>CAWUFW010013077.1:0-498459 GCA_963921515.1 Calotriton arnoldi | reverse complement strand
ATTCATTTTCCTAGCCCAGTATTAATGCTTTCGTCTCATAAGAAATCAAATCATAGATACGCCTGACATTACTGGGATGTGCAAATTTTCAGGCAGTGATGTTGGGGTTGATTACGCTAGATAAAAAAAAAAAAAATTGGGAAGCACCCTCGAGTTTATGCATATTTCAAGAATACCCCTTAAAAATTCACTGCCACTAATTGTATGTGCTTTACATTGAAGCATCTTGGAGTGCGTGAGTTGTATGGGGGGAGGGGCAGCTCTGTTTTCTTTCCTATGACCTAAACCTCACATCCTTAAGTTGGCTCCAGCCTGCCATGCTCTCTAAAGGAACCTACTTTGCTTTTCATCAGATAATTTGCTTTTGTTTTCATAGTATATACAAGCGCTATATACTGGCAGCTTTAAAGCGCAAAGACAAAGGGGGACTACCGCCCCTGGCAACTACTGGTAGCCTGGTGTCTTCGAATTGGATAATTCTGGCTCTTGACCCCCTGGGTCAGGTCTCACCGGGAGCAGCTTCTCATCCAGTCTGAGTCAGGGACAGGCAAGAGCAGAGCCTGGCACCCACTCACCACCCGCAGCACCACGGGAGAGCAGACAGAGGTCCCCGGCCTACCACAAACCCTCCTGTCCTGACCACATACTCTGACACCATGCCCCACACCCTGCCCCCAAGAGCCTCCCCGCTGACCTCTTCAGCCTGCTCTAAGTGGGCAGAAAACGTCAACAGATTTGTCTCCGGATTCAGGGGAAAAACCACCGGAAAACCACCCAGTATTCTTGGATCCAACTGGTTATTCCTAATTCCAAACATTATTAAATTTTGATCCAGAGATGCCAGCTGGACACTACCAGACTGGACAAATGGACACTACCAGAACAATGCTGCAGTGCTGTTGGGAGGTACCAGCACTTATTAGTAGGGCTGCTATAGTTTTTGTAGGGGTTATTGGTACTTCTCAGAAGGGCTGCCATACCTTTAAAAGGAGAGTATTGGTACTTCTCAGAAGGGCTCCTATACCAATAACAGGAAAGTACTGGTACTTTTTAGCAGTGCTCCTATATGTTCAATAGGAGAATACTGGTACTTCTCTGAAGGGCTGCTACACTTTTAATATGAGTACATGCACTTTCTAGAAGGACTGCTGCACATTTTATGGGACAATACAGCACTTCTCAGCAGGATGGCTGCAATTTTAATAGACAATACCAACTCTCCCCAGACGGCCAAGCTCCTGAACTTCCAAAAGGAGAGTGCCAGCACTTCCAGGCAGGCTATGATCTCTTACATATTTCTCTCAGAGGATGTCCTGCTGTCAGGCATAAATGTCCATTAGGGACACTGGCCTTGGCAAGCCTCCAGATTATTCCTTCCCTCCTGCATACGATCCAATATGGACCAGGCTTGGTGAGCAAAAGAAAGTGCTAGCTTTACGCATTCATTTATTTATCTAAGCCTCCTAGGTTTGTTTGCAATGCGTTTTACTAACGGCTGACCTCTGGCCCCGCTGATATCTGTGCACAGGAAGTAATACTTAGCTGGCGGCTTTCTAACAGGAAATACAAACTTCAGAGGGTCGCGTGCCATGCTGCGGGTTTTCAGGGAACAGCTCGCCTGTGCTGGAGAGCGCGCGCTTATTCGCAGATAACGTAGTTGACAAACAAGGTAACGTGCAGGACGAGTTGGACACAAATAGGCCTTGTTCCCCGCGATGATTACCATTATCTGTTTTCAACATGATGATAAAGTGTTATCAGTCGCGGGCGGGAAGAAGGAAGGGGGGGGTTCGCGCGAGTGTGGAGGGAGCGGTACTGTAAGCAAAATAAAAATGTAAACTTACCTTGCTTGCTCCCACTGCTTCCTCCGGTTTGATTTACCGCCTCAGCTCCTGCTGCTCCCGGCCGGCCGGGCCTGTGTTTGACCAAGGCAGCCTCCCTCCCGCTCCCCCAAGCCAATCACAACGCTGCTGCGTTGTGATTGGAGGCGGGCGGCGCCCGGCCGGGCGCCTGTAGGCGAGGGAGCCATTTTCTCATGCAGCCTACAAAGAGGAAAAGAGGAAGTAGGCAACTGCGCATGACTGGGTTGGTCGGCCCTGGGGCCGAACAAACACTCAGCACTCAAAGACATTGCGTTAGCCACGCCTCCCCTGCACTCGAGGAGGAACGCCCACCCGCCCGCCCCCAACTAGGCACTCCAGGCACTTCTGCTTTCTCGCAGTGTGAGAAGCAGAAACATGAAATGGTAGTTTTACCATTTCATGTTTCTGCTTCTGGCACTGCGAGAAAGCAGGGGGGCGACGCCCCCACGCCCCTATGGACGAGCCGCCACTGTTATTGATGGCTAACAGGTAGTGCAATTGCCTGCCATAAATGGCCTCCGTCCACATCTTACTCGCTGGACATTTATTTATGAATGATACAGTTCGAAAAATGACAACGACATTGCGGCAACACTGCCGTACTTACATAATACTATGTGCAAGAGGAAAAATCGATACGGGCCAATGAGACAAGTCCGTATTTCTGAAACAAGAAACGGCACTGCTTAGTGGCATGAAACTGAAAACCGTCATAAGGTAACTAGTTAAACAGTAGCGCACAATCATGCACCCAAACAGCCGTCTCACTTGTAATATAGCTCGAGGCTACACGGTAATGAAACCCTCCTTCTGAAAACGTCCTCCACGTGACTAGAGTGATGCTCACTGGCCACTCTTTATAAGACCAGTGAGATGCGATCACATGATACTTTGTTGTTATCCTATCAAACGTCAAGACTCCAACGTATACAGCGTCACTCAACTTTATTCCATTTGAACAGTGTCAAACTAACCAATGACCTCACATATTAAGTGATGTCAACTTATTAAAGTTTTATCAAATGCGGAAAAACCGCAAAAAGCCCGGTTTATGATATGCAATGAATCCATTTGTGGATGGTTGATTCAGATGTAAATGGATCAAACATATTGGAGAATATACAAAGGCTAAGATGATCGTGGTTACTTAATAGTAAATAGTGAAGTCAAAGAACACTCTGTATGACCTTATGTGACGTCCTGATATAAAGAGTATCAATGCATACTTCAGATGAAAAAGAAATACAAAGGAAATATAAGATTAAAACCTTATGTCGAAATACCTGTGAGACAAAGTGCAAGGGTATTGCTATAAGCACCTAGTACGTTACGTGACTAGATGCACATAGTGTTTAAATATAACTAGATAAATGTTCCATATGTCCGAGATTGATTAGTCAGATTTCAGCGAACTCTGGCACAGAGCCCTATGTCCGAGTGGATCATCCCCATTCGATTATGGCCATTGTAAATACAACTAGATAAACGTTCCATCTGAAGGAACTCTCCAATCCCAGCTCCAACACCAACGACATCCCGCCGTCGCAACCCCTGTGCGATTCCCTCGCCACCTTCTTTCACCGCAAGATCGCCGACATCCACGACAGCTTCAACACCCAGACAGCCCCAACTAAGATCGATGCACCAGACCCGCCACACACCATCGACCACGACCCCCTGCCAGCCTGGACCAGCGTGAACATCGAGGACACCATCAAGACCATGAGCACAATACACTCCGGCTCCCCGTCAGACCCTTTCCCGCACCACATCTTCAACAAAGCCAGCAGCTCCATCGCACCCCACCTGTGCAACATCATCAATCTCTCCTTCGAGACCGCAACCTTCCCAGAGAGCTGGAAACACGCAGAGATCAACGCCCTACTCAAAAACCCAAGGCGGACCCGAGAGACCTCAAGAACTTCCGGCCCATCTCTCTGCTTCCGTTCCCAGCCAAGGTCATCGAGAAGATCGTCAACAAACAGCTGACCCGATACCTCGAAGAAAACAGCATCCTGGACCCATCCCAATCAGGGTTCCGCAGCAACCACAGCACTGAGACTGCCCTCATCGCCGCCACCGACGACATCAGGATCCTGCTGGACAATGGTGAGACCGCAGCCCTCATCCTGCTGGACCTCTCCGCCGCCTTCAACACTGTCTGCCACCGCACTCTACGAGCACGCCTCCACGACGCAGGGATCCGAGACAAGGCCCTGGAATGGACCACCTCCTTCCTCGACGGCAGAACCCAGAGAGTCCGCCTCCCACCTTTCCGATCCGAAGCCTCCGAGATCATCTGCGGCGTACCCCAGGGATCGTCCTTCAGCCCAACACTGTTCAACATCTACATGGCCCCGCTCGCACGCATCGCCAGACAACACGACCTCAACATTATCTCCTACGCCGACGACACTCAACTGATCCTCTCCCTCACCAAGGACCCCCTCGCCGCCAAAGCCAATCTCCATGAAGGAAGGAAGGCCGTCGCCGATTGGATGAAGATCAGCCGACTAAAGCTGAACACGGACAAAACGGAGGTCCTCATCCTCGGCTCCAACCCCTCAGCCTGGGACGACTCCTGGTGGCCAACGACGCTGGGAGCAGCCCCGGCACCCACCGACCACGCACGCAACCTGGGAGTCATCCTCGACTCAACGCTCTCCATGGCCAAGCAAGTCAACGCAGTCTCCTCCTCCTGCTTCAACACCCTCCGCATGCTTCGCAAGATCTACAGGTGGATCCCGACAGACACAAGAAGAACAGTCACCCAGGCCCTCGTCAGTAGCAGACTGGACTATGGGAACGCCCTCTACGCGGGAGCCCCGGCCAAGCTCATCAAGCGACTGCAACGCATACAAAACGCCTCTGCACGACTGATCCTCGACGTACCACGCCACAGCCACATCACCCCCCACTTAGGAACCTGCACTGGCTCCCCGTCGACAGGAGGATCACCTTCAAACTCCTCATCCACGCACACAAGGCACTCCACAAAACTGGCCCAGCCTACCTCAACAGACGACTCTTCTTCTACGTCCCCAACCGCCAGCTCCGCTCCGCCGACCACTCCCTCGTCACCGTCCCTCGCATTCGAAGAACAACCACCGGCGGCAGATCCTTCTCACACCTCGCCGCCAAGACCTGGAACACCCTTCCACTAAGCCTACGACAGACCCAAGACCTGCTGACCTTCATGAGGCTACTCAAGACCTGGCTGTTCGACCAGTAGCAGCATCCCCCCCCCTTCCCTCTCCCCAGCGCCTTGAGACCCTCGCGGGTAAGTAGTGCGCTCTACAAATTCTGTGATTGATTGATTGATTGATCATCTGTCCCATTGAGCTTTATCAATAATGTTGGACTTGGCCCTTTTTGGCTAAAGTTCCCTAAAGTTTTTGCTTTCCCCCTAGACCTTTTTTCTGACATGGTGTTGCCAACTTAGATGCTTTGGACACTTTGCCACTGCTAAACAGTGTCAAAGTGCAAGTGCTCCCTGTATAAAGTGTAATAGTAATTGGTTCTCCATGATTGGTATGTTTGCCTTACTAGTAAAGTCCCTAGTAAAGTGCACTATGTGTGCCAGGGCTGGTAATGCAAATTCTACTAGTGGGCCTGCAGCACGAATTGTGCCACCCACACAAGTAGCCTTAAAGAGGGAACTCAGGCCTGCCACTGCAGGGCCTGCGCGCAGTTTGTTAAACTGCCATGTTGTTCTGACAAGTGCACCCACTTGCCAGACCTTACCCTTCCCTTTCTATGCACATCAGACACCCCTATGGTAGGTCCAAGGTACCCCCAGGGCAGGGTGCAGTGCATGTGAAAGGTAGGACATGTACTAAGGTGTGTACCATGTCCTGACAGTGAAATAATCTCCATTTCTGTTTTTCACTGTGGAAAGGCCATCTTGCCCATAGGATAAAATGGGGAGGCTGTGTAATATGTTTTCCAGCCTATCTTCCCAAAGGCTTAAGATGGAGAGGTGAAGTTTAGTGTGCCTGAACTCACAATGTAATAACACATCTTTTTATGAAGGTGGTTTTTGCATTGTGTGTTTAGAAGCCACTCTTTTAGAAGTGGCTGGGTTTTTGTGCTCTAACATTTCTGTGTGTCTCTGCCTGGTTGTGGATTGACTGTCTGGATTTGAAAGTGATAGGATCTGGGGAATGTCTTGACCCAGGGGAGGACGTGAGACAGCAACAGGCTAACCTGCATCTGGAGTGTAGGGGGGAGGAGTAGCCCCTAGAGGTGAAGAGGCCTGGGCGGCAGCCATAAACCATTGGCTCCGTCCCCTGCTGAGTGATTGAGGATCCAGACCCCCACTATCAAAGGAATAAGGTGTCACTGGCAGGGAGGCACCCAGGACTGGTTTGAACAGGGGTCAGTGCCCCCCTGAACACAAAGAATTCAAAGACATTTAGGGGTATAACTATGAGAGCTGAAGCCCCTGAACTTTGGAGAAATGGATTGATCAAGATTGAACAAGACTGAAGCTACTTCGTGGTCAAGAGGAACCTTTGCCAAGGAAGAAACAGCTGAAGAGACTGAAGGAAAGGACTGACCCTTGCTGTGTGTTCTGGGGCTGGCCTGCAGTTTGCTGCTTTAACCAAGGAGAGGCTAAAGGGACTTTGCTGTGTGCTGTGTCCCCCTGCTTGAAAGGACTTTGCTGTGTGCTGTGTCCGGAAGTAACTTTGAAGTGTAGCTCCTATTTCCCTAATAGGCTCTGCGCATTGGAATAATATCCCCTATAGGTTTGACATAGGACTAAGGTCAGTATGTCCCTATCGAGTATATTAAACTTAATTACTTGTGCCAGCTAGCTCAGAGCCCACTAGAAACTCCTTGGATAACAAGAAGGGAGTAGTTTCTGGCAGCCGCAAAACATGACCACTTTGTTTCCCTTTAGAATCAGAATGTGTCCTAGAGTCGTGGAAACAATAGATAACTATTTCACTCAGCTCAATCGTGCATGCTTAGTTTTCCTCAAAGTTACACAGAAAGAATAGACGGGCATTTCAATAAAAGATTTATTGAACAGTCTTGTTTCTCGTGTAAGTAATATGTGCTGTTATGATCACAAGACAGTATGCAAGATAAATAATGTACAGCGTAAGCAGTAGAAATAAATAATACTGCGCTAGCATGATCTTTAGTAGATATTCATTTGCATAAATAACACAGACTAAAAATGCGAGTACTCATACGATGCATTGCTAAGCTAGTTCTACCCCAATGTACCTAACCTAACCTAGGTGTAGGGAGAGGTATGAAGTAGGTGAAGTATTCCTTACTATGGTATACTAAGAGTATGTTAAGTCTAGTATGCCTAGTATGCCTAGTATGCCAAGAGTCTAGTATGCCAAGAGTCCCTCTAGGTTCTAGTCAGCTCCATAACTTAAGAATGAGAGAGGTAGGAATCTCTTGCCAGATTCGAACTCCAACACCCCGCAAGGGAAGTCAGATCGCTGGAAGCTGGACTCTCTGTGTGCAGGGATGACAGCGTCTTCTCAGTGCGTCAGGCCGGGAAACGGGCTCCTCTGAAGTCGAGGTCTCCTCTAGTTTACAAGGGCTAGGGAAGGTATATTTATACCTGAGAGGTACCTCAGAATGTTAGCATTGACGTGAATCAGACAGCGGAAGACGTCATGAATGAACCCCTAAGGTATAATGGTTCATGCATAATAGATGAGTCCTTAAAGAAATCAATAGTCCTGTGCTAGGGAAACTCCCGAAGCCTAAGGGTCTGTTCTTCAAGAACTCGTTGTGACGTTAGGGTGGACGGATGTCGGAGACCATGCCTGTATTTGGAGTGCACGGTTTAATGCCTAAATAAGGACTGGGATTTTATGCCTATATAAGGGCAGGGCGAATTGTGCCTATATAAGGACATGATACAGGAAAGCCCGTGTATGGACACCCTAAGAGGAATACATCACCCACTCCACTTTCGTGTATACGATAATACTAAAATGCTAAACATTTAAAATGCTAAACATTAAATGGAGTACCGCATATTGCTAAAATATTTCATAAAACCATTTAAAAGGCATTTAAAAAACCTATTAGAATGAAAAGGTACTGTACATTTGAAGCATTGCTTTTCATTTCAGGCATATATTTAAAATAAAATACAATATGAATGAAATTAGCAATAATATTTACATTTGACAGAAAATGATCGATAAGTTGTTCAAAAATCAAAGTCATTTCATGTCATGAAAATGAATGAACTTTTTAGACAAACAAGATGACTAAGTGTCTGTGGAAGTACCGCGAAGTCTGTACTATAAGGCTAGTTCTACTTTAAGCAGATTGAAGTGCCATTTTAGGTCGAAAAATGGAAAAAATATCAATTTTGGGAAGAGTTCCAAATTTTTGAAGTATGAAGGCCAAATTGTTACTGCATCTCTGGAACACTGTGGGCTGAATCAGAGTCAGTTTACGGGTCTGGTGTAAACATGAGATCATCTATTTCTGTAGACAAAACATCGTCCACTGAAGTTGGTGTCAGTTGGAACACCTCGTGAAGTAGATTAATTGCACAGAGATGTGAAGCATCGCTTTCAACATAGGTTGCTGCAGCAATGTTCGCGTCCGTTGTTACCTGTGTGCCTGTATATCTTTCTCGTACCTCAGCAGTAGCCGGAAGCGTCTGTGAGATCTCAATGAATGCTGACATCAGGATTGGCAGCCTCTGGGGACAACACAGAGCATGGGCCGTTATCGGGACCAGCAGAGTATCGATATCCGTTGGCGTAGCTGATGGAAATGTTAGACAGGTGTCCAACACGCATTCTTCACCGCATAGCAGGCATCGTAGAACAGGTAAGATGCAATCTTGCCAGATTGGTCTGAATGACAGGAACCACGTGGTATTAAGTTCCCGTAGACGAGTCATGCCCAAAAGCTGTACTATTCGCTCACTGCACTTTCGTTCAAGGAGAGCTTTCTCCATTTCGCTCGGAGTGTCACAATAGGCTGGCCATAGCGTAATAGCAGGAAGAGAAATAGAATTCCGGCAACAAGTGCTAGAATTAACGGTATGCCACCAAACACCGAATGTGCAAAGTTCGGGATGATTCCGAGTATTGCCTGGAAAGGTGCTAACAGACCGGAACAGATGCTCTTAAATACATGTACAATTCCTGTTGTATCAGACATGTTAAAGATACGTCCTATCATTTCCACGAAATATATAGGGCAGTTTGTACGTATTAAAGTCTGTATCTCAGCCGAAGTCCTTGCTACTTGTAGATCATAGGTTTCTTTGGCCGAGGTCAAAGGCACTGTTTGCTGTAAAAGCATGGCTTTCATTCTGCTCAAAGTATCAAATCTTATAAAAGAGACGTTCAGCGAAGGCCATAGAGGCAACTCCCTGACTGTGTCTATTGGGGCAAACAATACTTGCATACAGCAAGTGACCCTGGAGTTGACCGTTACTAGATATGGGATGCCTGGCAACATGCAGCAGCAACTCTGATCATTCAACATGAGGTAACTCCCATTAGAAAGTTGTCCAAACGTTGGATTAATCACAGCAGCTGGTGTACCCTGCTGATGGCAAGACAAATTTGCCACAGAACCATTACAAGCCCCGTGTAAAGAAATGTCCTGACATATTAGTGAACCACTCAGTGCATTTTTACAGTGTGTACCGCTCAAAAACACTTCACGATCCCCACTCCAACATCTATATGTGTATGGTAAATTCCAAGATGTCTTAATGTATTCCTTACCCAACCTTTCATATTTGCCTGCTTGCATTTGTTTGAGGCAATACTGAAACTGAAAAGTAGTCACAGGTAATGTGATTTTGCCATGAATGAGCCATTCTGTAGCTGGTTTTTCTGCCACTGTGAATGGTAACTTTTCCAGTTTTTCAATGCTCAGCACTGTATACTTTGCTCCTCTTTGTGCCAGTTCGATCGGTTTATCAGTTAGATTGTATTCTGCAAACAGAGCCGTTGTGTTGATGAAACGCCAAGGCACATAGCCCGCTCGCAAAGATTGCAGCGTCCAGCTTAATAACACAATAGAACGTAATTGAGATTGGCCTTGTTGTAACATCGCGAAATCTTGTTCTAGTATGTCGATAGCAGAGGATACAATGCCATCCAATGAATATATTCTGGAGGACAAAGTTGTTAACCCATTGTCGACCACAGAGAGGGTTTTCTCTAAATTAATACGATCAAGTTCACGTATTCGTTCTGCGGCCTCCATCTGTGACACTTTCCATGCTTCATTATAGGCAGCATAAATGCTGGCATATATGAAACGTTTTTGACGCGGTTTTCTTGGTCCAAGCAAGAATTCCCTTATGTCTGCGTCTTCTTTAAGTAAGGATAAGTGTTGTTTCACATCCTGTAGTGTAGATTTCTGCAGCCAATCGAGGCATAATTTTCCTACACTGTATGTTGTTACTACCCCCGGATGCTGTCTTTGGACGTATCTTGGGTCTGGCCTATGAATAGTAAAGCCCTGAGTTTTATTCAGGAACCTTTCCTGACAGTTGTTCGTGTCTGTGGGCCAGATCAACCATTTTTTCCAATCAGGATTAGATCGGTTGAGTTGTAGTATATTGTCAACTGTCACCACTGCCTGTGTATTATTATCACTGGCAGGTGTTAGTACAGAAGGTGTCTTCATCTCTTTGATCTTGGCTAGTCCAAGACAAGATGATTGTTGGACAGTTTCATTCAAAAACATTATTTGTTCAGGGATGATACAGGCTCTAAATAACGCTTCTATACCCTGTACTTGCCAATCTTTAGTACCCCAGACAGTTTTTGTGTCTATTGTGTCTTTCCAAAAATCGAAACCCTGTCTAGACAGTTGGGCAATAAATGCTGCAGAATAAATCTGTTTTGTATTTGTTAACATAATTTTCAGTCCTGTTTTGTTTACATTTTTATAGTAAAACGTTTCTGGATCAGATGTATTGTAACCTGAAAAATATGGACACTTATTAGCAAATGTATTTGAACTACCGTGTGGTGGTGTAGGACAATGCTCCCATTGGTTAAACATAAACACATTTCTAGGGTATGCAGATTTATGCAAATAATGATGACCATAGTGGTTATAGCAATACAGCTTTTCATAGTCTGACAAACCCTCTAAATATTCATTTTTAGAAAATGCAGCAGATTTTTCTAGGTCAAACATTATGTCATTAACAGTCTCAAAGTCCCAATCATCAGAATAGGTACTGGACGAAATGAGATCACTTAGTGAAATTTTAAACAAATGTGGAACGTTCAATTGTTCCGTCGGGCCTAAGATATCAAAATCCGTTTTGTCCCACACTATACCATCCTGTATAGGAACAGCTGTGATGTTCACTGATGACAAGTCTCTTGCTTCACGATGGGAAGATTTATGAGGTTTCAAAAGTACGTTCACGTCTTTTCCTTCAGTATTCACATGGATGTATCTGCCACTTATAAGCACGCTCACAGTTGTAACCAAAGCTAGCCAGAGCAGGAAAACAAATATTCCAGAAATAATCCAGAGTTCAATCCATGGTGAAACCAGATAAGTCTTTTTCAGAAAGTGAATAAAGTCTTGTACTTGCTGTTTGAAAGTTAATGATGCTGGCGTCGTTTCAGGTTCACTCGGATCTTCTGAGAACGTATCAAAGTTAATGAAATAGCCAGAAGCAGTTCTGTCAATTGTTGAAATTGCATCAGGATTCGTTGAAATCGCTGGAACCAGTTGATCACTTGCTACGTTGGTGTAGACAGGTGTATTTGGACGAACTGTTACTTGATTTTCAAGAGGGATGAGTTCCATAGCATTGTTGCTCAGTCCTTCATTTGTTACTGCTGAATTCTCGATTGTTATCAGTCTTTCAGTCTGAACCTCTTGGATAGTAGCGAGAGGAGTGCGTCTGCTACTAGGTCGGAGTCCACGAGGCCTACTATTTAGTATTGGCCACATACTGTGGTTTGATGAGGTCGATGGACACAAATCTTTTCTCCTTTCTTCCAGCAAGGGGCGGAAGAAGTACCGTTCTTGTTCCTTGAACTGCTAGGACGGGTACTGGTTGTCTGTAAGAAGGTCCAAATTCCTTCTTGTCCGCAATTTTTTCTCTGACTAGATCCCCAACTTTTGGAATCCAGACAGGCCTTGCTGGGACCGCCGGTTTTTCCCTAGTGGTGGTTGGCTGTAGGAATACGTTGCTTTGTTTTGTTCTTAACTCATTCAGTTCCTGTAAAACAGCCAAACGATCTTTGATATCAAATGTTTTATTTTCCACCACTGTGCCTACGTCATCGAGATCTGGTACCCACATTCTTGTCCCAAATAGGACCTCATATGGAGTGACCCCCCTAGAGAACTTCTTGGCAGGTTGTTCAATGAGCGTTGGACCCCATAAAGATGTTTGACCCACCCATCACCCGAACCTAATACCCTAGCTGTTATAGACTGCTTTATGTCCCGGTTTTTCCTTTCCACAACAGAATTTTTCTCAGGATGGAATGGAGAGGAGTACCGCAATGCAACGCCCAGACTGGCCATGGCTTCTTTGTAAGCCCGAGAGCTAAACGTAGGGCCCTGGTCAGAATGTAGCGTGCCTATTGCGTTTGTGCCGATAAAGACTCTCAAATCTTTTATAACAGTTCGAGCTTCAGCCGAGCGCTGAGGCCATATCCATAGGAACCTTTGATTCAGTCTTTGTGGGATCGCACTTGTCCAGTAGGACACATGCGCGTAGATAGTCTAATGCTGTCTAACAGTGGTGTCTGTACTGGG
The DNA here is from genome assembly GCA_963921515.1 of Calotriton arnoldi. Taxonomy (NCBI): domain Eukaryota; kingdom Metazoa; phylum Chordata; class Amphibia; order Caudata; family Salamandridae; genus Calotriton; species Calotriton arnoldi. The sequence continues at coordinate 485,842 of CAWUFW010013077.1, read as the reverse complement.
CAGCTACATGTGTAGCATGGTGTCTGGTGGCTTTCTCGCTGTAATTTACAGTCTAAGCAGTTATTGATGAATATGTGTATTTCTGTATTCATTCCAGGCCACCAGTACATCTCTTTTAACGTCAAAATTGTTTTAGAGATCCCTTGATGTGACAGACCCTCCCCCAAATGTGTTTCATAAATCAAGGCTGCTCTACGTTCCATGTTTGGAATTACCCTATCCCCCACTCCAGGGATTCGAGCAAAAGGAACGTTGTTTGCATCAATTACATAAGAGTACTTGAGTGGAAACATTTTTGGTAATGCTGCACCACTGCCTTTGCTTGTAGCATTGACAGCCAACATTATCTCACTGTCTATTTTTGTTTTTGAACGAGTGATCGCAGCTACGGAAGCCATCTGAACAGCCCCCTTTGCGGCTTCGTCAGCCAATGAATTCCCTGCAATGTGAACGCCATCACGTTGATGACTCAGTGTGTGGATCACGTGAGCCTTTGGTAGTTCGTTTTTTAACTGAACTACTTGTTCCCAAAGCATTTTGTGCTTTATTGTGCCACCTTTCGCATCTTTGAATCCATTTTCAAGCCAGTTTTGTATATATTCATTATACGACTGAACACAGTAAAAAGAATTGCACACTATGAGTGTGGGGAATTCGCGATCTGTACTTTCAAGTGCCAGTTTGAATGCTTGTAGTTCAGCTCGCTGAGCTGTACAATCTCCTAGAGACTGGGTTTTTGTGACCATAGGTCTGAAGATGCCATCTCGCATGCGACCTTTAACGATTGCACACGCTGCACTGTAAGCTTGCTTACTCCCTGTTGCGGGTTGTGCGGATCCGTCAGTGTAAATTATGAATTCGTACTGATCGAGAGGCAGAATCTCAGTGGGCAGAGGACATTCTTGTTCATATTGCAGGAATGCTTGTGTTTTTAAATCTGGATCAAAAACATATTCAACATCTGTTGCAGCAAGAGAATTAACCCATTGTATCCATCTTGGATGTAATGCTTTAGCATTTGGAATGCTTGCTTTTGTGACCGCTTCTAAAGCTGGTACTGGGGTTACGACAATAATGCATTTCCCTTGGGCTAAGGCTCTTTCTTTTGCTACAGCGGTTTGAACTGCTGTTAGAATTTTTTCAGTTGAACTGAAGCGCATTTCCGCTTGTGTGTACAAATGAGATTTGTATGCGATTGGTATTTTTTCACCCTAATTAAATGTTAAGTAGGTGAACCCGCATTGACCCGAAATTATTCGGATCACCAAATTGCGTTGACTTACGCGTGTTTGTAAGTGATTTGTTGCTAACATGTTAGCTTGTAGTGAACGCAAGATTGTCTCCAATTCTTGATTGAAAAATCAGGTTTGATTAATGCATATAGAGGTTTAACCCTTTCTGCGTAGTTTAGAATGTAAGTTCTACCAAAGTTTAGGAAACCCAGGATGGATTGTAAGTTTTTCAGCGTTTTTGGAGGTTGGAGCAGCGCACATTTCTCTAGAAAGTTAGCTGCCAAGCTCTTGCCTTCACTTGAAAGCTCATATCCTAGAAATAGGACATTGAGATGGGCAATTCTGGACTTTTTAAAGTTGAACTTGTAGCTCTCAGAGGTGAAGCCCAGTATAATGGTGCTCACCCTGTTCAAGTGTTTGTCCAGGTCATCGTCTGTCAGATAGATGTCATCGACATAGGACAATGCTTCATTGTCATAAATTTGTAGTAACTCCGTTACCCTCGCTGAGAATAAACCTGGGCTGTTCTTGAACCCTTGTGGGAGTCGACAAAATTGACGCAGGGTCCCCATTATGGAGAATGCTGTTAAGTACCTGCTTTCAGGTGCTATGTTTTGACAAAAGAACCATTTGAGATGTCTAATGTTGTTTTGTATTTTTTAGGCACAATGTTATTCATTAATGCTGTGCTATGTGCCTTTTGCACTGCAAAGGTTTTAGAACAAGTGTTTAGGTGTCTGTAATCCAAAACTAGACGATATGTATTGTCTGGTTTGGAGACAGGAAACAAAGGATTGTTCATTGAGGAGGTGCATGTTTCAATCACCCCTTGGTATTCAAGTTGATCTAAGATCTCCCTGACCTGTTTTTTAGCTTCTTGCTTTATTGGATACTGTCTTTGTGCTGTTGGTTCATGTTTCAGATGTATTTTATGGTGAGGTGAGTCCTCATCCCATCCTACATGATTTTTATATAATGCTGGGGCCTGGGCTACTGCCCATTTCCTGGCATATGTATATTTTAGGTGAATTGGAATATGGTTGGAGAAGGCAGGCATAATAATGTCCTCGCCGTGTGGGCACTCCCTGACTAATTGTGGTGGCCAGTCTTTTTCTGCTAGAAGTATGTCATAGCCTCTTGATAGTCTTTCCCCAAAAAGTGCTTTCACCTGTCTAGGTATGTCTCCCTCCATCCGGAGTGTTATTTCATATAACTTTTGTGGAGTACTAACCCTGGTGTCTACAGTCTCAACTGTAAAGTACTCATTCAAGTCCACTATCTCCAGAAGTTCCTTCAGGTTCTGGCGAGCTATTGTGACTTCTGCTGCACTGTCCAGCATTGTCTGAGCCCATTCTCCATTCTTGAGTTGTGTTCTCAATATTCTCGGCATGTCTGATCTTCAGACCTGCTACTTTCTTTTTGGAGAATTGAGGTTTTGTTTTGTTTTTCGTAGCGTGTTTTTCTTCTTTGGATTTTACGCGTTCTTCTCTATGTTCTGACCGTCCTCTTCTTTCCAAAGTCTGTGATGAGATCTGAAAGGGACGAGAGGAACGTGTATCAGTATCTTGATACCTGTCAGGTTTTCTCAAATTATCCCTATTCCTGAGGTTATACCTCCTTTCAGAAGGCTCCTTTTGAGGAGACCTTCCTCGGTATTGAGAACGTTTCTCGTTTGAATTTTGTTTATTAGTCTCCCACTTCTTTTTAGAAGATGTAGGAGTTTGTTTAATAGAGTCCTTCTCAGGACTTTCAGATAGTTTTGGTTTCACTGGTCTTCCACCCAAACTATCTCTGCCTAATTCTGCATAAGATTGTTCAATTATTCTGGGTAGTTCAGTTTGATGTTCTGTAACATCGAATTCCCTTAATTTTTGGCGGATCGCCACTGCTGCTGCCTCCCCTTTAATATTAGATAATATTATTGTTGAGATCTGGTCGAAATTTTTTAGTAATTTCATACCTAAATTTAGAGCAGGCTCTGCCCCGTATTCGTTTTGAATTTGTTTCAGGACATCTGGGATTACCGCAATTGATGGAATGCCATGTGTTTTAGTATAGATGGCAGCAAAGACTGAGCCCCAAGTGGTGCAGTCTTCCAGTTGTGGTGTGATCCCCATCGGTAAACTGATTGTTAGGATTCTGTGTTTCTCATACGGGCTAGTATTTGGAAATACTGCTTCGATTTGAGTAATTTTTTGAGCTATCCAGAATGGAATTTGCTCACGTTTTGTGGGCATTTTACCCATGACTGCGTAGAGAGTCTGTGGTGTAATTTTTAGTGTATTCCCCAGTTGGGGAGTTGGATTTGGAAGTGTCAGTGGTTGCTGGACTGTGAAAGTCCGCATGACATATTGGACCAGTTGTCTGTAGATTTTTATTATTTCTTGTAGTTGAACAAGCAGTTCCTCGTCTGACATTTCTTCAATGTCGGGATGAGGTGTATAGCCGGCTAGAATCGGCCATGTTGCTCCTTGTCTACTTAGTGGACCGAGCCTGGTAATGTTTCTGTGATGTTTTAGGGCGCCTTTAAACCAGAGCTGATGCTCTTGGTATGTTAATGGAATTTCTATATCCTCGAAAGGAATGTATTCCTCTGGTGGATCATCTTCTTTGTAGAAGTGAAACGTGTGTGTTACTGAATTTGATTCAGCAAATATTACCCATGAATAGAATACCTCTGTCTGAAAGGATTCGTGTGCCTCTATCACGAAAACTTCTCTACCACCTCTTGGTGGCAGACCGTGTTTTATAAGTTTTAGAGTGATGGCTCTTCTTAAGTTTTGAGGGATGTCTATAACACCCTCCTCGGTTTCAATAAAACCTGTGATATTATAAGCTGTTACGACTGGGTCAGCCGCAGCTACACCGTTCTCGGTGTCATTGTCCCCGCGTGTGGACATTTTTGTTTTTTGAAAAATGTAGAACAAGTTTCAAGGAAACAAAGATAAGGTGCACAATATTTTGGAACACTGTATCCTTCAACGTTGAGCAAACCAAACAGCTAATATATACGGTGTTTCCCTATGTAGCCGTGGTGGATACTTAACCCTGCCAACTCCAGACGTCTTTTGGAGTATATGGGTAGGGTTCTCTGAGAGAAAAAGCACGGCTGAGTTGCTCAGTATCTAGCGTTAAATTACCGCCTTACCAAATGTTGGGCGCCATGTAGTGTAGCTCCTATTTCCCTAATAGGCTCTGCGCATTGGAATAATATCCCCTATAGGTTTGACATAGGACTAAGGTCAGTATGTCCCTATCGAGTATATTAAACTTAATTACTTGTGCCAGCTAGCTCAGAGGCCACTAGAAACTCCTTGGATAACAAGAAGGGAGTAGTTTCTGGCAGCCGCAAATCATGAGCACTTTGTTTCCCTTTAGAATCAGAACGTGTCCCAGAGTCGTGGAAACAATAGATAACTATTTCACTCAGCTCAATCGTGCATGCTTAGTTTTCCTCAAAGTTACACAGAAAGAATAGACGGGCGTTTCAATAAAAGATTTATTGAACAGTCTTGTTTCTCATGTAAGTAATATGTGCTGTTATGATCACAAGACAGTATGCAAGATAAATAATGTACAGCGTAAGCAGTAGAAATAAATAATACTGCGCTAGCATGATCTTTAGTAGATATTCATTTGCATAAATAACACAGACTAAAAATGCGAGTACTCATACGATGCGTTGCTAAGCTAGTTCTACCCCAATGTACCTAACCTAACCTAGGTGTAGGGAGAGGTATGAAGTAGGTGAAGTATTCCTTACTATGGTATACTAAGAGTATGTTAAGTCTAGTAGCCTAGTATGCCAAGAGTCTAGTATGCCAAGAGTCCCTCTAGGTTCTAGTCAGCTCCATACCTTAAGAATGAGAGAGGTAGGAATCTCTTGCCTGATTCGAACTCCAACACCCCGCAAGGGAAGTCAGATCACTGGAAGCTGGACTCTCTTCGTGCAGGGATGACAGCGTCTTCTCAGTGCGTCAGGCCGGGAAACGGGCTGCTCTGAAGTCGAGGTCTCCTCTAGTTTACAGGGGCTAGGGAAGGTATATTTATACCTGAGAGTACCTTAGGAATGTTAGCATTGACGTGAATTGGACAACGAAAGACGTCATGAATGAACCCCTAAGGTATAATGGTTCATGCATAATAGATGAGTCCTAGAAGAAATCAATAGTCCTGTGCTAGGGAAACTCCCGAAGCCTAAGGGTCTGTTCTTCAAGAACTCGTTGTGACATTAGGGTGGACGGATGTCGGAGACCATGCCTGTATTTGGAGTGCACGGTTTAATGCCTAAATAAGGACTGGGATTTTATGCCTATATAAGGGCAGGGCGAATTGTGCCTATATAAGGACATGATACAGGAAAACCCGTGTATGGACACCCTAAGAGGAATACAACAACTTATCCCCAAGGGCCCGAGGTGAGCTGGCACCCTGTTGCGGAAACTCAGGAACACAAAAGTTTCCAGGAGAGTCTCAGCGACGCTGTGTGCGTGTGCTTTTTGCAGCCTGAGACCCTCGTAAGAATTGCCCTGTGATCGTGGGCATCTGGAGTCCAAACGAGTCTCAGCGACGCTGTGTGCGTGTGCTTTTTGCAGCCTGAGCCCTTCGTGAGGATTGTCCTGTGATCGTGTGCACCGGAGTCCAAGTGAGTCTCAGCGACGCTGTGTGCGTGGGCTTTGTGCAGCCTGGGACCTTCGTGAGGATTGCCCTGTTATCGTGCACACCCGGAGTCCAAGTGAGTCTCAGCGACGCTGTGTGCATGTGCTTTGTGCAGCCTGAGGCCTTTGTGAGGATTGCCTTGTTATCGTGCACCCAGAGTTCAAGTGACTCTCAGTGACGCTGTGTTGCATGTGCTTCGTGCAGCCTGAGACCTTCGTGAGGAGTGCCAAGTGATCGTGCACCCAAAGCTCAAGTGAGTCTCAGCGACGCTGGTGCGTGTGCCCTGTTGCAGCCTGAGATCCTCGTAGCATCAGCGGCCCGGACCGGCAGCCTCGGAGGAGCCGAGCCGCCGGCCCGAGCCTGCCATTGCCAGAGCGGGACCTCGAACCAACCTCGTCGAGGGTGGGCCCGAGTCCCACTGCCCGGAATTCACAAAGATTGCATCGGAGTCCCAAGTCGCAGGAAGAGGAGAGGAGAGCGAGGTCGCACCCCCCAGGTAACGTGTGTCGACGCCTTAGGCAGGGTGCGGATCAGAGGGAGACGCTCTCGGCCTCTCCCATTCCTGCAGTGCGAGCCTCTCCTTCGGCTCGTATCGCGGCACGTACTTGCCAACGGAGTGGCAGTACCGGGGCCGGAGTGCAGAGCTGCACTTTTTGTTTACACCATACCCGTGTGGGGGCAACTGTTGACAGAGGCTGACTGCGAGTCAGTACGAGTGGCGGAGAGACCGCATGAGGCACCGTGATCGGTGCTGGAGCGTATTACGCATTGCATTATTTCTGCATAACGAACTACCTGATTGTCGTATTGCGCATTGCATTGTTTCTGCATAACGAACTACCTGATTAGTGTATTACGCATTGCATTGTTTCTCCATAATGAACTATCTAATTGTCGTTTTACGCATTGCATTATTTCTGCATAACGAACTACCTGATTGTCGTATTACGCATTGCATTATTTCTGCATAACGAAATACCTGATTGTTGCGTTACGCATTGCATTATTTTTACTTTGCAAAGTGCCTGATTCTAGCATTACGAACTGCATAGCATTGCATTAGGACTGCAGTGGAACGTTTAGAAGTGCTCAATAATATCGCCAAAACTTACAAGGGCTGGCTGGCCTAACAACCGGCCAGGAAGAATATTACAAATACGCATATGTTGGATTTATATCGTGTGGTCTTATCGTATATCTTTTTATATAAATTTATACTCGTTTTTATGAAACTCGTGTGGAGTCCATTTGTGATGTCATCATTGGGTTGCTGTGAGCGTGGTTGCAAATACTTTACACATTTGCCTTGAGATAAGCCTGGCTGCTCGTGCCAAGCTACCAAGGGGGTGAGCGGGGGCTATCTGAGAAGGTGTCCTTCCTTTCCCTGACGTGAGAGCGAGGGTCCCTATTTGGCCTAAGGTACTTACCTCAGCCAACCTGGGATCCCGGGTCTAACATTTGGTGGTCAGCGGTGGGGATTTGAACGTGTATTTGCAAATTCACTCACAGTAATTGGTGTACATCACAAGTTTAGCGCAGACCACGACGCAACCACATATTGTGTTTTTGATTTGTTCAGGAAAAATATTACACTAGACGGGTCACACCTTGAGAGAGTCACCACGTTTGATTACTTGGGGATACGGCTCTCAGAAAAAATGCTTTGGAGACCCCATTTTGATAAAATGCTCCTGAATCACAAACGCGCAGCCGGGACACTGAGCAGAGAACACCGCTCTTCATTTACTAGACCTGTTGCCCCGTCGCTTATTGTATATGGAGCAAAGGCTGTTAGCTCGGCCATGTATGGTGCCGAGCTATGGGGTTTCGACAATTTGGATGAAATCAGCAGGTCAGAACACAAGTTCTTCAGGGAACTGATTATGTTGCCCCAGGGTACTCCTTTAACCCCACTGATATATGACCTGGGTAGGCGCCACTTTAAGGACTTGGCCAAACTTCGCCCGTTGCTTTATTGGACCTGCCTCAGGAATACCCCGGAACTTTCTAATTATGCGGAAGCTTTCGCAGAAGTACTGCGTATGGACGCAAATAAGGGCATTAAATGGATCTCGAACCTTAGGGCCTTAATGACAACACTTGGCCTCAAGGAATCTTGGGATGCCCAAACCCCACCGTGCAAGTCTGAACTCAAACGGATCTACTGGGACTGGGTAGATGCTAGAGACCTCAGCAACCCTAATATGGGTAGACTCACGGAAGAATTCCTCCAGTTCAAACACTCTAGAGGCCTTGAACCTTACCTGGACATAGTTCAGGTCCCTAGAGCTAGGGCACTATACATGCAATTTAGGTTTGGCACACTTCCAGTCCGTGTATTTACTGCTAAATGGTGCCCTCCACACCGAACAACTGAAATGTCCTTCTTGTGGGTCTTTAAAAGAGAGTGTCGCACATTTTATGTTTGCTTGCCCGGGGTATGCTATAGCAAGGTCGAGGTAGCTTGTGCCCATCTGTAAACAACTAGGTACCATGGACAACCAAGTGGCTTGGCGCATACTAAAATCTGATCCAAGAACCCTCTTTGTCTGTGGAATCGCAAAATTCCTGGGTTGTGCCTGGAAGATTAGATACAAGGCTATACAAACAACAGCCTGATTTGGACCCAGAATTCCTCCAGGCATGCACAGCGGTATGAATGGCTAAGTTACTGGTGCCTCAAAGCGTTATATTTATGATTGATATGAAACTCCTGTTTTTATGTTTTAACCATCCTTTTAGCTTATTATTTTATTCCGCAATGAAATGTTTTTAGGAGTAAATAGCTATGATTCGATTGTTGGGGAAATTTGTATTGTGTTTTTATCATTTTTAGCCTATATCTTTTTGGTATTAATGCAGTGTTTGATGCTTTTATGATATTTATATCGAAATAAAGCTATTTGACTTGACTTGACTTGATATGTTGGTTCTATTTTTGAGCGACCTTTAAGCCACACATCATGTCTCAGAGGAGTCAAGTAGCCAGTGCGGCTGCAGAATTAGAGTACGACATTGAGGCATTGCTTACCTACAAAGTTGATCAATTGAGGCAATTCTGCAGAGCTTTGGGATGTCCCATGAAAAGTAGCGCCAAGAAGGAGGAGCTGCAAATGGCCTTCAGGGCCTGGTGGGAAGCCAAAGGGGCTCAGGAGACGGGTGATGTTGAGGTGGATGAGGATGACCCAGGGAATAGATTTGGTCCACAGGATTTGCCAGTGGAGGGACCAGCCTTAGGGGCTGGTAGTAGCCATTCAGGGAGGAGTTTTTCACCAGAGGAGCTGGAGGAAAACCAAAGGGTCAGAGAGCATGAGTTGGAGGTTTTAAAACGTAAAACTCAAGCAGAAGAGAAGAAGCTGCTCATTGAAAGTGAAAAGCGAGCAGAGGAGAGCAGGAACGCTCTCGCCTTGCAAGAGAAAAAGATTCTCTTAGCTCATGAGTTAAGCATGAGGGAACTGGAAATGAAGGTTAAACAGGCAGAGTCCAGTTCAAATGGTGGCAGCGTACAGCCAGTGCCAAGTTTGGATGAGTACAAGCGTGCACTGGATGATTGGGTGTTGGTGAGCATGGCGAATGATTTGAAGGGGTTGCTCAACTTTGTCCCTAGGGAGCCTAGGCTCAGTAATTGTTTTCCAGTATTGCGCCAACCCATGTTAGGGTGCGAGCACATTGATTCCCGGGAGCTGGCACAAGAGCCGGACCCCTGGTCATGGGTCCAAGGGTCTGAAAAGGCCTTAGAGAGGGAAGAGAGGTGAAGTAGAACCGTTAGGTCCCAGAGTAATGGGGGGGCATGCGGGCTAGCGCCCTGTCTCAAAAGAGAGGGAGGGAGTGTGAGCAGCGTCTCCAGGGGTTCACCACCCCACCCGGGAGACTGGAGGGTTCCTTAGAGGAGCACCCGACTGAAGGCCTAGCGCCTACTTGCCAGCTGTGTGAGGAAGAACATCTAGCATCAGGAGGGCGTGGGGCATCTCTAACCAGAGCTCCCGTGGTCCTGAAGTTGGTGGGTGCCATTCCTAAATGGCAGGCACAGAAATCTAAATGGAAGGTTAAGGGAGGAAGGTGTCCCCCCGTGGGAAAACCCGTGGGACCGTGTCCAGCCAGTAGGGCTAGGTCCATTAGGAGTGACCGGGGTAAACCCACTTCTAACCTGGAGGACAGGATAACTGGGGACAGTATCCTGACTGATGGGTCTTCCAGGGGTACCGCTCTAGGTACCAGCACCCCTAGAGAGGCCCCAACTGCCAGGAAGTACCCGTGGAGCGGCATAGTTGGCCCAGGGAGTAGTGACCAAGAGAATCCCCTGGGGTCAGGAAGGCATAGAACAGGAGGGTGTCTTTGCGGTAGCGGGACTGCGTCCGTGTTTTATCGCCCCAAGCAGGGAAGTCCATCAAGGTAGTTGATTGGTCTACCCTGGCTTTTGGCTGGGAGGGGGTTGGGTTGGACTTGGCCCTTTTTGGCTAAAGTTCCCTAAACTTTTTGCTTTCCCCCTAGACCTTTCTTCTGACATGGTGTTGCCAACTTAGATGCTTTGGACACTTTGCCACTGCTAAACAGTGTCAAAGTGCAAGTGCTCCCTGTATAAAGTGTAATAGTAATTGGTTCTCCATGATTGGTATGTTTACCTTACTAGTAAAGTCCCTAGTAAAGTGCACTATGTGTGCCAGGGCTGGTAATGCAAATTCTACTAGTGGGCCTGCAGCACAAATTGTGCCACCCACACAAGTAGCCTTAAAGAGGGAACTCAGGCCTGCCACTGCAGTGCCTGCGCGCAGTTTGTTAAACTGCCATGTTGTTCTGACAAGTGCACCCACTTGCCAGACCTTACCCTTCCCTTTCTATGCACATCAGACACCCCTATGGTAGGTCCAAGGTACCCCCTGGGCAGGGTGCAGTGCATGTGAAAGGTAGGACATGTACTAAGGTGTGTACCATGTCCTGACAGTGAAATAATCTCCATTTCGTTTTTCACTATGGAAAGGCCATCTTGCCCATAGGATAAAATGGGGAGGCTGTGTAATATGTTTTCCAGCCTATCTTCCCAAAGGCTTAAGATGGAGATGTGAAGTTTAATGTGCCTGAACTCACAATGTAATAACACATCTTTTTATGAAGGTGGTTTTTGCATTCTGTGTTTCGAAGCCACTCTTTTAGAAGTGGCTGGGTTTTTGTGCTCTAACATTTCTGTGTGTCTCTGCCTGGTTGTGGATTGACTGTCTGGTTTTGAAAGTGATAGGATCTGGGGAATGTCTTGACCCAGGGGAGGAGGTGAGACAGCAACAGGCTGACCTGCATCTGGAGTGTAGGGGGGAGGAGTAGCCCCTAGAGGTGAAGAGGCCTGGGCTGCAGCCATAAACCAATGGCTCCGCTCCCTGCTGAGTGATTGAGGATCCAGACCCCCACTATCAAAGGAATAAGGTGTCACTGGCAGGGAGGCACCCAGAACTGGTTTGAACAGGGGTCAGTTCCCCCCTGAACACAAAGACTTCAAAGACATTTAGGGGTATAACTATGAGAGCTGAAGCCCCTGAACTTTGGAGAAATGGATTGATCAAGATTGAACAAGACTGAAGCTACTTCATGGTCAAGAGGAACCTTTGCCAAGGAAGAAACAGCTGAAGAGACTGAAGGAAAGGACTGACCCTTGCTGTGTGTTCTGGGGCTGGCCTGCAGTTTGCTGCTTTAACCAAGGAGAGGCTAAAGGGACTTTGCTGTGTGCTGTGTCCCCCTGCTTGAAAGGACTTTGCTGTGTGCTGTGTCCGGAAGTAACTTATCCCCAAGGGCCCGAGGTGAGCTGGCTCTCTGTTGCGGAAACTCAGGAACACAAAAGTTTCCAGGAGAGTCTCAGCGACGCTGTGTGCTTTTGCAGCCTGAGCCCTTCGTGAGGATTGTCCTGTGATCGTGTGCACCGGAGTCCAAGTGAGTCTCAGCGATGCTGTGTGCGTGTGCTTTGTGCAGCCTGAGACCTTCGTGAGGATTGCCTTGTTATCGTGCACCCGGAGTTCAAGTGAGTCTCAGCGACGCTGTGTGCGTGTGCTTCGTGCAGCCTGAGACCTTCATGAGGAGTGCCCTTTGATCGTGCACCCGAAGCTCAAGTGAGTCTCAGCGACGCTGTGTGCGTGTGCACTGTTGCAGCCTGAGAACTTCGTAGCATCAGCGGCCCGGACCGGCAGTCCCGGAGGAGCCGAGCCGCTGGCCCGAGCCCGCCATTGCCAGAGCGGGACCTCGAACCAACCTCGTGGAGGGAGGGCCCGAGTCCCACTGCCCGGAATTCACAAAGATTGCATCGGAAGCCCAAGTCGCGGGAAGAGGAGAGGAGAGCGAGATCGCACCCCCCAAGGTAACATGTGTCGACGCCTGGACCGGGGTGCGGGCTTGGAGGGAGATGCTCTTGCCCTCTCCCATTCCTGCAGTGCGAGCCTCTGCTTCGGCTCGTATCGCGGCCCATACTTGCCAACGGAGTGGCAGTACCGGGGCCGGAGTGCGGAGCTGCACTTTTTGTTTACACCATACCCGTGTGGGGGCAACTGTTGACAGAGGCTGACTGCGAGTCAGTACAAGTGGTGGAGAGACTGCCTGAGGCACCATGATCGGTGCTGGAGCGTGTTACACATTGCATTATTTCTGCATAACGAACTACCTGATTGTGGTATTACGCATTGCATTGTTTCTGCATAACGAACTACCTGATTAGTGTATTACGCATTGCATTGTTTCTGCATAACGAACTATCTGATTAGTGTATTACGCATTGCATTATTTCTGCATAACGCAATACCCGATTGTTGCGTTACGCATTGCATTATTTTTACATTGCAAAGTGCCTGATGCTAGCATTACGAACTACATTATTTCTACATTGAAAAGTGCCTGATTCGAGCATTACGAACTGCATTATTTCTACATTGCAAAGTGCCTGATTCTAGCATTACGAACTGCATAGCATTGCATTAGGACTGCAGTGGAACGTTTAGAAGTGCTCATTAATATCGCAAGAACTTACAAGGGCTGGCTGTCCTAACAACCGGCCAGGAAGAATATTACAAATACGCATATGTTGGATTTATATCGTGTGGTCTTATCGTATATCTTTTTATATCAATTAATACTCGTTTTTATGACACTCGTGTGCAGTCCATTTGTGGTGTCATCATTGGGTTGCTGTGAGCGTGGTTGCAAATACTTTACACATTTGCTTTGAAGATAACCCTGGCTGCTCATGCCAAGCTACCAAGGGGGTGTGCGGGGGCTATCTGAGAAGGTGTCCTTCCTTTCCCTAACGTGAGAGCGAGGGTCCCTATTTGGCCTAAGGTACCTGCCTCAGCCAACCAGGGATCCCTGGTCTAACAAATAAGATTTCCACGAACTCTGGCATAGAGCTCTATGTCAGAGTGGATCATCCTCATTCGATTATGGCCATTCTAGATGCCTCTAGACAAATATTATTAGCCAGCCACCCTACCAAAAGTGAGCTGCCTCCCTGAATTTCACGTCTGAACTCCGGGGTAGTCACAAGATTTGCGTCAGAAGAGCTCAGCAGGCGAGGAAGGGGATAGGTTTCAAACTTGTGCTTAAGGAAGGCCTTATGAACACAACAATGATATTTATAAAATAATGCTCTTGGACAGAGACAGCCAGTGTAAGACATATAGGGCGGCCGATCCAGAGGAATAGCAAGGCCATTGTAGTGCCAATCTGGCAGCTGCATTTTGCATTCACTTTAGCCGGGTCAAGATGCTAACAGAAGAGCCCAGAAATAAGCAGTTGCAATAACCCAACCTGCTTAGAATGGTCGACTGAACCACTAGAGGGGGAGCGGAAATGGAAGAAGTAGTAACATTTTTCGAAGGACTGGCAAAAGAGGTGTCAGTCAGCTGATTCACATGGATAGGAAAGATAATTCATTATCATTTAAGTAAAATCCAAAGGGGAAAGAGGGGCATCCAAACATAATGGCCAGAAATTGGGGGTAAGACCCTTACAGGGCTTTGTTGAAGCAGCACACAATCTCCCTCTTGTCCCCATTGAATTTGTATGTATTTTGGAACAGCCAAGAGGTGACATCAGTCCTGCATCGATGAAATTAATCAAAAGGATGAAACACAGTGCAGTGTTTTGATATAAACAATTGTGTGTCATGCCACTCATGAAGTTCCCCTAATGAGATCTAATCAGCTGTGCCAATGGGTGGATGTACCGATTGAAAAGAGTAAGACTAAGGGCGGAGCCCTGAGGGACACCATGGCCCTAATATATACCTAATAAAATGGAATGAACAACTGCCTGACATCTCTCCTCTGCACCATTTCAGGTTGTTGCCCCTGAAACCATCCTTTGCCAGCCTTAAAAGCAAGATGGTACGGGAAACTGTATCAAATGCATCAGATAGATCAAGTAACACAAAAGCCACTAAGGGACCTTTGTCAGCCGACATTCTTAGGTCTTCAAGGCCAGAAGCTCAAGCAGTTTCAATGCCAAGTGCAGGGCAAAACCAGATTGTGCCGGTCCTACGGATGATGGCGCTCAACGAAAGCCAAACACGGTCTGACATATTTTTCCATGGTTTTAACTTGAAAAGGCAGTAAGGATATTGAGAGAAAGTTGTTCGGCACAGAAGGATTAATGTTGTCCTTCTTCAATAGAGGGACCACCAATGCCCTTTTCCATTCCGCTAGCACCGAAGAGACAGTCAAAGATCTGCTACAGATATCCAGCAGTGGTTTGACCAAGGAAGAAGACATTTTTCTCCAGACTCTAGGAGCGATCGGATAGAAGTGGGAACCTCAGGGAATGGAATTTGCCAACATATTTTCATTGCTCACCACTCCTTCACCCATCATTAAAGATGTAGATGCTTGTGCCATCTACCACACATTTTAGCAATTTTCTCCTCAAAGAAACTAGATAACTCATCACAAAGATGTGTGTGATGTTCGAGGGTAAATGGAGTGACTGCGGTGGTCACACTTGGCTTACCGGCTCACGAGAGCAAGACCTGCACTCTGCCCGTTCACTGAGAATAAGGAACACCAGTGTGAAATACAGTGGCACTTTATTAAGCAATTCAGTAACACAGAGAACTGTTCATCTTCAAATGCTACTCATCAACACATGAGCAGGATGAAATAAAAGCATCAACAATCTTATAAACCATATTTTAAGTGAAGCACAAATATCCATGTATATATCAATTAATACGCAGCAGCCTAAAGGGCAAGTCTTAAATGAGGAATCATGAATAGGCAAGCGCCTAGGAGGCAAATCTTAACTAAGAGAGCAAAACACCCGCCCTCCAGGCTACACAATTAAAAGTAAGATGAATGCAATGAATTGGGTGTGGATGAGCTAAATTAGAGAGGCTGACAAAGGCAAAAGGCTTGCAATCAGAGAAGAGCACTACCACCTGAGAGTAGACGTTCTAGGCCCCAGATAGGAAGAACGGTCGACCGGGAACCCACACCGTGCAAGGCACTGGAAAAGAGTTCAGGGCGTGGACATGGGTGCAAATCTTTTATATGGCTTAATGCAGAACTCCCACCCACATTTGACGTGGGCCCTTGACCGCACGCTTACGGTAACTTTGGAAAGTTTTTGAGAACACAGAAGTGGTATCATGGTGAAACTGATGTTCCTAGCAGGTGGTCAGTGCTCTTGACCGCAAACATAAAAAAAGAGTAACTTTTAACGTAAGATGCTCGGAAATCTATATTTTATACATTATTTCTATGCCATGCAGCCGTCTTTGGTTTCGCTTGAGCAAGCTTGGAAAGTTTCATAACTAAAAATATTACAAATATTGCTTGTGAAAGAACAAGATGTACCAGCAGGGTTTCGCGTACGTGTGGGCTAACTTTATTCTTGTAACTGTGGAAATTTACCGGGGGGGCTGGTGCCTCGCAGCGCAGTGGATGGCACAAGTCCCTGTTGTCAGATCAGTGAGGCCTATGAGATTTGATTTCTTAAAAATGATAACAAGAGGCAGTGGGCTTGGGCCTACGTGTATGTATCTAAGGAGGTATGGACCATTGTGGCATGTACTAAAATGTTGAAGTAAAATGGTAACTTAGTACATCTGTTAGGGTCTGACTGGTGGGGCCTATATGGGAGTGTCATGTTTGTTGGGCAGAGCAGGATGGTACATAGGATTTCTGTTATATGGTAGAACGGGACCTTACTTCAGTGAACACACACCTGTCTGGTGCTCTGAGCAACAGACCGAGAATGCACCATTGTGAAAATCTCTTTAGAGAGATTGCGAGAGGCCATAATTATGTAAAAAAAAATCATCTGTATGTGGTAATAACTTACTCTTTGTAGGCTCTGAGTGCCTCCTTTAAGTCTAGTTTAGACTCAAGGGAGTAGTGAAACCGTCTGATTCTTTCCACCTTCTTGCAGCCTGCTGTTGCGTCTTTCAAAGCAGCATTGTGCCTTGGGGCAGAAGGGCGAGCTCGGTTGTGCCTGACCCTCTTTAAAGGAAGAGCTTTATCCAGAGCCCGGTTTATCCACCTTATGGACCGGCCCGGCGAAGGCTTAGACGTCATTGTTTCCCAAAGCTAGGCTGCTTTGTCCCTTGATCTTAAAATGAATCAGGGAATAATAATCCGTCCAGACATGGGGAACACTGCTGATGCTAGATGCCAGACCCAGGGGCAAAAATTAAATCTGTCACCAGTCCATCCTTGGGTGTGGACCCTGCAACCTCTTGAGAGAGCTCTGGAGCTGCAGAGAATTGATGAGATCCATAGCCTGTGTGTTACTATCCACGTCAGACCCACACATTAAAGGCACCTAGAAGCAGGATCTCTGCATGAGATAATAATAGCGCATTATAAAATAAACCACTAGGTCAGCAAAATTAGATGAAGACCCTGGAGGGCGAACAGCGTAATATGACCACTATAAGGCGGGAAGCAGAGATAGCGAATGAAAAACCTAGCGGTTCAGCTGGAGTGGGCAGGCTCAACGGGTTCAAGGAGTTTACAATGTGGCAAAACCATTAGGATACCCAGGGGCTGGTGCAGCAACAGCCAAAGATTGGTCCTTTTGCCACTGAAGTTTATTAAATCTGGGTCTTACCTGCCTTTCTTTGGACCTGAAGTTGTTAATATCTTTGTCCGGTTCTGTTGTGTAGACTGTGACACGTGCACGGCATGAGTCTACAAGATCAGAGCCTTGTTCCTGAAGCCATGCTGCCAAGTGTTGTCTAACAAGACTCGAGGACAGTGACAGTGCGCCACCTACCAGAGCGGGACTGGTAACCAAATCAACTCTGGGGAAAATGTCCACACCAGCCCCATACTGTAGTGTTTCATGGACGCCCATAAATTCGTAGCTTCCATTGGTGCAGCAGGTGCAGTGATACCGAGGCCCAGAGGCCTGGGGGTTCACCGAGCCCTGATTTTTGCTGTATTTCACAGTTCTAACAGCGGCCAGGGGCATGTCCTTCCTCGCATAGGGCCCATGACACACTGGCTATGCTGCTGGATGCCGACTAGTTCGGAGCGCAGCCTCCTTGCCGGCAGCCAAACAGGGTATGCCAGAGTGCCAGCCTGACCCTGGTGCTTCTGTGCCCCCCTGAGGCCTGGTGTGATGCAGGCTTCCTCATTTCTTCTTCAGGGGTCCCTGACACTTCAAGAGCCTCAATCATCGTCCTTCACTGTTGCCACTCACTGCGGAGATCTCACTCTTTCCTGGTCATTGGCCCCAACACATCAGTGGAGCCTGACTCAAGAGCCATCATAGGCCTCGTGATGTAATCTGTGGATTTGCAGAATGCCCACTCATTCCAAGGAGTTTCTCAATGCTGAACAGCAGGTGTTGATTGTTTTAGTGATCTCACAAGGATGAAAGGCTGCATGGCCCTGCTGGGACGTGGCCATGAGTTGAAACACAGATTCCTAGCGTGGATGGATACACTTCACAAGAGTCTCAGTCCTTTCCGCATCGCTGATGCAATACACATGAGTGGACTCTCACTCATTCCCACTTTACTAGCATTTTACATATCATCATCAAAATCTTTATTTCGGTTCAAAGCAAAACCATAAAAGATACATCATAAATATACACATACAATCGTACAATGGAAGTGGGACAATTTCATATATGAGTAATAACGCCTCTCACAGTAGGGGCTAGAAATCTGAATCAATAATACAGCTACCGTACCATAAAAAAACTATTAAAATATTTAAATACGTTTAAAACCTAGATATAAAGTTTAAGAATAATTAAACTGTGCACGTAAATCATTTATTATTGTTCAAATCTGAACGTGTGCACAGTTATTTAAAATATCAATACTATTTTCACGTAGTCATACCAGCTCAATACCATTCTGTGCGACGATGGATTCATAGTTTATTTTTAGCGTCAGGGCCATAAAGTGTACTTTGTTACAGTCTTAAACCAACTTTAGCCCTTATAAGACTCACATTAAATAAGAACCTACTAACACTAAAAACTGTTTTTTGTGATGTGTCCATTTTTAATATTCTTCCTGCCTCTAGGAAAACACTAATGTTCATATTACGGCAGATGGGTTTAATCCATTTGTTCCTTGGTTTGCCATATACGGGGCAGAAGAATAATATATGTAAATCGTTCTCCTTTGATTCATTTTGGCATAGTTCACAAAATTCATTGCTATTTGTATCACAATTTACTGCCTATTTTGATGTATTCGCATTAATATGTAACACACCATACCTGAACTTCATATACAGGGCTTTAGCTAGTTGTGGACGTATCTCATCCAAAAAGGGTTCAAAACTCGCTACCTCCTTAAAAAGAAGGAACTTAGTTGTTAGTGTGCCATTGTCTGTACTATGTAGCACTTTGTTTTGAATGTGGGCCCAAAAAGTGGATTTTAATATTTTTTTACTAAACATTGTCAACTGTGTCGGAGCTTCCCAAAAATTGCTCAGTCCCAGTTGCTCAAACCAAGAAAAAACATGTTTGAGCCACGGGGTACCTCGCTCTTGTCAATCTCTATGATCTCCTGAAGACCATCCTTATAACTAGTCAATTCGGGAGTTGACCAGAGCCGTACCCAAAATAATAGGGGTCTTAATATTGCATGGTGATCCGTTCGTTTGACGTTTATATCCATAAAAACGGTGATTAAGGGTGTTCTCACTGGCAAGCTTAACACCCTTCTGAAGAATTTATTTTCTCCTAATTCAAAGCTCCTTTTGCAATGTGGCCCCCATATTTCAGCGCCATAAAGAGAAGCTGATTGTGCTTTATGTTTGAAGACCTCTAAAACAGGAGTTAATGCCTTTGATATACTGCACCCATGCTTCTTGATTATTGGCAACAAATTTTGAAGTTGGATATTTCTATTTTTTCTAACTGTTGCTTCCACGACAGCTTTGAGTCCAGAATTATACCTAGATAATTAAAATGGTTTACATACTCTAATTTTTGGCCACTGACTGCTAAATTCTTTTAAAAGACTTATGTGGATTTATTGCCATGTACTTTGTCTTGCTGGAGTTTATTTCAAGGCCCTTTCTTTTGCAGTAAATGTTAAAAGAATCCAATAATGAGTGTAGACCTTTGGGGGATTGCGATATTAATATGGTGTCGTCAGCAAATAAAAGTGCTGGCACAAATCCCCCCCAGCTTTGGTGAGTCGTGTGTACACCCGAGAAAATGACTTGGAATATCGTTGACATATAATGAGAACAGGGTAGGCGCCAGTACACAGCCCTGACGTACACCCCTTTTTATCCGTATAGCCTTGGTTAATTCACCCCTCGGACCCCATCTTACTTTGGCAAAGTTGCCCTCATGCAATCTTATTATTTGCGTGAGTAATTCAGCAGGCACGCCTTGATTTTTTAATGATTCCCAAAGTAAGCTCCGGGGTACAAGGTCAAAGGCGGCCTTTAGGTCTACAAAAGCAATATACAGATGGCCCTTTTTTATACTTATGTATTTCCAACATAAACATAAAAATCTAAAAACCTGATCTATTGTGCTTGTTTTTGTTCTAAACCCCACCTGGAATTTTGAGATCACACTGTTCTCATCAAGCCAGTCATTCAATCTCATTAAAATATGCCTAGAATACATTTTTTGTAGAATGTCAATTAGGCTAATTGGTCGATAATTTGCGGGGTCACTACGGTTGCCTTTTTTTAAAATTGTAACAATTTCCGCCCCTTTCCATGTATCAGGTATTGGCGAACCTGCAGCAATTGCATTACATAAATGATTTATATAAGGGCCCCAAACACTGCAGTCGTGCTTGAGCAAGTCTCCCGGAATTTTATCGGGGCCTGGTGCTTTCCCTGACTTGACTGCATTTATTGCCAGCAATGTTTCCTCCAGACTGAAATGAAGAGGATTAATAGTAGGATTAAACACTGATATTACAGTACAAGGTGTTTCTACCGCTTGTGCATCCGCATAAAGGCTGGAAAAATGGTCCTCCCAAGTTTTAACATCAAGGAAAAGATCCTTGTCATCCCCACCTATCTTTCTGCCTTTTGCCATTAAACGCCAGAAACCTACTTGATCTTTGGACTTGGCCGCTTCGATTAAATCTGTCCAAATATCGTCATCCCAAACTTTTTTTGCATGGGCGAGGGTTTGCTTATATTTAATTCTTTTCTCCCTTATAACTACTATATTGTTCTCTTTTATTGCCAATATGAGGTCGGCCTTTGCCTCGTGACACTCCCTATTATACCATGGGTTAGCTCCTGTTTTTATACCTGTTCCACTATGTTCCCTTGGTAATCTACTCAATACCGGTACCAAGGCTTCCAGCAGAGCTTGGTGTACAGCCATTATCGAAAATTCTACTCCTGGTGAATCTAAATGAAGTGAAACGGTATCGGCAAAGATATTATAAATCTGTGTCATGGATTCGGCATTTCCTAGTATATACGGCCATTTTAGAGCTCGGCGGTTATTACTAACTATATTATCGTCAGTGTAGGTATCAGTTTCCTCTTTAACCAGAATTTTACCAAGGAAAAGGTCCGGTATTAATGACAAATGTAGGGGACGATGGTCACTATCATTCCTATTGTCTATGTCTAGATCAGATACATTTGGCCAAAACTCGACGGATACAAATATATAATCAATACTACTCTTGTAATTACCTCTACAAAAGGTTGAAACATTCGGTCTATCCGAAGGTAATCGGCCATTACAAGCTCTAAGGCCGTGCCCTGTTGTTAATCTCATGATTTGTGCAACTGCTGTAGTGCACGGCACTGTCGGACTACTTTCTAGAGCAGGGATATTATTCACTGTATCTTCATCTTCAAAGAGGTTATCGAAGCCCACCACCGGTTCAAACTTACAATTTAAATCGCCTCCTATAATTACCATTGCGCCAGCCTCTATTGAGTTAAAAAATGAATCAAGTTGATCTATTGTTACAGATTCTTACGTAGCTGGGCTTGGTCTATTATAGATGTTAATTAAATATATAACTTTTTTAACCTGCGTTTTGATTTTTACACCAACCAAATCCTGGGACGGTATATACAGTACAGTAGATTCAATTTTAAGGGTTATTCTAATCCATATAATAAGACCCCCAGAAGGCCTACCTCTCATTGATGGAATAGCATTTACATTGAAGGTCTTGAACCCTACCCCGTGGGGGGTTTCTAGGGCCCAAGTCTCTTGTAAGAGACAAATATCACTTTGCTCTATATATTCCAGCCATTCCGTGTCTCTAAGGTTCCTATTCAGACCCGCTATATTCCAAGATGTAAGTCGTACTTTTTTCTGAATGTTTACTCCTGTGTTAATCATGTTTAACCTATGTGTGCTGTTCGTCGAATCAAGAGAAGCAATTATGGGCATAGATAATATCCGTTGCTGCTCCGACCCAAGAAGTGCATGTGACTCAGATGCCTTACAAGGGATAGTTTCCCCCTGTGCCTCCTCTAAATGGTATATATTTCGGAGGCGCATCTGTTCCATACTACTATATGTCTCAATGGTAACAGGGGAGAATGTTTCACCGGCTATGGGAAATGATTGTCAGTCCACGGCATCCAAAGCAGATAGTGCCTGGAACCTGTTTGGGGAAAATATCGGGGCTTCATTGTGAACTGGTGGCCCTGGATGTGGTTTATAAAAATACCCCAATGGGAGAGCACAAATGCAAGTTTTTTTAAAAGAGTTCTCCTCTTGCATATTTAATAATGATCGAACCATCTGCGGGTGGCGAAAATTAACTATTATACAATGGCCATCTATGTTCTTAGAAGAATTGCCAACCCACCCTACCCTTCGGACCATCAGAATTTCATTGATGTTTCGTGGTCTGAAGTTTTTGTGTTTAGTCAGCCAATCGACTGTTTTATTTCGCAGAGTCATCCATGATTCACTCTGTCCATTTTTTAGTGCCAAAACTCCTGCTAGGATTAATACATAAGGGCATGAGGCAGGTGGTAATCTTAAAACCTCAGTACTTGGATTCGAACTTGTATCTTGTGAATCTTTTGTAACATCAGTACCTAAACTTTTTGTGGGTACATTTGAAACTCCATGTTTGCGATCCATAGCATGTGTTCCCCTTGTTGTGTCATCCCTATTCTGCACTTTTTCCCGTAAGCCTCTTTCTCTGTTATCTCTTTGGACCATTGGTTTAGCCGCAAAAGTATCATTTGGCTTGCCGCTTGTTCCAGCTAGGCTAGGGGGCCGGGAGTCCCTTAAGTGTCTTAGATCACCCTCCCTTTCTATACTATCAAGGTGAGTACTATCTATTCTGTCTCTCAAGTTACCTACAACAATGTTTAATTGGTCAATCTTCTGTTCTAGTAAACCGAATTTTTTATCTATTAAGTCGTTTATCTGTGTTAGCATAGACCTAAATGCTGTTTCCAGTAGCACGGGGATTGCACGGTCATGATCCCCACGACTTTCTTCCACTATCTCAGGAGTAAGGCTGACATCAGCTCCCATCTGTGTGCTAGAGGTTTTTGCTAATGATACGGTTTGTTCCTCTACTTGGTTGTTTTTCTGAGCATCAAACCTTGGACCCCCTTTTATCTTGTTTTCCAAGCGACCCATAGCACGTTTCTGCCTTGTTCGAGGGACTTTCCCTTTGGCTTCTTTTATCGGTTTTGGAGTTCGGGATCTAGTTCCTATACCCAAACTATTATAGTCATCTGGTACTGAGTTAGGGGATATAAGAGGTGAATTTGGCAAAACAGGTGTCACAGGTCCACTTTGAATTGTTATTCTAGGGATTAATGGAATCTGCTGAACAGATTCATTAAGCTGGACGGTTTCTTTAGGCTCTATAATATTTGCATCTTTATACATTAAATGTTGCGTGGGATCGAGTGACAACCGCCTTTCTGTCAGTTGAATTTCGTGTGTCAGCAGAGATTCTGCTCTGGTTAAAAAGGCATCTAAGGTGCCTGCGGCACCTTTACGTTTATTCATACTCCTTAACTATGTTCACGGCAGTAGGTCAACAATACAACAGAACAAGAGGAGAGACAAAGGAGCTAAACACTGCAGAGATATAAGGCTTTAAGACCCAGTGAGACTGTTTTATCAATCTTGCCAAAAGTTTTATCAGTTATGTCACAGCCCCGATATCTCATAGGGGTAGCCCAGCCCAGCCTCTTCCGGTCACAAGCGTTGCTGGCTTCTGTCAATCAAGCACCCAGCTCACGCTACCCTGGTTTTTAACACCTGTGGACCGTTGGGCTGTTATCAACTGACGAGGGGGTTAGGCGACACAGAGCTAACACTGGTTACTGACCACCCCAAAATCAACCCCCCCCCAGACGTGGCCAGCCCGTTTTCTGTTTAATATGAAAGACAACACAGTCCACAGTTCCGTGATTTACAATACGGGCGTTTAACTAGTGTCAATAAAGTCTCAATAGAAGGAACTGAGTGCTGTAACGATGAGGCGAGACACAAAGAATGGGGACAGTCTTACCCACAGGTGCATCTGAATCACACTCACTACCGCCAAGGGGGGCGGCCCTGCCCTGCCTCTTCCTGGCGATGACGGGCGCAGGACGGGCCCGCCCTTAGCCCGGGCTTCGCCCGGGCGCGGCCCGCGCTGCGGGAAGAGTGCAGCGCTGATGAAGACTGCGGAGGCTCCTCCCCCACACACCTGTGAGAGATCTTGGCTCACAGGGCACCATGGGACTTTGAGTCCCACCAGGGTTTAGCGCGTGCCTGCGGCGTCGAGTAGGGTCAGAGTTTCACCCTCAGGCTGATGCTCCCGCCGAGATGTTAAGGAGATGCGGCAATGACGAAAAGCAGCAGGAGCAGTGTTCTAAACTCATTCTTTCCCACATCTCTGATGCCATACATTTAAATGTAATCTGACTGAATTCCACAACACACCAACAGCCTCTTCAGTCGAGTTACACTCCTTCCCACACCACTAATGCCATGTATTCACGTGAATGTCCCCTCATTCCAACATAGCATAACACGACCTAACAGAATCTCACTCCTTTTCTATCATTGGTCCTGTTAACATTGTGAAGTCACTCCACAGGGGCTGAGAATTACAAGGAATCAGGAAGTCTATTCCTGCGCTTCCACCTGATGATAACCTTGCATATAGCTATAACCCCCAATGGTACTCAAGTGCCTGCATGTTCTCGGTATCAGAGTTCTGTCACCAGATCCAGGTGGGTCAGCAGGCCTTCCTTAAACTTTTCCATGAGGTCTGCCCTTGAAATGTGTGGAGGGTCATTCAACAGCTTGAGAAGCAATGACTCCGAAGTCTTCCCTTCCAGAGGCTGGCTGAGACCTTCTTCCTGTGGCTACGGTGATGGCTAGTGATTTCAGTCCTCTCTGGAGTATGTCACCCAATGGGCAGTACCAAGATCATGCATGAACTCCTAGAGACATTTATACTGGTGTCGAGTGATGGCAGCTTAGCCTCGTTCGTCCAGTAAGGGATGTAACTGACCTCATCAGCAGATGCAATGTCTGCAGGTGTCAGTAACAGCATTCATCTGATTGCATGGATGGGGCGCAGGGGCACCCAGAGAGACCTGTGCACAGTTGGACAATCTACACTGACCAGTATTCATAGAGACGCAATTCCCCGGAAGCCCCCCAGAAGTTACCTATGATCGAGGCGGCATGCGGACCCCCTTCTCTCCAAGGTCATCTGCCGAGGGCAAGCCATTGATAAGAAGGTGCTCTGGGGAGGTAAGGAACACTTCCTGCATGCAAGAACATTCTTTCTCATTAGATGAGGGAAGACAATGCCACATCCAAACACACAATGTATTTTTACTTTGATTGCATAGCACCCGTTGCATACTTTTAATTCTTCAAGGCGCTTTTAAGAGAGGTAAACATAATGTCACAGGGCACATGAATTACCCTGCAACAGGGGGAAAATTATGCAGATATAGAGAAAATTGAAGGGGTAATGGATCCAGTTTTTTTACCCAGCCTGCATGCTAATGAGGATGATTCCGATGCCACTTGTCCTTGGAAATGGGAAACCCCTTACCCATTCGTTCAGTAGCAGAAGAGTGTACCAGGACAAGTGAGGGTATTCACGGTGATGCAGGAGAGTCCATGTAATGCATCCAGTGCTAGTTTGAGACAGTCGGAAATTTGGACAGAAACTCTTCAATTCACAGAGTTTATTTAGGGTCATGGATGGTAACAAAAAAAATATACGTTTGTGAGGCACAGCCAACACGTGTTTTGCCCCCTGTGGCCCGAAAGCCTAGGGCTTCCTCAAGGTGTCTTATCTTTTTGTATGCACAAAAGTAAAATATTGTTAGGTTCTGGTCTGGATCAGTCACTTCTGTATTAAAGCGATCAGAACTTAATAGTCCATCGTAGTCCAAAAACAATAGAAAGTTCTATAAGGTCTAGGAGCGAGAAGTCCAAGTCAGTCGGCGCCTGCGGGGCGAAACACGTGATGGCTGTGAATACCCTTACTTGTCCTGGTACACTCTTTGGAAAATTATGCAGAACCGTTGACCAAATTCTCCGGCAAAGGAAATTCAAAGTAGATGATGCTTACATTGACATTATCACTTTGAGGCTAGACTGGAGGCTTTTAGACACGGTGCATACTTAAGGTACTTTTCAGAGCAGTTTTGAACTTTTGGATTGACGGCAGGGCAGATAGTCGCCCTCGAATGGGGCCTTTGGAGGAGGAATAAGTATTGCACCGTGTTGCTTCTATCGCACAACAATATTTTCACAAATGAAAAAAAAGATGTGTACTCAAAGGACTTATACATTTCTGCTTGCAACGTACAAGCAGGTTACCTTTTGAAATGATTTATACATTCATTCCTTGTGGTAATTGCTTAATTATTTAGCTCTGATCAAGGCACTTGGCCTTGGAATCAATTGTGTGTGTGTGGCACAGAGGCGCTTCTGACTAGCGCTGTTCTGTTAAACGATGTGTGTTGTGTGTGTCTACACACAAAAAGGACTGACATGTCTCTAACAACCAGTCCCTCATTTTGTGGCTCCGACCTCACCATTATGCCAGCTTTTGAGGACAGGCCTCGGAGCAGAGCCATGGTCTCCTTCGTGTGTGTGTTTGGGGAGTTGGGCACACTAGATCACTCACTGCCATGGCTGGAGCTTAAAGTCATCAGGACTGGGCAGCCTCCATCTTCATTCCTTGAGCACAAGCAGAAGGAAGGCCATCTTGTCCATTGCAGAAACGTAAGGAGCCCTGGCAGTGCATCATGGGAGCTAACAGAATGATCAGTTTGAAACCCCAGGTTGCACCTTCAGTGTTGTGAATAGAGGGAAACCTTTGAGTGATAGACCAAGCCCTGAGTGGAGGAGTCGGTAACCTCACCACCTGTCCATGTAGGGGCGAGAGAATTTCAAAGACAGCAGAATCAATGGGGGTGTGGGGGGGAACAGCAGGTGTGAGGACTGAGTCAAACCTTCAGAAGTCTGGTGCTAGTTGTGAGTAAAAGTTGGCAACTTTTTTCATCACGAAACACACAAAAGGTGAAGAGAGGCATGCTTGCAATAATCTAGCCACTGGCAATCGCTTGGGGGCGGGGGGCATTCCAACACACTGTTATTTTACACACCTTGCCACCTCAGTTTAGACCCAGTCATATGCAAATCAGTCTTGACCCTCCTCCAATAGGAACAGTCCAGCTCCAACTACCAAGCCACTTATTTGATTGAATTTCTTTAGATTATCATACAACATATTATCACCTTTTAATATGATCAGTCTTTGGTGTGCGCAGCTTTCTCAGTTTGAAAATTATACTGCAGACATGTTCACAGCACATTTCTCGGATTTCTAGGGTCTCATGGCGCTTTCGAAACTTGAGCGCTCTTGCGGTGCAACACATGCAAACATTTTAAGTAAAAAATAGAGGCGGGTGTGTCCTTTTACATTGAGGGAAGGGACCGGCGCCCGCTGGCCTCAGCCTCCCGAGCAGTGAGACACGCTGTGGCTTCGAAGGTCACAGCTGTGGGAACACATCCCGCCCAAGGTCCAAACTGCCGATAATACAGGCCTGAAAATGAGTGTTCAAGGAAACCTGCTCTTGTTCAACAAAAATAAAAACACAGCGGTGAAAACCACACAGAAACACACAGCACACATCCTTCCCGCGAGGCCGCGAGAGGACGGGGGTTTGTGGAAGTATCAGCTGCTTTCGGCGACGACCAGGGCTCTTGGACGTAAATATATTGAAAATCACGAGAGGTTACAGCGCTGCGGTGAGCAGCTCCCAAGGAAGGCGCTTTCGTGGCCTCATCTTCCAACCACGACATTGACTGACCAGCATGTTTGTGCCAGAACCCTCCAAAAACATTCCCAGCTGGAAACGATTTAAAAACGTCACTGTGGGTCGCACGGGAACAAAATGCCAACACTTTGTGCAAACTACCCTTTCTGGTACTTCAGTACCTGTGAGTCATTCTGATATGAATTCTCGATAGAAAGGCTACTTCCGTCATCAGTATCTGAATCATCAGATAAGTATTGGGAGTTCCCTCTTTAAGTAGATCTCAAAACGCCGCCTCAGTGGGATCACCCGCCCCGAGGCATCCTCACCCTCCAAAAATGACCTTTAAATTGGCCTAAATCAGTTCTCCACCCAAAACCACCATTCTCACCCTCCTTAGAGACTCCCAATTCTGAGACTTAAGTAAAAAGTGAGAGGTAAACAAATCATGCTGCCAAGGCCTACCAAAGAGCCATTTCCCACGAGTTTGTGATGCTCAAGCTGCAGACCTTTCTGTGGTCCTTAATGACGAACCTGCCCAGAGCTCCCCTGATGGAGATGCTTCAAGGGGTCCTTTTCACAAACTGTCTTTCTGCACTGGGGCTTTCCAGCGTGGCTGCTTTCCAGCGTGGCTGCTGTGCAGCATGGCTTAAACTCATTTTAAAACAAGCATTGGCATAGCCAATAGGTCTCGCTTTTGGGACATTATAAGTGTTTAGCCATGCAACGGTTGATGTTGTTGCACCAAGGATATTGTGCTGCATAACTAAATACTTATAAGGTCCCAAAGCGAGACCTATTGGCTATGCCAATGCTTGTTAATTATGTGGCTTAAAATATGTGAAGTAATAACCGGTGTGCCCACCTGACCAATATTTGGGTGCCTCTCCAAGTTATTGCATCCGGACATATCCCACAACAATAAACAAACTTACTCCTAAAACAAGCCAGGCGTATTGGCTTTGCCAATGCTTGTTAACAATATCAGATAAACATAAGAACAACTTTGTTGTGAATAATTATAATTGAAAATGTTTCAGTTCGACAAATATGAATGAGACTAATATTACTAAAGGACGTGGAAGCGGTAGTGGTTACCTGAAATGGTCCATCTGCCCATCTCTCACACCACCTCCTTCCTCTTCGTTACTGTCATCTCCTCTGTCCTCCTGCATGTAGGCCCCATTTGCCACCTCCTCTTCACCTTGCTCTCTCTCACAATTGCACATCCATGGTGTTGTTTATCACCTGTAAACTTAGCATTTTGCTTTCCTTCGGCGCAGTCACTATTCCAACATCTGTGTATACTCCCTTCACACACTTTCACGAAAAAAGGTTATTACAATGTGCATAAATGTAACCATCACCCTGGGCGCTCTACAGAGAGGCCAAGGATCGGATGAGCATATAGTCTGGGCACCTGCATGAGCCCCTAGCAGTCACTGTGAAAAACGCTCACTGCCTTCAGCATCAACTCTAGAGCTCTTAATCGTGCCCTCTCATGAACACCCGATAAACTCACTCAGACACCCAGGCCCTCATCACAAATTAAGAAATAAGAATTTGTACGGGGATTACAATTACAAGTTGTGTCATAATTGTCACACTTGGATCCTCTGAGAGATTTGGGTATGTCAACTCTGCCTAAACTCATCAGGGAAAAAGGCCCGTAGAAAAAGCAAAACATCTGATCTGGGATAGTCCTGCTGGGGTGCGCCAGAACCACAAATCCCATGGTGCATTGAGGTGAATGAGCACGTCTGGAGCAGGGTGCACCTGTTGGCATGGCGCCCGGCGTCTTGTCACCTGCCTATTGCTAAATGCATTATTGTGACAGGTTACAGTGTTGCACGTGCCTCGCGGTTATCTGGTGGTTCAGATTGCGGAATGCAGTACCAGGAGAAGAGAGTTAATAATTGATGGGAGCGGGTCAAATTTCACGAGTTTATCTGGACAGCGCTGCGTGATATAAAACAATCATGTCACCAGGCACAGGTCGACGTTTGTTTTAGGAAGGCCGTGTTCACCTTGGCAACGCGCACTGGGACGGGCACTTTGGTTTCTAGTCGTCTTTGAACCTGTTTTCCCAGCCCTGGCATCTTGCGCCAAGGTTGTGGGAGTAGAGCGGTCTCCTGTCACTTCCGGGTGAGTGTCTAGAGAAGGGAAGGCACCGTCCGCCGTGTGCAGGTCCAGAGTGCTTCACAGTGACGACGATGACTCTGGCCTGGGACTGACTGTACATGGCTGCTTATCAGCCCACCTCCGCGTGAGGCCACGGGATACGGAACGCGCTTCCGAGGGTCCGGGAGGCGCCTGTTTCTCCTGCGGAAATGATCCACTCAACCAAGCGTGGCCCAGGTAAGCTGCTAGGGCTCGGGAGCTCAGGTGCCAGGGGCAGCTGCGACGGGGCGAGATGTGGTCTGATGGAAGAGCACTGAAGGGTTCAGGTGCCAGGTGCAGTATGCCTTTACTGCGCATTTACAAAGCAAGAATGAGGCTTTCTAGGTGAACGACAGCCCCTGCCGCAGAAGAGACTGCAGTTTCCATGTTCAGGGCTTACTGACGATGTTTCGAATGTACGTACAGTGCGTGGGGGCCGCCCTGTGCATCTAAAACGTTGGGCTTGTGGGTCCTCTGACCTAAAATGACAGCGTAATTACTCGCGTCGCGTCCCCTGGTGTCAATGACCATGTCGCTGTTCAGGCTCGGACTGGGACATTAAATATGCCTGGGCCACAAACAAAAGTGACCCCGTAAGTGAATTTCAAAGCTAAACAAGAGAGGAGCGGGGGCGAGCGAGCGCGTCTGGGCACGATAATTGGAAACACATGTCTGCCGCGCGCGTAACCGCAGGTAAAAGGCCATGACGCACAAGCGTCTGGTCAGCTTTTCAAACTCCCTAACTATAAGTCTCGCAGAGCAGCGCTTGCGCGCTACTCGAGGCTCGACCTAAAAAGCACAGTGACTAGGCCAGCACTGACCGCTTTATATGTTTTTTTTAAATATATAGCCCAGGGCCGGACTGGGAACCCAAAGTAGCCCTGGCAATTTTGCCAGACGGGCGCCCCGTAGGGGTGAGAGGTGGGCGAGGGGCAAGTGTGAAGCACTGCTGCTTTTGTTACTGTGGGCCGATATTGCTGCAAAACCTGCCCCCATTGACAAAACCGCCCCCCACAACAGCAAAACCAGCCCCCATCCTTTTAGACTCTCGGGGAAATGCCCGATGGTCGCTACGGTCAGCCCGGCCCTGATGTAGCCCTGTGCTCCCCTGGGGCAATACAGATGGAGGGTGCGAGAGTAGTAAGCGGGCGGGGGGGAGAAGACAGGTGAGAGAAGAATGGGGAACACACAGACAACGGGGGTGGGAGGGGTCGGGGCAACCTCACAGAGAACAGAGGGTGATTGGTAGGGACTGGGACAAGCAGGCAGACAACGGAGAGTGGGTGTGAGGGGCCGGAGCAAGCACACAGAGAACAGAGGGTGATTGGTAGGGACTGGGACAAGCAGGCAAACAACGGAGAGTGGGTGTGAGGGGCCGGAGCAAGCACACAGAGAACAGAGGGTGATTGGTAGGGACTGTGACAAGCAGGCAGACAACGGAGAGTGGGTGTGAGGGGCCGGGGCAAGCTCACAGAGAACAGAGGGTGATTGGTAAGGACTGGGACAAGCAGGCAGACAATGGAGAGTGGGTGTGAGGGGCCGGGGCAAGCTCACAGAGAACAGAGGGTGATTGGTAGGGACTGGGACAAGCAGGCAGATAACGGAGAGTGGGTGTGAGGGGCCGGAGCAAGCACACAGAGAACAGAGGGTGATTGGTAAGGACTGGGACAAGCAGGCAGACAACGGAGAGTGGATGGGAGGGACCGGAGCAAGCACACAGAGAACAGAGAGTGATTGGTAGGGACTGGGACAAGCAGGCAGACAACGGAGAGTGGGTGTGAGGGGCCGGGGCAAGCTCACCAAGAACAGAGGGTGATTGGTAAGGACTGGGACAAGCAGGCAGACAACGGAGAGTGGGTGTGAGGGGCCGGGGCAAGCTCACAGAGAACAGAGGGTGATTGGTAAGGACTGGGACAAGCAGGCAGACAATGGAGAGTGGGTGTGAGGGGCCGGGGCAAGCTCACAGAGAACAGAGGGTGATTGGTAGGGACTGGGACAAGCAGGCAGACAATGGAGAGTGGGTGTGAGGGGCCGGAGCAAGCACACAGAGAACAGAGGGTGATTGGTAAGGACTGGGACAAGCAGGCAGACAAAGGAGAGTGGATGGGAGGGACCGGAGCAAGCACACAGAGAACAGAGAGTGATTGGTAGGGACTGGGACAAGCAGGCAGACAACGGAGAGTGGGTGTGAGGGGCCGGGGCAAGCTCACAGAGAACAGAGGGTGATTGGTAAGGACTGGGACAAGCAGGCAGACAAAGGAGAGTGGATGGGAGGGACCGGAGCAAGCACACAGAGAACAGAGAGTGATTGGTAGGGACTGGGACAAGCAGGCAGACAACGGAGAGTGGGTGTGAGGGGCCGGGGCAAGCTCACAGAGAACAGAGGGTGATTGGTAAGGACTGGGACAAGCAGGCAGACAACGGAGAGTGGGTGGAAGGGGCTGGAGCAAACACACAGAGAACAGAGGGTGATTGGTAAGGACTGGGACAAGCAGGCAGACAACGGAGAGTGGATGGGAGGGGCTGGAGCAAGCACACAGAGAACAGAGGGTGATTGGTAGGGACTGGGACAAGCAGGCAGACAGTGGAGAGTGGATGGGAGGGGCTGGAGCAAGCACACAGAGAACAGAGGGTGATTGGTAGGGACTGGAACAAGCAGGCAGACAACGGAGAGTGGGTGTGAGGGGCCGGGACAAGCACACAGAGAACAGAGGGTGATTGGTAGGGACTGGGACAAGCAGGCAGACAACGGAGAGTGGGTGTGAGGGGCCGGGGCAAGCTCACAGAGAACAGAGGGTGATTGGTAGGGACTGGGACAAGCAGGCAGACAACGGAGAGTGGGTGGGATGGGCTGGGACAAGCAGATCAACAATGGAGGGTGTGATCATGGCCGGACTAGCTGTAGCGGGCACCGGGCGCTTTACCAGTGGGCCTGAGAGGTGGGGTCTGGTTTTGTGACCGTGGGGGCTGGTTTTGTCACTGGGGTCCGGTTTTTGCAGCAGTGCTGCAATATTGACCCCCTGTAACAAAAGCGGGAGTTGTACTTCTTACTAGCACCCCTTACCCCCAGCTACCAGGGCCGGTCGAGCAGCAATCTGCCAGGGGCCGGTTGCTGTTCCCAGTCTGGCCCTGGGTGTGATCAGGAGGGGCGGGGGCAAGCAGACGGATAGCAGAGGGTGATCAGGAGCAGCAGAGGGAGGAACAGGGAGAGGGAATAAAAAGGTAACAAAAGGTCTAGCAAGAGACAGCGCATGCAATGTCTTAGGAGAGACCTAAACACGGATCACCTCTAGTCAACTCAAAGACTGAAGAACTCATTGGGGAAAATCACCATAAAGTTGATCCAGGGCAGGGCCAAACGTCTGTCACAGAGCCTCCAGGACTTCTGCCCCAACATCCACATAGTCAGCTCATATATGGAGCTTGTTGGAACTGCCCTTTTCTGCAAGGTCACCCCAGATAACTACCTTCCCTTGCTGAACCTGCTTTTGTTGATTATTAGGACTCTGCACACTTTACTCCAGCTAATCAGGGGTAAAGTGCTTGTGTTCTCCCTTCTTAACCTGTTAAAATTGGTTTCGACTAACCCTGGGCAAAGCACTACGCTACGCTCGCGTAGTTTGTGAAGTTTGCGCTACTTCGCACAACGCGAATTGCACGTAGCACAGTGCAAACACGCGTAGCGTAGTGCAGCGGTCATTTTTTGCTTGCTCGCGGTCCTCAACGTCAAGTTGGCGACCGCGAGCAAGCAAAATGACATCCCGGCGAGACTTTTTCTGCGTTCGCGATCAGCAACATCAAGTTGCCGATCGCGAGCGTGGAAAATAAACCTCCCGGCGAGATTCTCAACGCGGGAGGTCAGGTTTCTCATTGCGAGTGGTCGCGTATGCTCGCGACCGCTCGCGATGAGAAACTACCAGTCCGCGTTGAGAAAGCTGCCGCTCGAGTAAAAATCTACTCGAGCGGCAGTAAAAGACAGCTCGCACTGTGCAAGATGCCGTTTTCAATGATTGCACAGTGCGGACAAGCATCCGGCACTGTGCAATCATTGCAAACAGTGCACTACGCAGTTCGCGTAGTGCTACGCGTAGCTCGCGTAGTGCGAACTGCACTTTGCGTAGCTTCGCGTAGCGCTACTTCGCGAACTACGCCCAGGCTTAGTTTCGACCTGATTTGTCCATTTAATTTACTTATAAGTCTCTGATGTATGGTACTACATGTACCCAGGGCCTGCAATTTAAATGCTACTGGTGGACTGTGCGTGATCATTGTGCCACTCACCAAAGTAGAACTGCAAAACAGGTTTTAGGCCTGCCAGTGAAGCCTAAAGTGCAGTTTTGTACTGCAATTTCGACCTGGCAAAATAAACCATTTGGCAGCCATAAACTTTCCTTTTTAATACTTATAAGTCACTCCTAAGGTAGTCTCTAAAAGGCTCATTGGGGAGGGTGCATTACATTTAAAAAGTAAGATGTGTACTTAAGTTTAAATGTCCTCACAGTGAAAAACGCCTAAAGAC
Source organism: Calotriton arnoldi (assembly GCA_963921515.1). Taxonomy (NCBI): domain Eukaryota; kingdom Metazoa; phylum Chordata; class Amphibia; order Caudata; family Salamandridae; genus Calotriton; species Calotriton arnoldi. The sequence goes on along the minus strand of CAWUFW010013077.1, from coordinate 451,571 downwards.
ATTAGCACACTACCTCTCTCATAGACTAACCCTGGGTTACCTTATTAAACTTAATAAGTTATAACTTTAGTTTGTTAGCAGATAGAGAAATACTTCCTCCACTCATTTGGATTGTAATATAAGATCCTTTGCTATGGTAAAGTCATATTTCAAGTTATGATTCTAAAAATGCAACTTTTAGAATCTTGGCATTTTTCTGCCTAAACCAAATGTGCCTTTCCACCAGTGTCCATGGTCACATGACTGATGATGACTCTCCTGTGGTGTGATGTGTATTTCTTCTAGACAGGGGACACGAGTACTTGGGTGGGGTGAACAGTGATCCCTTTCATGATCAGGATGGCCTGGGAGATTGTACTCAGCCCTTCCTAAGCTTCAAAGAGTAGCCTTAGGGCTATGCCCCCCCTTCCTCAATTTTTAAGATGCCTTGCCTGTCACTGGCGTATGCAACTGACACCTGGGCCTGTATGCCCTTTGATACCCTAAACAGTTTGCAGCCAGAGTCAAGGGAAGGGCTCAGAACTGAAAAGAATCAACTTAGGTGTAGACAAAGAGAGAGACCCCCACACACAGGTGCTGGATATAAAAGTGACATCCTCAGAATCTCTGAGTGCAACACCCCTGGATGCTTCAGAAGAAGATCTGCCCTGCAGTCTAAAGATATTATAAACTAGACCTTCATACCTTGAGCCAAGGATCCGCAGAAGTGACCCCAAGGGTCAGTTGGGTGACTTCCTCTTTAAGCTAGAGGGACACAACAAGCTTCCAGAGGCCTCCTCTGCAAGTGCTCAGCTGATCGAGCACCAACTGGACGTGCCACAGCCCTGCTGCTGGCCAGTGCTAGAGTGAGTCCCGATGGCCAAGAGTTACCTTCCCAGGCTCTGGACCCTTGGCTCATGTCAGAGCGTACTCGGCCTTCTTAAAATCTGCAAGAACTGAACTCCAGGTGAAAATCCAGAAGTTTGGGGCTCCTCGAGACCGTGAACAACCGCTGCATTTCCCATCAATGGGAAGATCTGACGGCGACCTACTCTTTGCATGAGCAATGACTGCCTGCGTCTTCCGCCAATGTGAAGCTCATATGGCGAACTGCTCTTCACGCCAACAACTATCTCTATGCTGCTCCCTCCAACGGGAAGCTCCAGCTGAGGCTCATAGCATGGACTTGGACTGTGTGAAAAGGTAAAACTCTTCACCGGGACAAACCTGGTCCCTGTATCTGAGGCGTGCTCCATTGTGGTTGGCCTGAACTTTTTACTTTGACCTTGTCCAGCATAACCAGATAACTGTGAGTGGTGCTTTGTGTTTTCTGACACTATTTTCACCTGAAATTTTAAAAATTCATAACTTGGTTCCACTTTTTGGATTTTTGTCATTTTGGTGTCATTTTATTTATTAAATTTTACCTTATGTTTCTAAATGGGTTTAGCATTTTTCTTATTTTATATTTTTACTTTATAACTGTTTGAGTGCTGTGTAAGTACTTTACACATTCCCTCTCAGTTAAGCCTGGATACTTTTGTGCCAAGCTACCAGAGGCTTAAACACAGCTTTATATAAGGACTTTTGTGGTTCACCCTGACAAGGATCCTGTTTATCATTTGAGTGGGGCTCTTACCCTTTTCAATTAATAACCCAATTTCTTAAAGAGCTTAATTCAGCTGTTTGCTGGGAAGAAATTAATGTTAGAGGAGGGAGAGGAAAAGTAGTGTGAGGTATGGTTCCCACTAAGAACAACTAGCGTGAATATCAGATTCTAAATCTGTTTTTTGCTGCTATGATGTAGCAAAAGCAGGAAACACAAGTTGTTTCTCACTGTTGCTACATCATAAAGGAATTGGAGGCTACTTTGACAGGTCTCTCTGCCAGCCTGTTAGTGCAGCTCTGGCTCCCTTTCCCAATCGAGAGCAGACAGCACAGCTTCAGAAGGAGATAGGAGGGGAAGGCACAGAGGATGGGGGAGGGGGGACGGGGTTGGAAGCAAGAGGCGAGGTATTTTCTTTTTTACATTTGAGACAGGGAGGTGAGGCTATGTTACATATGGCTACAGGCTCTCCCATTATCCCTCTGCCCTTTGTAACAATTCAAAGCAGGGGCAGATGACTTTGGGGGCCAAACATAGTATAAAATTATAGATGGATAAAAAGTGAATTTTTTCAGTCAAAATGTGCCTTCGTAATTGTTATCACTGCACTCTACCCTGCATTTCACTTCATCCAGCATCTCCCCAATTATAACTTCCCCTCCTCGGACACCACCAGCTGCCTTTCATCATGGAACTTTACCTTCTTAGACATTTTTCTTCAGAATTTCTTCTTAGTCCGAAGGTAGGCCGAGACCGGGCTCAATCCCTTTCTTGCATCCGAACCAAGACTAACCGAGTGACTGCAAGGGCTAGTTGGCTGGTCTCCTGTTCTCCTCCCACTACTCTAAATGCAGCCAAGCCCCATTCAGCTTATCTCTGAGTCATCCAAGAAGGGCCAGGCACACCTCAACCCCCCCAGTGGCTGTCTACAGTGAAGACAGATCTCTAGCCCCTGTCATTCCAAAACTGGGCAGTCAGTCCACAAACAGGCAGAGGCACACAGAATGGTTAAACAAGAAAAGTGGCATTTTCAAACACATAATTTAAAAAACATCTTTACTAAGATATGTGTTATTAAATTCTCAGTTCAGAGAGCCTAAACTAGATTTCTCTATCTTGTCCCAATGGGAAGTTATACTTGTAAGATGTTACAAAGTACCTTCCATTCTATCCTATGGGACAGATAGCCTTTCAATAGTGAAAAACTGAATTGGCAGTAATTCACTATCAGGACTTGTCACACACACCAGTACATGTCCTACCTTTCACATACACTGCATCCTGCCCATGGGGGTACCTTGGGTCTACCATAGGGGTGTCTTACATGTAAGAAAAGGGAAGGTTAGGGCCTGGCAAGTGGGTGAACTTGCCAGGTCGACATTGCAGTTTAAAACTGTGTGCAGACACTGCAATGGCAGGTCTAAGATACCTTTTCAGGGCTACTCATGTGGGTGGCACAATCAGTGCTGCAGGCCAAGTAGTAAATTTGATTTACAGGCCCTGGTACACTCAGTGCACTTTACTAGGGACTTACCAGTATATCAAATATACCAATCAGGGAGAACCAATTGTAAACAGTTTACACAGGGAGCACTTGCTCTTTGACCCGGATCAGCAGTGGCAAAGTGCCCAAAGCATCTAAGCCAGCAAAAACTAAATCCAGCACAGCATCAAAAATAAAGGGGCGCAGCAGCAAAAAGTCAGGGGAAACCACACCAAAGATGACAACTCTAACAGTTATGACAAGGAATGTGTGGTAAAATACAGAGATCAGGGGAAATGCATGCACATTCATGGAGTACTTTTAAAAATGAAAAAAGTTTCCGAAAAGCAGAAAGAATAAAAGAACCCAATCAGAGAGATGGTAAACAGGCTATGCTTCATATCAGGGACAAAGACTAGACGGACGAGCAAAAACAAATAAAATAGTTGAATAGAAAGCAATAAAATAAGAGTGACAAAAAGTCAATGTAGACCAAGGCAGAGTTGCTTTTGAGGTCAGCTATTGATATGCCCTCAAAAAGTCCTTCACAAACAGACGGCTGTGCCGTCTGACAGATCTTCACCTCAAAAAGACATGTGAGAATCTGTGCAGAACCACAGCTTCCCACAATGATTTTCTACTTGCAGGGGCCTTGTATTTCATGTTGTGTGTAATAACGGTTACATTTTTTGAAAACGTTGTTGAAAAAGAATGATCTTGGGTTGAATTTGTGCTTATTTGTACAATAAAGTTGAAGTGTAATGAATCCATATATTCAGAAATACATGCATGGTGGGTCTGTAGCTAGGTATGGTACATTGGGTAGATGTGATAGATTAGGTAAGCATAATAGGTAGGTTAGTGATATTTGTTAGGAATGCTAGGTTAGGTGTATTGTTTTTACATTAAGTAGGTTAGCTTTGCTAAATGGATACAGTAGGTTAAATATGGTAGGTTATTGTGGTAGGTAGGTATGGTAGGTTAGGTGTGGTATGTTCTTCGACCTGGCTCTTCGACCACTAGCTGCAGCCCCCCCCGCCCTCCTCCAGCGCCTTGGAACCCTAACGGGTATGTAGCGCGCTTTATAAATGATTGATTGATTGATTGATTGTATGTTAGATATGATAGATAAAGTAGCAGGAATGGTAGGAAGGTAGGAAGGTAGGAGTTTTAGGTCAGCGGGTATCATTTGGAAGATTGCTATGGTATGTAGTTTTCGTCCAGCGGCTCCCCAGTGATGACTTCTCCTCCTCAGACACCACCGGCTGCTTTGCGTCGCTGAGCGTTACCTTCTCAGACATTTTTCTTCAGAATTTCTTCTTAGTCTGAAGATAGGCCGAGACCGGGTTCAATCCATTTCTTGTATACGAACCACGACTACCAGAGTGACTGCAAGGGCTAGTTGGCTGGTCTCCTGTTCTGAGCTACAGGGACACAAAAAGCTCCAATAATGTGCAACCTGCACCTGGCCCCTACCTGTAGTGAGTCCTGTCCTTCAAATGGGGCCCACCCAGTCCTGGAATCTTGGAAAGTGGTGCTTATTGTGCTAATGGTGCCCAAAGAGCCAAAAACCAAAACTGGGACTTAGAAAATGTTCTGCTCAAAAGTGGCCTGAGAACCGACAAGAGACCAGGGCCTACCTGCTCACTGATCTGCCCGAGGTGCATCGCTTGTCAGCTTGACTTCATGATAGCCCCTGCTATGTTTTTATACACAGCAGCAAATCCGTTTCAGCTGCTCCTCTCTGGAAGGGTATCTAGCTTTGTGGAGCGCTCGTCGGCTACTGCCTGCAGCTTTGTTTTGCTGGAGATTTTCAACTTCCAAAAACGTGACAAAGTCTAAACAAAGAAACCTTTGCTGAATGTAGAAATCTTCATCACAACTTTGTCCAGCAATGACTCCTCCTCCTTGGATACCACTGGGTGACTTGCTCAGCTAAACGTTACCTTCTCAGAAATTTTCTTTAAAAATTCTTCTAAGTTTGAGGGTAAGCCGAGTCAAGGCCCAATCCGCTTCTTGTATTTGAACCGCGCTCCATCGCAGTGCCCTTAACTTTCGACTTTGCGCCGGCCTCAACAACTAGAAGCCCACGGTTGGTGCTTTGATCTTTTAGGCACTATATTTCACAAAAAACGTTAAACATTCATAACTGTGGTATGCTGACTGGATTTAATTAGTTTGGGTGTCATTTTATTTATTAAACTTTTCTCCATTTTCATAAATTGGAGTGGGACTTTTCTTGTATTGTGTTTTCACTTTATTACTTTTTGTGTCCGGCATAAATACTTAGTACAGTGCCTGTAAGTTAAGCCTGGTTGCTTTTGTGCCAACCTACCAGAGGGTTAAGCATAGGTTAATTTAGTGAGTTTTGTGGTTCATCCTGACAGGGATTGTGATTGTTGCTTGAGAAGGGTTAACACCCCTCTCAACCTAAAACCCCATTTCTAACAAGTAATAATATCTTAGTTTGACATTGTAAAAACCTTAGAAATTCACTGTAAAAAAACAAAGGTTAAAATGACGTTATAGTTAGGTGAAAATGTCAGTTTAATCGTAACATTTTAAACTAAAAAAAAACCAGAATTTTACTAGTTCTAGTTAACTGGAATCACTACACCTTCCACCCTCATCATACACTGCTTATGACCGCACATATTGTGTAACTTATGACAATTTTTAAGCCATCATTGATAACATCACTGATGACATCTGAAATGACATCATTGATGACAACACTGTGCATGGTGAGTGTGTGAGTTATAGTTATTTAAGCCTGGAATTTTCTATCCACCTCTCTGAGATAATGTAAAGCAAGGACAGTGCTTTACTGAGAGCTGAATCTTCCTACAAAAATGTTGATACCTTGTGTTCAGTGATAGCACTGAATCCTTTATCCTGCTATTTAGTGGCATTGCGTGGCTTCAAAAATCTCTCTTAAAGTTTGCTGCGCTCTTGCGCCACATTGCGTGGTGCAAGAGCGACACAAACGGCCTCATAAATAGGCCCCTAGGAGTCCACAGCTGTCTTTAGATTACATTTCTTCTCATAGTCATCAAATTGTACATTTTATGGAGGCTGTTCTTTATTTTAGTGCATGCTTAGAGAAATCACTTGGAACAAAGTAAACTACTGTTTATTTTGAGTACTTGCTGCACGCACTGTTTTGGAGAAGGCTGGGATTGGTCGGTCCATTTGTCATCCACTGTAGCACCTTAACAGCACAGACACGACCAGGGCAGACTAACTATGTCTGCCCTGAGCCCTGAATGCACATAGCAAGCCACCCACAGTAGAAGCGGGTGTATCAGGCAAAGAGGGCTGCTGTATGCTTGGCCACTGCAGCTTCAGCCCAGTGGTATGCAAGGGGCAGATGAAGGTGTATGTAGTAGTGTGTGTGAATCTGGGCACTCATTTCTTTCATGCCTCCCCTGCCAGGGACCAGGCAGCCTCTTACCATGGGCCAGGACAGGCAGTGGCAGGCAGGGCAGGTGTGTGTGTTTTGACAAGATCAGGAAAAGCAAACCATGCAGTGTCGGTGTAGTCAGCACTAGTGCCTAAATGCCAACCCAACAGGGATAGACAAAGGTTGAAGTGGGCAGTATCTATTGCTGACTACATTACACACTTTATTAAATTTTAGCAAAAATGATCCCTTACTTTTTGTTAAAATACAACTGTTCCCGAAGGGTCAATGCCGACCTTGAGATGCTTCTGACTGATAGGGAAGGAGTGAGTCCCTCTATGTGAGGCCACGAGAAGAGACAGGAAGCTAAAGAAGAAACTGGCCTTGTCTACAGGGGGTTCTGTTACCTGTAAAAAACATATATGTGTGCAAGTGGGTAATCAGCACATCTAGAGTCTGCTTGGGAGCCAGCACGGGCTTGTTCGCGGCATTTGAAGCTTCATGATGGCAAAGAGTTATTATTTTTCAGAAGTGCTGTAAGAGTGCTACATAGCCTTTTGATGAAAACCTATAAAAAGATCTCCGCTAGATAAAATCTGATTGCTGTTAATAAAATGATACTGTTTGAAAGTACTGTAACCACATACTAAACACACAGGACCGAATTTATTAAAACTTTGCTTCAGGATTGCTTCATAAAAGTCATACCAACAGGCGCAGATTGTTGCAGGGTAGAATGGAGTGGCATTGAGCAGTGGCGTAGAGTGCTGTGGTGTAGAGTAGAGTGGTACAGAGTAGAGTAGAGTGGCATAGAGTGCAGTAGTGTAGAGTAGATTGTTTCAGGGTAGAGTGAAGTGGCATAGAGTGGAGTGGTGCAGGGTAGAGTGCAATGGCATAGACTAGTGGAGTAGAGTAGAGTGGTACAGAGTAGAGTGGAGTAGAGCAGAGTGGTATAGATTGCAGAGGCGTAGAGTGCAGTGGCTTAGAGTGGAGAGGTGCAGAGTGGAGCAGAAAGGCATAGAGTGTAGTGGCATAGAGTGTAGTGGCAAAGAGTGTAGTGGAAAAGAGCAGATTGTTTCATAGTAGAGTGAAGTGTCATAAAGTAGAGTGGTGCAGAGTAGAGTGCAGTGGCATAGACTGGTGGCGTAGAGTGCAGTGGTGTAGAGTAGATTGGTGCAGATTAGAGTAAAGTGGTGTAAATTGCAGTGGTGTAAAGTACAGTGGCAGAGGGTGGAGTGGTGCAGAGTGGAGTAGAGTGGTGTAGAGTGCAGTAGCGTAGGGTAAATTGTTTCAGGGTAGAGTGAAGTGGCATAGAGTGGAGTGGTGCAGGATAGAGTGCAGTGGCATAGAGTACTGGTGTAGGTTGCAGTGGTGTAGAGTGGTGCAAAGTAGAGTAGAGTGGCATAGATTGCAGTTGTGTAGAGTACAGTGGTGTAGAGTGCAGTGCTACATAGAACAAGGGGGTAAAGTGCACTGGTATAGAGTAGAGTGGTGCAGAGTAGAGTAGAGAGGCATAGAGTGAATTGGCGAAGAGTGCATTGGTTTTGAGTAAAGTGGTTTAGAGTGCATTGGCGGAGAGTACCGTGGTTTAGAGTAGAGTGGCATTGAACACAGTGGCGCAGAGTAGAGGGGCGCAGCATAGTGTGCAGTGGTGTAGAGTGGAGTGGCACAAAAAGGAGTAGAGTGGCATGGAGTGCAGTGGCATAAAGTGCAGTGGCATAGGGTAGATTGTTTCAGAGTAGAGTGATGTGGCATAGGGTGGAGTGGTGCCGTGTACAGTGCAGTGGCATAGAGTGCAGTGGTGTAGAGTATAGTGGCATAAAGTGCAGTGATGCAGAGTGGGTGGAGTGGAATGTAGTGGCATAGTGTGCATTGGTTTTGAGTAAAGTGGTGTAGAGTGCATTGGCTTGGAGTGCAGTGGTTTAGAGTAGAGTGGCATTGAGTGCAGTGGCTTAGAGACGAGTGGAACAGCGTAGTGTGCAGTGGTATAGAGTTGCGCAGGGTAGAGTGCAGTGGCGTACAGTGGAATGACGTAGAATGGAGTAGAGTGGCATAGAGTGCAGTGTCATAGAGTGCAGTGGCGTGGAGTAGATTGTTTCAGATTACAGTGAAGTGGCATAGAGTGGAGTGGTTCACGGTAGAGTGGAGTGGTGCAGGGTAGAGTGCAGTGCCAGAGGGTAGTGGCATAGAGTGCAGTGGTATAGAGTACAGTCATGGACAGTAGAGTAGAGGGGTGTAGATTGCAGTGGCCTAGTGTGTGGTGGCATAGAGTGCAGTGTAGAGTGACACAGAGTGGAGTGGCATAGAGAGGAGTGGCATGGCGTGGCCTAGACTGGAATGGTGTAGAGTGCAGTAGCAAAGTGCAGTGGTGCACAGTAGATTAGAGTGGTGTAGAGTGGATTGGCAAAGAATGTAGTGGCATAGATAGAGTGGTGCAGAGTAGAGTGGTGTAGAGACCAGTAGTGGAAAGTACAGTGGTACAGAGTAGAATAGAATGGCGTAGAGTGCATCGACGTAATTGCGTAGAGTGCATTAACGTAGAGCACAATGGTGTTGAGTGGCATAGAGTGCAGTGGTGTAGAGTAAATAGTTACAGAGTAGAGTATAGTGGCATAGAGTGCAGTGGTGCAGAGTAGTTGGCATAGAATGCAGGGCATAGGGTGCATTGGTTTCAAGTAAAGTGGTGTAGAGTGCAGTCCTTTAGAGCAGAGTGGCGTAAAGCCCAATGGCATAGAGAGGAATGGAGCAGAGTGAAGTGGCAAAGAGTGCAGTGGCATAGAGTAGATTGTTACAGAGTGTAGTGAAGTGGCATAAAGTGTAGTGGTGCAGAGTAGAGCGTAGTGTTGCAGGGTAGAGTGTAGTGGCATAGAGTGAAGTGGTGAAGAGCAGAGTAGTGCAGAGTAGAGTAGAGAAGCGTAGATTCCAGTGGCTGGCACAGTGTAGAGTGATGCAGAGTGGAGTAGAGTGGTGTAGAGTGCAGTGGCGTAGAGTAGATTGTTTCAGGGTAGAGTGAAGTGGACTAGAGTAGAGTGGTGCAGAGTAGAGTGGAGTGGTGCAGGGTAGAGTGCTGTGGCATAGACTAGTGGCGTACAGAGCAGTGGCATAGGGTGCGGTGTTGCAGATCACAGTGGCATAGAGTGGAGTGGGGTAGAGTGGAGTGATGCAGAGTAAAGTTGTTAGAAATTAGGCTCCTGGTTGACTGGGATATGAGCCTGAGTGATGCAGCTTTGGAACCCTTCACTACCATTTGATTTCCTAGTAGGTGCGCTCTGCAGCCAATGTTTGGGAGGTGTCTAGCTCCAAGCCTCAAGTGTGGGGGCCATATTGCAAAGAGTTGCTACCCTTATTTTACTCGTTTTATGATATTCTTACTCACTTTTCCTTTAGTTTAATCTTTCTTTACCAGTAGATTTCTGCTCCCAGGGTAGCCTGGGACAGGAGTCAGCCAGGGGTTGTTGGACACTGGTTGGGAGTTCTTCCTAATTTTGCCCACCTGTTTTTAATCATCTTAGACTAGCCACGTTTCAACGCAAGCAAGCAACACCTCTGCTCATAGCGGGCTATTTACTTCGACCCGTATCACGTCCACTCTGCTGGAATGCCGAAGGCATGACAAAGGCAAGCCTATCTGCACCCATCCGGGCTCGGACCGCGCACAGGGCCAGTCCCCCTGCCTGTTTTGGGCCAGAGGCCCCCCAGGATAACATACTCGTGGTGCACACTGCTAGTCTTCAACCATCCAGGTGAGTCTTTGGGTTGCACACGCTACGAACTCACCTCCTTCTTAGCGGCACCTCTTTCTACTTCTTCTGCTATGGGATGTTTCCCACTGAATTTTGGCCTGACTTACGGCCAGTCTCTAAAAACAGTGCAACTTCTTTGCCGACTATCTCTACTACTTCAGTTGCCTCTCACCAGCCTAGTACCACTGTGCCATGTGTACTTCTCAACTTCTCAAGATCACTAGTGAAACATGGCGAAGAATTCGCTCTTTTTCTTGAAACACACTGTAGGAGAGTAGGATCTGCTTCACATGGGTACCCCCACTTTTTGCTGATGCTTCACTGTTTTTCGACCTTAGTCTGGCTGGGGCCCTGCTAATCAGAACCCCAGCCTAGCTGCTTCCTCTCTAAAATGGTTTCCATGTGCCTTAGGCACATCTCTGATTGGAATCTGGAGTGCCCTTATAAGTCCCTAGTATATGGTATACTATGTACCCAGGGCATAAGTACCTCAGAGGCCTACCAGGGGCTGCAGCATGTATTGTGCCACACCTGGAAGGCCATCCAAACTGACACCACAGGTCTGCTACTGCAGCCTGGGTAAGGTGGTGCATGCACCCCTTACTGTGATATAGGCTACCTATATCACTATATACATACACACATATAAACCTATAAGTCACTCCTATGGCAGGCCTTATCAATCCTGAAGGCAGAGTGCATGGTTCCTATGTGAGAGGGTGCCCCTGCATGAGCAGGGCCCCTCTGCAGCGTTCGGAGACCCTTCACTGATGTTGTTTGTAGTGCAGCCTGACCATATACTCTTAAGCGCATTATAACCTCGCGTTAAATGCTAACTTTGGGATGGCTGCACAGAAACATGTCGTGTTTGGTGTCAAACATCTTGGAATTCTACCCCCCCGCCAATTCTGGTGGCGGGGGTAGCATTCCACCCTTCTAGAGGGAGAGACATGTTAACCCTGGCTTGCCCGGTAACTTCTTTCCAAAGCCCCAGCATCACAAAATGGATGCTGCTGCCACAGACACAAGTCTGGCCTCCTGCTGCCGACCGAAACTCCGGCAGGGGAGGCCTGGACAATAGGTTTCCTGTCCCAGGGAGGTGTGACCACCTCCCCAGACAGGATAGTGTGTATTGGGGCTGGGCGGGAGCACTCTCGGGTGCTTTGAAGTCCTGCACTGGGGGCACATTTGGTGTCCCTGTGCATACCCCAGTTCAAACCGGATCAGGGGCTTGCAGCCCCTGCTTTGGCGCGAACTGGACAAAGGGAAAGGGGTGTAGCCACCCCTCTGCCCTGACCCACCCATAGGTGGGACCACAGAGTAAGTCCAACCCCTAAACTTAGTATAAGTATAGGAACCCAGTCCTTAGGACTTTAGATTATCCCTGGACGAAACTCTGACACAGAATCCTGGATCTTCGACGCTCTACTTAAAGATTAGCGGACAGAAGAATCTCCCTTGGGGTCAAGGAGTGACTCCCCTGCTTGGCAGGCACCAAAGAAGCAATTGTCCGGTCTGCATCGCCTAAGCTCCCGTCGGATGCCGAAGTCTTTGCATCACCAGAGGTGGATTTCCAGACTTCCCCGAGGCTGCCCTGAGTCCCCAGCAAAGCTGAGGCCCGTAGCTGTTGTGGGTAACGTGGAACCATGACCCCTGGACACCGCACGCATTTGCAAGTGCATCCTCTTCTGGGTCTCCCACAAAGTCGTGCTTTGGGCTCCGAGTAGCCCCAGCCTCCAGCACCAACTGCACCGAAGATCACTGGCCTCCACTCCACGAGTGTCCTGTGAGCCAGATCCACGTGCACCGTCTTGAGGCTCCTTCGCGGTCGCTAGCCCGTTGGCTAGTAGCCCTTCACGAAGGCCAATCTTTTTCTACTTGGGCTCCCTGGTTGCTCCAGGCTTGCCCTCACGTACCCTTGCTGGGTGAGTTCCTCAGACCTTGCTGGTCTGCATCATCGTCAATCTTCATCTTCATCGAGACTTGCCGTTGGCAAGGCTTGTTGGGTCCAATCTGGTCGCCGACACCTCAGCACTCGACAGACATCGTGTACCAGCCCGAATCCTGCTCCTGGTCACCAACAACACCTCCTGGACCTCGTGGCTGAAGAGTCAAGACAACCGTCAACCTACCTGAAGCACTCGACATCGGTGGGCATCTGCTCATCGCCTTCCTGGTCACTGGCTAGTGACCCAGACTCTGTCCCCTCTGCTTTCAGGTTCTTCAGATCTCCGATCCACCCTTGGATCCACCCGGACACTTTTCACTTGGTCGCCAGCAGCACTTTGCAGCAGATCGCCATTCAAATCGACGACGAAACCCGACCCCGAAAGGCACCTATTCACCCGGCTTCCCTGGGTGAGGTAACAAGAGTACTCCGGTGCTCCCGTGGGTAGAGACTCTAGAACGACCTAGTTCTCAAAGGGTTTGCTCCAAGTCCTTCTTTAAGTGTCCCTTTTCTTTAAATTCCCAACCGCGACTTTCTCCATAGAAGTTAACGGCGATTCGCGGCTGTGTTACTACACTGCACGCGTCCTCCGTGGGTCCCCTGTGTCACTACCTTGGGTGGTTCCTTGTGGTCCAAGCACTTCTAGAGGCTCTAGGCCTAGTGTCTAGCTCAGTCGTGGTTCTTATACCACTTTATTGGTATATGGTTTGGTACGCCCCTAGGGCCCAAACGTGTATTTGTGCTATTACTGTGTTTAAATAACTTATAACTTATGTACTTCGAACTCTAGCCTCATAAAGAGAGTAGAGGGGTGTGTTTAGTAATAAATACATATATTTTGAATATATACCTGGTGTGGTGCTCTTTCATTTGGTCACTCAAGAGATTATAGACTGGTAAAACAAGCTGCTTTACATTCCTTCAAGACTTAGCCTGAAGGCTGCTCTCCATAGCTACCACTAGGATAGCTTTCAATAAAGGTTGTCTTTAACCTATCTCCAATAAGGGGTTGTTTGGACTGGTGCAAGGTGCCCACTATAATTAGTGGACAGCATATGCCAGGCCAACTTCTCACATTGGTGTGCAGCGTGTGGGATCCCAGCTTGCTATTGTTTTACCAGATAATCTCAATTGAATTGATCAACTGAAAACCACTAAAGGTACCTAAGGTACATATAAATTAAGCTTAGTATACAGTAAGTTCTACTGAACTTAGAGTTGTGTGTTAAGGGATAGCACACCCTTTCTACAACTCAAGAGAGTTTAGTAGGCCACACTAGAGTAGGTAGTGCATACACCACACCTCACTAGTGATGTCTTCAAAGCCAACACCCAGAGAGTCCTTGCCAGAAGCCACTGGGCTTCTTCCCTCCAAGTATGATACACTCCCATTCTTGGAATTGAGAGCAATATGCAATGTGAGGAAACTGAAGACAGGCCAAAGTCCCACCACCCAACATCTGAGAGAGATGTTAATGGCTGATGACCTCAACAGGCCCTTAGGGACTGAAGGGGCAGGTGCAGAGGGTGGGGCAGAAGATGAGGATGGGGCCAGGGGTAGCAACACCCCCAACCCCCCTCTGGAACTGACCAGGAGGGTGACAATGACCCTGACCTGGAAAACCCAATCCCTCCTGTGGAAGAGGAAGAGGAGGATCAGAATGACCTCCACTTTGTCCCCCAGGAAGGATTATGAGTGTGCCTAGAAGGTCTAGATCTCCTTCTCAGGAGTCTAACCACTCTGACACCTCAATAGGGACCTCTGTCTCCTCTCATAGGAGGGAATCCTCTCATGAGAGGAGAAAGAGGCTGATTCAGTATGAGCAAGCCCAGCTTGAACTCAGAAAGCAGCAATTGGCTCTAGACAGGGAGTCCCTAGATCTCTACAAAGAGAGAAAACAGTTGGGACTAGAGTCCCATGGTGGCAGCAATATCCCTAGAGATAGGGAAAGGTCTTATGACCATAGAAACCTGAGCAAGATTGTCCCTCCCTACCAGAGTGGGGATGACATCCACAAATGGATAACTGCTCTAGAGAGGGCCTGTAAAGTACAGAAGGTCCCTCAGGGGCAGTGGGCAGCAATCTTGTGGCTCTTCTTTGCAGACAAAGGTAGAGACAAGCTCCTCACTGTAAGAGAAGAGGATGCTGATAATTACAAGGTCTTGAAGAGTGCTCTTATTGATGGGTTTGGCCTAACAACTGAACAATACAGGTTAAAGTTCAGAGATGCCCAAAAGCACAGACTCAAGACTGGGTAGACTATGTGGATTGTTCTGCTAAGGCTCTGGAAGGCTGGTTGATAGGCAGTAAGGTGTGTGACTTCACAGGATTGTACAATCTGATAATGAGGGAGCAGATTCTTAATAACTGTCAAAATCAGCTGTTGCATCAGTACCTGGTGGACTCTGATCTGACCTCTCCCCAAGAATTGGGAAAGAAGGCAGAAAAATGGGTCAGAACCAGGGTGAGGCAGAAGGTACAGAACCAAGGTGGTGACCCTAAGAAGCAAGATTCTAAGAACTCTGATAAGGGTGGGGAGAAGGGAAAAGATCAAAAGTCTTCACAAGGCCCCCAAAAATCTTCTTCAGGTGGGGATTCACAGTCTACCAAAGGGAAAGGCCAAAGAAAACCATGGTGCAAGGTCTGTAAGCAAAAGACCCACTGGACCAGTGATTGCACCAAGTCCAAAGACTCGACTCCAGCCCCCACCAATGCCCCTAAGGCACCTGCTCCCCCTAGTGCAGTTACAGTTGGTGGTGGGAGTACTACAACCAAGGGTTTAGTAGGGTTGACCCTGGGTACTGAGATGGGCTCTGACCTAGTCAGAGAACTCACTCAGGTTGTCTTAGTCTGTGATGGAGGAATGGATATGACCTCCTCTATGAGTCCCAGTAATCTGGGCAAGTACAGACAACAGCCTTTAATCAATGGACGAGAGGCTTTGGCATTTAGGGACACAGGGGCAAGTGTCACCATGGTGACACAAGACCTTGTGAATCCTGGGCAAGTAATACTTGGTGAGATGTACCAAGTGACCAATGCTAGCAATGTCAGAACAGACCATACTCTGGCAGTTGTTAACTTCTCCTGGGGAGGGGTAACTGGCCTTAAGAAGGTTGTGGTAAGTGCAGACCTACCAGTTGAATGCTTGCTTGGCAATGACTTAGAAACTTCAGCTTGGGCAGAAGTGGAGCTCAGGACCCATGCAGAAATGCTGGGGATCCCTGCAGATGTGTTTGCTGTGACCAGGTCACAAGCCAAAATGTCTAGCACTGAACAGGCCTTGGATTCTGGAATAATGGACCAAGTGCCTTCCAAGAGGAGGAGTAGTAGGGTAAAGGCAGTGCCTTCCCCTTGGCTCAGAAGGAAGATCAGTCCCTTGAGGGGGATGATCTCAGTCCTGAGGAAGGAACTGTCCCAGAGGAGCTAGAACCTGAACAGGTTGAGTTCTTGGGGACAGGGGGACCTTCCAGGGCAGATCTGAGCCAGGAGCAGCAGAGCTGCCCCTCTCTTGAACCCCTCAGACAGCAAGCTGCTGCTGAGGCTGCTGGGAAAGCTAGTGGTCCCCATACTGTGTATTGGGATGATGGACTCTTGTACTCAGAGTGTAGAGACCCCAAGCCTGGTGCTACCAGGAGGTTGGTTATACCTCTGAAGTTCAGGGGCTTCCTATTGACCCTAGCCCATGATATTCCCTTAGCAGGTCACCTGGGCCAGAACAAGACTTGGGACAGAATTGTCCCTCACTTTCACTGGCCCCACATGTCTGAAGACACCAAGGAGTTTTGTCGCTCCTGTGTAACCTGCCAGGCCAGTGGCAAGGCAGGTGGCACTACAAAGGCCCCCTGATACCACTACCTGTGGTGGGGGTTCCCTTTGAAAGGGTGGGGATTGACATTGTTGGTCCCATGGATCCCCAAACAGCATCTGGGCACAGGTTTATCCTGGTGGTAGTGGATCATGCCACCAGGTACCCAGAGGCTATTCCCCTTAGGACCACTACAGCACCTGTGGTGGCAAGGGCCCTCCTGGGAATTTTCTCAAGAGTGGGCTTTCCTAAGGAGGTGGTATCAGACAGGGGTGCTAACTTTATGTCTGGATACTTAAAAGCAATGTGGAAGGAGTGTGGAGTGACTTACAAGTTCACCACACCCTATCACCCACAATGCAATGGTTTAGTTGAGAGATTCAACAAAACCTTGAAGGGCATGATTAAAGGGCTCCCAGAAAAGCTTAGGCGAAGATGGGACATACTCTTGCCCTGCCTTTTATTTGCATACAGGGAGGTGCCTCAAAAGGGGTTGGCTACAGCCCTTTTGAACTTTTGTTTGGCCACCCTGTCAGGGGTCCATTGTGCTTGGTGAAGGAAGGATGGGAGTTACCTCTCAAGCCCCCAAAGCAAGACATAGTGGACTACGTACTTGGTCTCCGCTCCCGGATGGCTGAGTATATGAAAAAGGCAACTAAAAACCTTGAGGCTAGCCAGGAACTTCAAAAGGCCTGGCATGACCAAGAGGCTGTACTGACTGTTTATCAGCCAGGACAGAAGGTGTGGGTGTTGGAGCCAGTGGCCCCAGCAGCTCTCCAAGACAAATGGAGTGGACCCCACACCATTGTTGAGCAGAAGGGTGAGGTTACCTACTTAGTAGACCTAGGAACACCCAGGAGTCCCCACAGGGTTCTCCATGTCAACAGGTTAAAACCATATGTGGACAGGGCAGACATGGGCTTGCTCATGGCTACTGATGAGGGACAGGAGGAAGAGAGTGACCCACTCCCTGACCTGCTCTCACAGAACCCTGATGATGGGTCAGTGGATGGTGTAGCCTTAGCAGGCAGCCTCACTACCTGATTGTAGACAGGTGCTCAATCAGTTCAGACACATGTTCTCACTGACTCCAAGTCAGACCACCTGGTGCACTCATGAAGTGGACACTGGGGACAGTCTGCCTATTAAAAATAAGATTTATAGGCAACCTGACCATGTCAGGGACTGTATCAGGACAGAAGTCCAGAAAATGTTGGATTTGGGAGTTATTGAACCCTCAGATAGCCCTTGGGCTAGTCCAGTGGTCCTTGTGCCAAAACCTCACACCAGTGGTGGAAAAAGAGAGATGAGGTTTTGTGTGGACTACAGGGGTCTCAATGCAGTCACTAGGACTGATGCCCATCCAATACCAAGGGCAGATGAGCTAATAGACACTTTGGCCTCAGCCAAGTATTTAAGCACATTTGACTTGACAGCTGGCTACTGGCAGATCAGACTAGCTGATGATGCAAAGCCAAAAACAGCATTCTCAACCCCTAGTGGGCATTATCAATTTGTGGTGATGCCCTTTGGTCTGAAGAATGCACCTGCCACTTTTCAGAGGTTGGTGAATACAGTCCTTACAGGTCTGGAAGCCTATAGTGCAGCATATCTAGATGATATTGCTGTCTTTAGCTCCACCTGGGAGGATCACCTGGTCCACCTCAGAAATGTTTTACAGGCCCTGGAAAAGGCAGGCCTGACTATCAAGGCCACCAAGTGCCAGATAGGGCAGAGTCAGGTTGTGTACCTGGGCCACCTTGTGGGTGGAGGCCAGGTTCAACCCTTGCAGAGCAAGATCCAGACCATCATGGACTGGACTGCTCCAACTACCCAGACTCAGGTGAGAGCCTTCTTAGGCCTGACTGGGTACTATAGGAGATTTGTCAAGGGGTATGGATCAATAGTGACACCCCTGAATGACTTAACTTCCAAGAAAATGCCCAAAAGGTTCAGTGGACAGTTAGCTGTCAAAAGGCATTTGATGACCTGAAGCAGGCCATGTGCACTGCTCCCATTCTACAGAGTCCTGATTACTCCAAGAAGTTCATTGTTCAAACTGATGCATCTGAATTGGGGGTAGGGGCTGTACTGTCACAATTGAATGAAGAAGGTCAGGATCAGCCAGTAGCTTTCATTAGCAGAAGGCTGACCCCTAGAGAGAAACTTTGGTCAGCCATTGAGAGGGAGGCCTTTGCTGTGGTCTGGGCTCTGAAGAAGTTGAGGCCATACTTGTTTGGTACTCACTTCCTTGTTCAAACAGACCTTAAGCCCCTCTTATGGCTAAAACAAATGAAGGGTGAAAACCCCAAACTGCTTAGGTGGTCCATTTCCCTACAGGGGATGGACTTCACAGTGGAACATAGACCTGGGAGTAACCATGCCAATGCAGATGGACTCTCTAGGTACTTCCACTTAGAACATGAAGACTTAACTGGGCAAGGTTAGTTTAATGTCCCTACGTTTGGGGGGTTGTGTAGGAGAGTAGGATCTGCTTCACATGGGTACCCCCACTTTTTGCTGATGCTTCACTGTTTTTCGACCTTAGTCTGGCTGGGGCCCTGCTAATCAGAACCCCAGCCTAGCTGCTTCCTCTCTAAAATGGTTTCCATGTGCCTTAGGCACATCTCTGATTGGAATCTGGAGTGCCCTTATAAGTCCCTAGTATATGGTATACTATGTACCCAGGGCATAGGTACCTCAGAGGCCTACCAGGGGCTGCAGCATGTATTGTGCCACCCCTGGAAGGCCATCCAAACTGACACCACAGGTCTGCTACTGCAGCCTGGGTAAGGTGGTGCATGCACCCCTTACTGTGATATAGGCTACCTATATCACTATATACATACACACATATAAACCTATAAGTCACTCCTATGGCAGGCCTTATCAATCCTGAAGGCAGAGTGCGTGGTTCCTATGTGAGAGGGTGCCCCTGCATGAGCAGGGCCCCTCTGGAGCGTTTGGAGACCCTTCTCTGATGCTGTTTGTAGTGCAGCCTGACCATATACTCTTAAGCGCATTATAACCTCGCGTTAAATGCTAACTTTGGGATGGCTGCACAGAAACATGTCGTGTTTGGTGTCAAACATCTTGGAATACTACCCCCCGCCAATTCTGGCGGCGGGGGTAGCATTCCACCCTTCTAGAGGGAGAGACATGTTAACCCTGGCTTGCCCGGTAACTTCTTTCCAAAGCCCCAGCATCACAAAATGGATGCTGCTGCCACAGACACAAGTCTGGCCTCCTGCTGCCGACCGAAACTCCGGCAGGGGAGGCCTGGACAATAGGTTTCCTGTCCCAGGGAGGTGTGACCACCTCCCCAGACAGGATAGTGTGTATTGGGGCTGGGCGGGAGCACTCTCGGGTGCTTTGAAAGTCCTGCACTGGGGGCACATTTGGTGTCCCTGTGCATACCCCAGTTCAAACCGGATCAGGGGCTTGCAGCCCCTGCTTTGGCGCGAACTGGACAAAGGGAAAGGGGTGTAGCCACCCCTCTGCCCTGACCCACCCATAGGTGGGACCACAGAGTAAGTCCAACCCCTAAACTTAGTATAAGTATAGGAACCCAGTCATTAGGACTTTAGATTATCCCTGGACGAAACTCTGACACAGAATCCTGGACCTTCGACGCTCTACTTAAAGATTAGAGGACAGAAGAATCTCCCTTGGGGTCAAGGAGTGACTCCCCTGCTTGGCAGGCACCAAAGAAGCAATTGTCCGGTCTGCATCGCCTAAGCTCCCGTCGGACGCCGAAGTCTTTGCATCACCAGAGGTAGATTTCCAGACTTCCCCGAGGCTGCCCTGAGTCCCCAGCAAAGCTGAGGCCCGTATCTGTCGTGGGTAAAGTGGAACCATGACCCCTGGACACCGCACGCATTTGCAAGTGCATCCTCTTCTGGGTCTCCCACGAAGTCGTGCTTTGGGCTCCGAGTAGCCCCAGCCTCCAGCACCAACCGCACCGAAGATCATTGGCCTCCACTCCACGAGTGTCCTGTGCCAGATCCACGTGCACCGTCTCGAGGCTCCTTCGCGGTCGCTAGCCCGTTGGCTAGTAGCCCTTCACGAAGGCCAATCTTTTTCTACTTGGGCTCCCTGGTTGCTCCAGGCTTGCCCTCACTTACCCTTGCTGGGTGAGTTCCTCAGACCTTGCTGGTCTGCATCATCGTCAATCTTCATCTTCATCGAGACTTGCCGTTGCCAAGGCTTGTTGGGTCCAGTCGCCGACACCTCAGAACTCGACAGACATTGTGTACCAGCCCGGATCCTGCTTCTGGTCACCGACAACGCCTCCTGGACCTCGTGGCTGAAGAGTCAAGACGACCGTCAACCTACCTGAAGCACTCGACATCGGTGGGCATCTGCTCATCGCCTTCCTGGTCACTGGCTAGTGACCCAGACTCTGTCCCCTCTGCTTTCAGGTTCTTCAGATCTCCCATCCACCCTTGGATCCACCCGGACACTTTTCACTTGGTCGCCAGCAGCACTTTGCAGCAGATCGCCATTCAAATCGACGACGAAACCCGACCCCGAAAGCCACCTATGCACCCGGCTTCCCTGGGTGAGGTAACAAGAGTACTCCGGTGCTCCCGTGGGTAGAGACTCTAGAACGACCTAGTTCTCAAAGGGTTTGCTCCAAGTCCTTCTTTAAGTGTCCCTTTTCTTTAAATTCCCAACCGCGACTTTCTCCATATAAGTTAACGGCGATTCGCGGCTGTGTTACTACACTGCACGCGTCCTCCGTGGGTCCCCTGTGTCACTACCTTGGGTGGTTCCTTGTGGTCCAAGCACTTCTAGAGGCTCTAGGCCTAGTGTCTAGCTCAGTCGTGGTTCTTATACCACTTTATTGGTATATGGTTTGGTACGCCCTAGGGCCCAAACGTGTATTTGTGCTATTACTGTGTTTAAATAACTTATAACTTATGTACTTCGAACTCTAGCCTCATAAAGAGACTAGAGGGGTGTGTTTAGTAATAAATACATATATTTTGAATATATACCTGGTGTGGTGCTCTTTCATTTGGTCACTCAAGAGATTATAGACTGGTAAAACAAGCTGCTTTACATTCCTTCAAGACTTAGCCTGAAGGCTGCTCTCCATAGCTACCACTAGGATAGCTTTCAATAAAGGTTGTCTTTAACCTATCTCCAATAAGGGGTTGTTTGGACTGGTGCAAGGTGCCCACTATAATTAGTGGACAGCATATGCCAGGCCAACTTCTCACACACACCATCCTTCTCTTATCTTTATTTCAGAGACCTGGGCGGACTCATCTTCTAGTCCTGATATCCTAGCTCTATTCCTCTTGGCTTCTGCATTTTCAGACTGGCCTGCGTGGGAAAACGGGGAGGTGGCATTGCGATTATCTATAGAGCGGAGTTTATGGACCAATGCTCTCCTCTATCATCCCGCTATGTGAAGCAGTCTCTTTGGCGTATAATTGTCTAACATGCAGACCTTTAAAGGCACTGTTATTTATCGCCCACCTAGCCCACGTTCTACCTTCTCCCAGGAGATTAGTAGTCTCCTGGAGGCTGATATCTTGCTAAGTGACCATATGGTCCTTCGCGATTTTAATTTTCATCTTGATGCTCACTATGATAATGACACTGCAGCCCTACTTCTGACTATGTCTTCGCTTAGTTTGGACCAACTAGTGGATAGTCCCACACACCAAGCTGGCCATACTTTAGATGGAATTTTTTCGAATAATTAATCCTTGAGGAACATGGGAGAGCTTCTTCTTGTCTGGTCCGATCATAGGGCTATTTTCTTTTACATCAAGTTCCGGCAAACAGCCAAAGGACCCTTAGCCAGTCCATCTTGGGCCTCCTTAGGTGAATGGCACAAGATACAAGCACCACCACTCTCTCAACTACTAGAAAACACTCTTCCTGTGCCATTGAAATATGTTGAGACAGCAGTCTTGCAGTACATGAACTGGCTGGACTCTGCTACCACTTCCTTGGCACCTGTGGAAAGGACCATGATTAAATGAGATCAAATATCTGCCCGATGGTCCTCCGATGACCTAAGGGCCCTTAAACAGGCCTGCAGGAGGCAGGAGAAAATATGGAGACCCAGCTATAGTGATTCAGAAAAGGCCAAATATATAATCTGTATATAAGACGCTGATTCGCAAGGAAAAATCGATCTACTTCAGCAACAAAACTGAGGCAGAGGCAAGCTCTTCAAAAGAACTGTTCGCTACAGTTAAAAAACTTACCACTGACACTTTGTCCTTGCCTAAAGATTGCAGCCAATCTTTTTGTAACACTGTGGTGGAGGCTTTCCACCTCAGTGTTAAAGATGTTCACAAAAATGTGTCTTCTCTTAGATCTGCATCGTCCTCAGTTTTGCAATCTTCCATACAATCTGATATGGACTCCTTGCTTAGCCATTTCACTCCACCATCTAGGAATGAGGTTGCAAAATTGATTAAAACCTCTAAATCAGGATCGCCATGTGACCCTTTCCCTCCTAGGGTTGCCATCCTCACAGCCGAAACTATCAGGCCTGCACTGGCAGATATTTTCCAACTAATATGCCACTCAGGAGTATTTCCTTCAGCCAGGAAGAAAGCGTCAGTTTTACAGTTAAAAAAAAAACCTTTGCTTGATCCACAAGATCCAAGCAGCTATCGTCCCATCTCCTGACTTCCACTACCTGCCAAGATCATTGAACGGGTCCTGATTAAACAACTGGTGGAGCCTATCCATACTAGCAACCTTCTGGATGTCACCCAATTCGGTTTTCGTGCTGGGCACAGTATGGAGACTGCCCTTATTAAAGCTACCAAGGAAATCAGGATGCCACTTGATCAGGGGGGAAGAGCTGCCCTGGTCCTGCTTAATTTTGTCAGCGGCCTTTCGGGGTGACCAGAACAGCCTGGGAGTTGCTAAACTCTTTCCTCACTGGTCACGAGCAATCGGTACGACTTGGTGACTTTATCTCTCACTCTCTCTCTCTTTCTTGCGGGGTCACCCTGGGGTCCTCGCTTAGCCCGGCACTCTTTAACATATATGTCACCCCGTTGGCAGAAATGATACGATATTTTGGTTTTGCCTTAACATCCTATGCCGATGACGCGCAAATCTGCGTCTTGCTGGCTACGGAGGACAAGGGTGTTGCCGCCTAATTTTGTAACTGCATGAAGCCAGTTAGTTTGTGGATGGCTATGAACTGCTTCAAACTCAACTCTGGTAAAACGAAGGAATTGCCTTTTGGGGCCCAGCCTTTCTCTTGGTCCCCTGAATGGTTGCCATCTGAACTAGGTTTACTCCCCTCCCCAGGCAGGTCTGTGAAGAACCTGGGGGTTCTCCTAAATGATAAACTGTCCTACGTCAATCAGGTCAAAGTAGTGACCTCCGCCGCATTTTTCACTCTTATGATGATCAAGAAGATCCCTCCTTTTATTCCAGCTCAGTTGAAGAAAACAGTGGTTACCTCGCTGGTTTTGTCGAAGATCGATTACTGCAAAGGGTTGTATTTGAACATGCACCATAAATTGCAGAACGTGGCAGCCTGCGTGCTTTGCAAAATTCCCAAGTACCAGTCGGTTTCTAAGGCTGTCAGTAAACCACACTGGCTTCCTGTCAGACAGACGGTCACTTTTAAAGCGCTGTGCATTGTGTATAAAGATCTGCATGAGCAAGGACCGCAGGGGCGGCTCCTCCACGTGGGCAAAGGAGAGTCGCCCCATTGCTTTCTCGCAGTGCGAGAAGCAGAAACATAAAATGGTATTTTAAATACCATTTTATGTTTCTGCTTCTCGCACTGTGAGAAAGCAGAAGGCAGGGTTTGGTTGGGGGGGGGCGGGTGGGCGTTCCTGCTCCAGGCAGGGGAGGAGTGGCTTGCCCACAGTTGTGGGCGCTGACTGTTTTGTCGGCCCCAGGGCCGACCAAACCAGTAATGCACACTCTGCATTCTCTCTATGTAGGCTGCATGCAGCCTACATAGAGAAAATGGCCTTCCCATAGACGCCTGTGGGGTCGGCGTCCTAGCCAATCACAACGCTGCCATTGCAGTGTTGTGATTGGGTATGGGGAGGAGAGGGAGGCTGCCTGCTTCCTGTAGAAGCAGAGAGACACGACACGGGACCGGAGGCCAAGGTAAGTTTAATTTAAAAAAAAAAAAAATGTATTAACCCCCCCTCTCTCCCCGCATGACCCCCACGGACCCCCACCCCTGAGTCATGCCGGCCGCAACTGAAGGACCGGTTTTTCTGAGGAAGAGGTTTACCTGGTATACACCAGGCAGGTCGCTACACTCAGCCTCTGCCAAAGGGGTGGTGGTCCCCAGACTTAAGTGCGTGGACTGGGGTGGCAGAGGCTTTGTGCTTGGAGCATCGAAGGCCTGCATATTAAAGCCATGCCCAATATTTTGGCATTTAGGAAATCTTTGATGACATGGTTCTTCTCCTGCTAATTGCCATTTACGGGATCTCCTTGCTTTCTTGCTTTCAGCTAGCGCCAAGACGCCTTTTTTGGTATTCAAGCGATTTAGAAGAACACCTAACATAACAAAACAAACCCTGGTCAAGCAGTAACCACGATCCTAGTCAGGATAAGGCACAAGTACACCCTAAATTAACCTGTGCTCACCCTCTGGTAGCTTGGCACAGAGCAATCAGGCTTAGCTTGGAGGCAATGTGTAAAGTATTTGTGTAACACATCAAACAGTAAAACAATGAAAACACCACACAAAAAGATTCCACACCAGGTTAGAAAAATAGATTTTGATATAAAAAATAAAACAAGACCAAAACGACAAAAATCCAATAAGTAAAACTTGAGATATTGATTTCAAAAATGTAAAAATAAGAAATAGCTACTAAAAGCACAAAGCGCTATTGTGGGTTATCTGGTCATGCCGGACTGGGACAAAGTCAAAAGTTCAGGCCGACCACAATGGAGCACAGGCTGGCTACAAGGACCCAGTTAACCCAGCTGAACAAAATTACCTTAATCTGAGTTGCCAAGTGGTGTGTGGATCTGCATTGAAGATGCTTTGCGCAGCAGAGGCAAAGCATCACTTCCAAGATGTGACGAGGCTGTGTGCGAGGGCCGGATGCATAACGTCAAGGATCTTGTTGATGGGGGCTTCCAATGCGAAGGCTGGTGTTGAGGTTGCATGGTGCAGCTGAGACGATGCTTCGGGTCCGATGATCGCTAAGGCTGCAATACAAAGGTTCACAGTTGTCATTGAGGTGGCCGTCGACAAGGGATGTGAGGAGCTTGCACCGGGAACAGCGTTACACAGTGTCAGTGCTGAAGGTGATGCGTTGATCCCAGATGCCGGATGCAGCGGCGATGCAAGTCTTTTGTGACAGGTCCAATTCACGCAACAGCGGTGATGCGTTGGTTCTGCTCGAAGATGCCCCTCTCAGTCAAGGAGATGCATCGGTTCCACTGGAGAAACACCTTAGTCGCACTTCCAAGTGTCCAGGACTAAGGTGGCACCCCTTGGCAGGGCAGACTCACAGATTGCAGAGTCCAGTTGTAGAAGCAGTTAGGTTGGAAGTCTTTTATTTTAGTGAGACTTCAGATCAGGAGGCTAGCCAGCTAGCCAGCTAGCCCTTGGAATCACTCTTGGGTTCGAGTGATGCAGGTTCAATCCTTCTCACCAAGGCAAGAGGTCAGCAAGCAGCAGATCAGCAAAACAGTAGTCCAGCAGATTGGCAGTCCTTTCAGCAGCATGGCAGTCCTTCTTCCTGGCAGAGTCTTCACATGTCCAGAAGTGTACTGAAGTGGTGGTGTCAGAAGTCCGGTACTTATACCCAGTTTGGACTTTGAAGTGGGGTAGACTTCAAAGACAGGACTTTGAAGTGCACAGAGGTCCTGCCCTTCCTGCTCTAGCTCCAGACTCACTACACCCTTTGTGTGGGGACAGGACACAGCCTTTTCAGGTGTAAGTGAGGCTGGTCCAGCTTCTCCCTCGCATCCTGCCAGGATGGTCCACCAAGTCACACCTAAGCTCCCATCATATGCGGCTCTCTATGGGGAATGCACAAAGCCATCTGGCACCCACAATCAGACAAGTGATCAGAGAGAGGCAGCAGGCACCAAATGGCTAAAGTAAGAAAATGACAACTTTCTAAAAGGACCATTTTCAGAATTGCAATTTAAAAACCAACTTCACCATAAGTTGTGATTTTAAAGTGATTCGAGACACCAAACTTGGGGGTCTTATCTCTTCCCAATTGGAAATTACACTTATAAAATGTAATAAGGCAATACCAATGTTATCCTGTGGAAGAGATAGGACTTACTGTAGTGAAAAACGACTTTCAGACTTTTACACTACCAGGACATGTAAAACTTAAAAGTACATGTCCTGCCTTTTCAATAAAATGCACTCTACCCTCTGGGTTGTCCAGGGCCTACCTTAGGGGTGACATATGTACAAAAAGGGAAGGCTTGTTCCTGGCAAAAAGTTTATTTTGCCAGGTCGAAATGGCAGTGTAAACTGCACACACAGGCTCTGCAGTGGCAGGCCTGAGACATGTTTAAAGGGCTATTTAAGTGGGTGGCACAATCAGTGCTGCAGGCCCACTAGTAGCATTTAATTTACAGGCCCTGGGTACTGGGGTTTTAAGTAAAATAAATATGCCAATTCGGGATAAACCAATATTACCATGTTTAGGGAAGAAAGCACTAGCACTTTAACACTGGCTAGCAATGGCAAATTGCACATGCCAGCCTAATACCAGCAAAAACGGCGTCAGAAAACTGGAGGAGGCAGGCAAAAGGTTGGAGGAAAACCATGCTAAGGCTGTCTGGTCTAACAAGAATGGAGTGGCCTAGACTGGAGTGGTGTAGAGTTCTTTGCCAAAGAGTTCAGTGGTATATAGTGGAGTGGAGTGGTGCAGAGTAGAGTGGAGAGGCGTAGAGTGTATTGGTTTTGAGGAAAGCGGTCTAGAGTGCAATGGCATAGAGTCCTGTGGTTTAGAGTATAGTGGTGTAGAGCAAGGGGTAGTGTGGAGTGGTACAGAGTGGAGCAGAGTGATGTAGAGTGCAGTGGCATTGAATGCAGTGGGTAGGGTAGATTGCTTCAGAGTAGAGTGAAGTGGCATAGAGTGGAGTGGTGCAGGGTAGAGTGCAGCGGTGCAGGGTAGAGTGGAACTGCGCAGGGTAAAGTGCAGTGGTGCAGAG
Source organism: Calotriton arnoldi (assembly GCA_963921515.1). Classification (NCBI taxonomy): domain Eukaryota; kingdom Metazoa; phylum Chordata; class Amphibia; order Caudata; family Salamandridae; genus Calotriton; species Calotriton arnoldi. The sequence continues at coordinate 424,446 of CAWUFW010013077.1, read as the reverse complement.
TAGAGTGGAATTGTGCAGGGTAGAGTGCAGTGGCATAGAGTACTGGCGCAGAGTCCAGTGGTGTACAGTAGAGTGGTGCAGAGTAGAGTGGCGTAGATTGTACAGGCATAGAGTAAAGTAGTGGCCAACTTATCCCTTCTTCCTTCTGAGTCTGACACCTGGAGAACTCTTGTGTTCAGTAATGTGAACATCTGTACGGCCATCTTTTTCAGTTATTTACAGCTATGTAAGAAAACAGTTAATATCATTAAGCATGTGAATCTGTGATGTGTGGGTCATTTGCATTAACCCACTGAGTTACCTCATATGTAAATTCAGGCGCACAACGCCCATTGGGCTCAAAGGGCTTCAGCCCTCCCCCCCCACCCCCTTCGTGTGTGTCAGCCTGGGCTAAGACAGCTTCGCGGGCACACACCCGAGTACTTCACAGGTCTTTAAAAGACCTTTTACTTGTTAACAAGGCTTTGTTTTTTTTTCACCCCTTCTTAGAGTCCCCGCATTTCCACTCTGCCTATTGCTGGAAGAATTACCACCCTCCCTCAAAATTTTTATTAGCCCCCCCTCTCCCCCGAAATGTGGCTCTAGTTGCGCCTCTGTGTAGATATGTGCAAGCAGATGATAGAAGGCCGAAGTTGTGCAACAATCGGTTTTTTTTAGCAGGGAAAATATATTGCCAGTCTAATATAAACTTGAAAATATCACTTTAAAATGTCAGTGACAATACTAAAATAATTTGTTTTTTTACAGTTATTACTTGAGGTTTATATGTACCGAGCTGTGTGTTAATGATTTGACTCTGGCTTTTGATGTACTGGCGCCACGCAGTGCATGAACCCGCTGAGCTGCCCTCCATCTGACGCGGCACATACCTGAAAGTCCCTTGATGTGGAAAAGAGGAATCTAACTCTGAGGCCGGGAAGTAGTGCTTCATCACGCTTCCTGTGAAGAAACACTCAGCTCGCGCCGTCTTCAAAGCGCCAAACCTGTGGTTTTTGGTCACCGTGCCATGGAAAACAATAATGGTATAACTACGAGGAATTGAGATATTTCGAAATAACTCGTCCTCTGCCAGCCAGCACGAACCGCTCTCTGTTTCCTCCAGGATGTTGAAGCGGATTTACCCAGCACGGCTGAATTTGTTAACGTTTTTGGGAATGTGTTTTTTAGCGCTGTGGCCCCGCCCCTCGACTCCTATGTCACTGCAGTTTCGCCCTCGAGCACCGCCTTACAGAACTGCAGACAGATGACATGCTTCCGGTCTCCATCCAGTGATGAAGCCCCTGTCTTGAGGAATGATTGTCGTGTTTGATGGGGTGATTGAGTATTCTCCATCCAGAGAGCGTTGTAGTGGTTGTCTTCTCCCATCGATTGATATGGAGATGTGGTATACTCCCTCCGGAGAGTGCTGGAGTGGTTGTCTCTTCCATTGATGACTTGATGTGGTATACTCCCTCAGGAGAGTGCTGGAGGGGTTGACTCCTCTGTTCGATGAGTTGATGTGGTATACTCCCTCAGGAGAGTGCTGGAGGGGTTGTCTCCGATTGATGACTTGATGTGGTATACTCCCTCAGGAGAGTGCTGGAGGGGTTGTCTTCTCCCATCGATTGATATGGAGATGTGATATACTCCCAACAGAGTGCTGGAGTGGTTGTCTCCTCCGATTGATGACTTGATGTGGTATACTCCCTCAGGAGAGTGCTGGAGGGGTTGTCTTCTCCCATCGATTGATATGGAGATGTGATATACTCCCAACAGAGTGCTGGAGTGGTTGTCTCCTCCGATTGATGACTTGATGTGGTATACTCCCTCAGGAGAGTGCTGGAGGGGTTGTCTTCTCCCATCGATTGATATGGAGATGTGATATACTCCCAACAGAGTGCTGGAGTGGTTGTCTCTTCCATTGATGACTTGATGTGGTATACTCCCTCAGGAGAGTGCTGGAGTGGTTGTCTCCTCCGATTGATGACTTGATGTGGTATACTCCCTCAGGAGAGTGCTGGAGGGGTTGTCTCTTCCATTGATGACTTGATGTGGTATACTCCCTCAGGAGAGTGCTGGAGTGGTTGTCTCTTCCATTGATGACTTGATGTGGTATACTCCCTCAGGAGAGTGCTGGAGTGGTTGTCTCTTCCATTGATGACTTGATGTGGTATACTCCCTCAGGAGAGTGCTGGAGGGGTTGACTCCTCTGTTCGATGAGTTGATGTGGTATACTCCCTCAGGAGAGTGCTGGAGGGGTTGTCTCCTCCGATTGATGACTTGATGTGGTATACTCCCTCAGGAGAGTGCTGGAGGGATTGTCTTCTCCCATCGATTGATATGGAGATGTGATATACTCCCAACAGAGTGCTGGAGTGGTTGTCTCTTCCATTGATGACTTGATGTGTGTAGGAGAGTAGGATCTGCCTCTTATGTTGCCCCCACTTTTTTTCTGATGTTTACACTGGTTTCTGGCTATAGTCTGGCTGGGACCCTGCCAATCAGGGCCCCAGCCTCTCTATTCTCTCTAAACTACTTGGAGTGCACTCCAGGTGCACTAGTGATTGGATACTGTGGTACCTTATGAGTCCCTAGAATATGGTACCTTAGGTACCAAGGGCATAGGTACTTCACAGGCCTACCAGGGGCTGAAGCATGTATTATGCCATCCCTGGGAAGCAGACTAAATCTGACACCACAGGCCTGCTACTGCAGCCTGGGTGAGGAAGTGCTAGCACTCCTCACTGAGATATAGGTTCCCTATATCTCTCCTGCACACACATTTAAACCTATCAGTCACCCCTAAGGCAGGCCCTATCAATCCTAAGGGCAGGGTGCTTAGTTTCTATGTGAGGGGGTGCCTCTGCCTGAGCAGGGCCCCTCTGCAGCTCTCAGAGTCTATTCTCTGGGGCTGTTTGTGAATGCGGTCAAACCATATACTCTTAAAGTGCATTATATCTTCGCGGTAAATGCTAACTTTGGAATGGCTGCATCAAAACATGTCGTGTTTGGTGTCAAACACTTTGGAATCATACCCCCACACCAGTAACTGGTGTGGGAGTATGATCCCACCCTTCTAGAGGGATAGACATGTAGCTACTGTGGAAACGCGGTAGAATCCTGAAGAGCCCTGGCATCACAAAATGGATGCCACCAGTCACAGACACTGGGCTGCCCTCCTGCTGATGACCGACACTCGCAGTGGAGGAAGCCCAACAATAGGTATCCTGTCCCAAGGGGGTGTGACCACCTCCCAGACAGGGTTTAGTGTATTGGGGCTGGGTGGGTGCACTCCTAGAGTGCTTTGTAGTCCTGCACTGGGGGAGCAGGAGGCTCCTCTGTGCATACACCAGTTCAAACCAGCTCAGGGGCTACCTGCCCCTGCTCTGGCGCGAAACTGGACAAAAGGGAAGTGGGTGTAGCCACCCACTCCCCTGACCCTCCCATAGGTGGGGTCATAGAGCTAGTCCCTCCCTTTCTTTTAGTATAAGATGGGGAACCTGTGCATTGCAAACTAGATACCCCTGGATGACGCTCTAAAGAAGAATCCTGGACCTTCGACGTTCCACTACCTTTGGAAGACTGAAGAATCTCCCTTGGAGTCAAGTAGTGACTCCGATGCTTGGCAGGCACCAAAAACTGCAACGACGGTCGCAAACTACGCCGCTCCCGCCGGAGCCCGAAGTCCCTGCAGCCCAGGAAGAGGATTTCCTGACTTCTCCAAGGCCATCGTGAGTCCCCAGCGAAGCTGAGGCAAGTGGACCCCACGAGTGACGAGGAACCGCAGACCCTGGGTACCGTGCACTATTTTCGAGTGCAACCCCTTCATGACATTCTACGAACTTGTGCTTTGGACCACGTGTGTTCCCAGCCTCTAGCAGAGATCCCTCCCAAGATCAGAGGCCTACCCCGTCCCGAGTGACCGTGGCCCCTATTGAGTGAATCCTCCCGAGGCGTCTTCGCGATCCCTTTCTAGCTGGCTTGTGGGTCCCCTGAAGACTTTCCTACAAAACCAAAGAGCTCCCCTGGTTGCTCCAGGCCTGCCCTGACCTTCCCTCACTGGGTAAGTCCCCCAGACCTTGCTGGTCTGCACCATTGACTTTTTATCTTCTCCGCGAGACTTGCTGCTACCAAGGCTTGTTGGCGCCAATCGGGACGCCGACACCACAGTCAGCTGCAGACTTCGTGGGACACGCTGAATCCAGCTCCTGGTCATCCTCGACGCCTCCTGGACCTCGTGGTCAAAGAGTCAAGACACCCATGAACGACCTGAATCTGTCGACGACGGTGGGCATTCATCTTCCTTGCCCCGGGTCACTGCCAAGTGACTTTGAACACTGTCCCCTCTGCTTTCAGGTCTTCCTTCTTCCGAATCCAGGCTTGGATTTCACCGGACACTTCTCCTGTCGCCGCAAGCAGCAAGTCTTCACTGGCTCCCATTGAAAACGACGCCGCGACCCGACACCAAAGGACACCTATGCACCCGGCTTCCCTGGGTGAGGTAACTCCAGCACTATGGTGCTCCTGTGGGTGTTGGCCCTAGAACTACTTACCCTGTAAGTGACTTGCTTGTAGCTACTCCAGAAGTGCCCTAAAACTCCTATTTTCCAAGTGCGACTATCGCATTGACTCGTACAGGACTCGCGTCGGTGTTAGACACACTGCGTCCTTCACCCTTGTAACTCTACCCGTAACCGCGTCCTTCGACTCATACTGGGTTCGTGTCGGTGCTCTCGCCTCGAACACGCAAGGGACCTGTGACATTGATATCTCAATCGCGTCCTTTCGCATAGACTCGTACAGGACTCGCATCGGTGTCTGAACACCGCGTCCGTCCCCTGTGGGTCTCCTACAACTACCTGGGGTGGTTCTTTGGGGTCCCTCGATTCTACATGCTCTAGGCCCAGGTCTAGTCAAGCTAGGGTTGTGATACTTGATTGTGCTAACTTATTGTAAAACATTGATTTGTACATATGTTCCTGACTTCTAATCTCATAAAGAGATTAGTAGAGAGTTGTTTAGTAATAAATACATATATATTTGATATATATACCTGTGTGGTGTCTTTTCATTTGGTGATTCAAGAGATTGTGTGGTAAAACAAGCTGCTTTACATTCCTCCAAGACTTAGCCTGAAGGCTGCTCTCCACAGCTACCACTAGGATAGCTTTCTATAAAGGTTGTCTTAAACCTACCTACCATAAGAGTCGAATTGTACTGGTGCAAGGTGCCCACTTTAACTAGTGGACAGCATATACCAGGCCAACTTCTCACATTGGTGGCAGTGTGTGGGATTCCAGCTTGCTATTGTTTTACCAGAAAATCTCTATTTGAATTACTAACTGAAAACCACTATAGGTACTCAAGGTACATATAAAGTCAAGCTTAGTATCAATAAGTTCTACTGAACTTAGAGCTGTGTGCCAAGGGATAGCACACCCTTTCTACAGCTCAAGCTAGTATCAGTAGGCCACAAACTAGTGTAGGTAGTACAACACTGCACAACACTAGAATGTCCTTAAGGGTTGGACCCAGTGGATCCACTCAGCTTCAGTATAAGGACATGACTTTCTTTGACTTGAAAGCCATGTGTGCTAAAAGGCACCTGAAGGTAGGACAGAGTCCCTCCACACTGCACCTGATAGATCTGCTGACAGCAGATGATCTTAGATTAGCTCTAGGAGCTAATGGGTCTGAATCAGTGAGTGGGTCAATTACAGTGTCTGGGTCAGATGATGAACATCAAGTTGACCAAGACTCTGTGATTATAGGGCCAGGCCCCAAGGGGTCTGAACAGGACAGAGGAATTCTCCCTAAGAGAACTGACACAGTGGAGGAGAGGCATAGGTCCCTTTCCAGGGAATCTGACCACTCCTATCACTCTGGCAGAGAATTTGTACAGCCTCCTCTGACAGGCTGTACAAACTGCTGCAGTATGAGGAAGCAAGGTTTGCCCTCAAAACCAAGCAGTTGGCATTAGATAAAGAAGCTTTTGAGCTCCAGAGAGCTTCTAGAAGAGAGGGGTTAGAACCCCCTGGTGGCAGCAACAGTGTCCCTAGAGGCAGGGAAAATATTCCAGACCATAGGAACCTGAGCAAGGTTGTTCCTCCCTACCAGAGTGGGGATGATATCCATAAGTGGATAACTGCTATGGAAAGGGCCTGTAGAGTACAACAGGTCCCCCAGAAGCAGTGGGCAGCAATCTTGTGGCTCTCCTTTTCAGATAAAGGTAGAGACAATCTCCTCACTGTTAGAGAAGAGGATGCTGATGACTATGAAGTCCTGAAGAGTGCATTGATAGATGGGTTTGGCTTAACCACTGAGCAGTACAGGTTGAAGTTCAGAGACACCCAGAAGGCACAGACTCAGGACTGGACTGACTTTGTAGATTGTGCAACCAAGGCTCTGGATGGTTGGCTGGTTGGCAGTAGGGTTACTGATTTCATGGGATTGTATAATCTAATGATGAGAGAACAGATCCTTAATAATTGCCAGAACCAGTTGTTGCATCAATACCTGGTGGACTCAGATCTGACCTCTCCCCAAGAATTGGGAAGGAAGGCAGACAAGTGGGTCAGAACCAGGGTGAGGCAGAAAACCCAGAACCAAGGGGGTGACCCAAAGAAGCAGGATCCTAAGGGCTCTGAGAAAAGTGGGGATAAGTCAAAAGACCAGAAGTCTTCACAAGGGCCCCAAAAATCTGCATCTGGTGGGGAGTCACAATCCAACAAGGGAAAAGGCCAAAAGAAGCCCTGGTGCAAATTCTGTAAACAGAAAGGGCACTGGACTTCTGATTGTAACAAGTCCAAAGATCAAACCACCACCACTCCTGCCCCTAAGGCAACTGTTCCCCCTAGTTCAGCTACTGGTGGAGGTGGTACTCAGAATAAGGGTGTAGTAGGGTTGACCCTGGGTTCTGAAGTGGACTCTGGCCTAGTCAGAGTACCCACTCAGGCAATGCTGATTTGTGATGGAGACATTGACATGTCCTTCCTAGTGAGCCCCAGTAATCTGGGCAAATACAAACAGCAGCCTGTAATAAATGGCAAACAGGCTTTGGCATTTAGGGACACATGTGCTAGTGTCACCATGGTGGCAGAGGATCTTGTGGACCCTGGACAGATCATCCTGGGCGAAATGTACCAGGTGACCAATGCAAGCAATGCCATGACCAACCATAGTCTGGCAGTTGTGAATTTCTCCTGGGGAGGGGTAACTGGCCTCAAGAAGGTGGTAGTCAGTGCAGACCTCCCTGTAGAATGTCTATTGGGCAATGATCTAGAAACTTCAGCCTGGTCTGAAGTAGAGTTATGGACTCATGCTGAGATGTTGGGCATCCCTGCAGAGGTATTTGCTGTGACCAGGTCACAGGCCAAAATGCATGACACTGAACCAGCTCTGGATCCTGAAACTATGGACCAGATGCTGCCCAAGAAGAGGAGCAGTAGGAGTAAGGCAGTGCCTTCCCCTCTGTCTCAGATCACAGATTCCCCTCTTGAGGGAGGAGGAGCAGATCCTGAAGAAGGAACTGACCCAGAGGGACTTGAGCCTGATCAGGTTGAGTTCTTGGGGGCAGGGGGCCCTTCTAGGGAAGATCTGAGTAAGGAGCAACAGTGCTGCCCCTCTCTTGAACCCCTCAGACAGCAGGCTGCTGCTGAGGCTGCTGGGAGTGCTAGTGGGTCCCATAAAGTTTATCGGGATGAGGGACTCCTATATTCTGAGGGTAGAGATCCAGCCCCTGGAGCCACCAGGAGGTTGGTAATACCTCAGAAGTTTAGGGGTTCCTCTTGACCCTAGCACATGATATCCCTTTGGCAGGTCACTTGGGCCAAAACAAGACCTGGGACAGGCTTGTTCCACATTTTCATTGGCCACATATGTCAGAAGACACCAAGGAGTTTTGTCGCTCCTGTGTCACATGCCAAGCCAGTGGCAAGGCAGGTGGCACAACAAAGGCCCCCCTGATACCACTACCTGTGGTGGGGGTACCATTTGAAAGGATAGGGATTGACATTGTTGGTCCCCTTGACCCTCAAACTGCATCTGGGCACAGATTTATCCTGGTGGTAGTGGATCATGCCACCAGGTACCCAGAGGCAATTCCCCTGAGGACCACCACAGCCCCTGTGGTGGCAAGAGCCCTCATTGGAGTCTTCTCCAGAGTGGGTTTCCCAAAGGAGGTCATCTCTGACAGAGGTACCAACTTCATGTCAGGATATTTGAAAGCAATGTGGAAGGAGTGTGGTGTAACTTATAAGTTCACCACCCCCTATCACCCACAATGCAATGGTTTAGTTGAACGCTTCAACAAAACCCTGAAGGGCATGATTAAAGGATTCCCAGAGAAGCTTAGGTGGAAATGGGACCTTCTTCTTCCCTGCCTGTTGTTTGCATACAGAGAAGTTCCACAGAAGGGGGTTGGTTACAGCCCATTTGAGCTTCTGTTTGGGCATCCTGTAAGAGGTCCATTATGTTTGGTAAAAGAGGGCTGGGAGTTACCTCTCAAACCCCCCAAACAAGATGTGATGGACTATGTACTTGGTCTCCGCTCCAGGATGGCTGAATACATGAAAAAGGCAACCAAAAACCTGGAGGCCAGCCATAATTACAAAAAGCTTGGCATGACCAAAAGGCTGTGCTGACTGTATACCAGCCAGGACAGAAAGTGTGGGTGTTGGAGCCTGTGGCCCCAGCAGCCCTCCAAGACAAATGGAGTGGCCCCCATACAATAGTTGAGCAAAAGGGAGAAGTCACCTATCTGGTGAATCTTGGAACTCCCAGGAGCCCCCTGAGGGTGCTCCATGTCAACAGATTGAAACCATATGTTGACAGGGCTGACATGGTTGCTCATGGCAACTGATGAGGAACAGGAGGAGGAGAGTGACCCTCTCCCTGACCTGCTCTCGCAGAACCCTGATGATGGGTCAGTAGATGGTGTTGCTTTGGCAAGCAGCCTCACTGACCATCAGCAAACTGAGTGCAGACAAGTTCTGCAGCAGTACAGACATATGTTTAGCCTGACCCCTAGTCAGACTACCTGGTGCACCCATGAGGTGGACACTGGGGACAGTCTGCCTGTCAAGAGTAAAATCTACAGGCAACCTGACCATGTCAGGGACTGTATCAGGACTGAAGTCCAGAAGATGTTGGAGTTAGGTGTGATTGAGCCTTCAGATAGCCCCTGGGCTAGCCCAGTAGTCCTAGTACCCAAGCCTCATACCCAGGGTGGTAAGAAAGAAATGAGGTTTTGGGTAGACTACAGAGGCCTCAATGCAGTCACCAAGACTGATGCCTATCCCATACCAAGGGCAGATGAGCTGATTGATACTTTGGCCTCAGCCAAGTATCTGAGTACATTTGACCTAACAGCTGGCTACTGGCAGATCAGGTTAGCTGATGATGCAAAAGCCAAAACAGCATTTTCAACCCCTGGTGGGCACTACCACTTTGTGGTGATGCCCTTTGGATTGAAAAATGCACCTGCCACTTTTCAGAGGTTGGTGAACAAAGTTCTGGCAGGGATGGAAACTTATTGCTCAGCTTATCTAGATGATATTGCTGTCTTTAGTTCCTCCTGGCAGGATCACCTGGTCCACCTCAGAAATGTTTTGGAGGCTCTGCAGAAAGCAGGCCTCACTATCAAGGCCACTAAGTGCCAGATAGGGCAGAGTCAGGTTGTGTACCTGGGCCACCTTGTGGGTGGAGGCCAGGTTCAGCCTTTACAGAGCAAAATCCAAACCATAATGGAATGGGTTGCTCCAACCACCCAGACACAGGTGAGAGCCTTCTTAGGCCTGACTGGGTACTATAGGAGGTTTGTGAAGGGATATGGATCTATAGTGACCCCCTTGAAAGATGTAACCTCAAAGAAAATGCCAAAAAAGGTTCAGTGGACAGCTAGCTGTCAGAAGGCATTTGAAGACCTAAAGCAGGACATGTGCACTGCCCCCATCTTACAGAGTCCAGACTACACCAAAACGTTCATTGTCCAAACAGATGCTTCTGAGCTGGGTGTGGGAGCTGTACTGTCTCAACTGAATGATGAAGGTCAAGACCAGCCAGTAGCTTTCATTAGCAGAAGGCTGACCCCTAGAGAGAAACGTTGGTCAGCTATAGAGAGGAGGCCTTTGCTGTGGTGTGGGCCCTGAAGAAGCTGAGGCCATACTTGTTTGGCACTCACTTCCTAGTTCAGACTGACCACAAGCCCCTCCTATGGCTTAAACAGATGAAAGGTGAAAACCCAAAACTTTTGAGGTGGTCCATTTCCCTACAGGGGATGGACTATACAGTGGAACATAGACCTGGGACCCAACATGCCAATGCAGATGGACTCTCAAGGTATTTCCACTTAGAACACGAAGACTCAACTGGTCAAGGTTAGTTTAGTGTCCCTGCGTTTGGGGGGAGGTTGTGTAGGAGAGTAGGATCTGCCTCTTATGTTGCCCCCACTTTTTTTCTGATGTTTATACTGGTTTCTGGCTATAGTCTGGCTGGGACCCTGCCAATCAGGGCCCCAGCCTCTCTGTTCTCTCTAAAAGACTTGGAGTGCACTCCAGGTGCACTAGTGATTGGATACTGTGGTACCTTATGAGTCCCTAGAATATGGTACCTTAGGTACCAAGGGCATAGTTACTTCACAGGCCTACCAGGGGCTGAAGCATGTATTATGCCACCCCTGGGAAGCAGACTAAATCTGACACCACAGGCCTGCTACTGCAGCCTGGGTGAGGAAGTGCTAGCACTCCTCACTGAGATATAGGTTCCCTATATCTCTCCTGCACACACATTTAAACCTATCAGTCACCCCTAAGGCAGGCCCTATCAATCCTAAGGGCAGGGGGCTTAGTTTCTATGTGAGGGGGTGCCTCTGCCTGAGCAGGGCCCCTCTGCAGCTCTCAGAGTCTATTCTCTGGGGCTGTTTGTGAATGCGGTCAAACCATATACTCTTAAAGTGCATTATATCCTCGCGGTAAATGCTAACTTTGGAATGGCTGCATCAAAACATGTCGTGTTTGGTGTCAAACAATTTGGAATCATACCCCCACACCAGTAACTGGTGTGGGAGTATGATCCCACCCTTCTAGAGGGATAGACATGTAGCTACTGTGGAAACGCAGTAGAATCCTGAAGAGCCCTGGCATCACAAAATGGATGCCACCAGTCACAGACACTGGGCTGCCCTCCTGCTGATGACCGACACTCGCAGTGGAGGAAGCCCAACAATAGGTATCCTGTCCCAAGGGGGTGTGACCACCTCCCAGACAGGGTTTAGTGTATTGGGGCTGGGTGGGTGGACTCCTAGAGTGCTTTGAAGTCCTGCACTGGGGGAGCAGGAGGCTCCTCTGTGCATACACCAGTTCAAACCAGCTCAGGGGCTACCTGCCCCTGCTCAGGCGCAAAACTGGACAAAGGGAAGTGGGTGTAGCCACCCACTCCCCTGACCCTCCCATAGGTGGGGTCATAGAGCTAGTCCCTCCCTTTCTTTTAGTATAAGATGGGGAACCTGTGCATTGCAAACTAGATACCCCTGGACGACGCTCTAAAGAAGAATCCCGGACCTTCGACGTTCCACTACCTTTGGAAGACTGAAGAATCTCCCTTGGAGTCAGGGAGTGACTCCCCTGCTTGGCAGGCACCAAACACTGCAATGACGGTCGCAAACTACGCCGCTCCCGCCGGAGCCCGAAGTTCCTGTAGCCCAGGAAGAGGATTTCCTGACTTCTCCAAGGCCATCGTGAGTCCCCAGCGAAGCTGAGGCAAGTGGACCCCACGAGTGACGAGAAACCGCAGACCCTGGGTACCGTGTACTATTTTCAAGTGCAACCCCTTCACGACGTTCTACGAACTTGTGCTTTGGACCACGTGTGGACCCAGCCTCTAGCAGAGATCCCTCCCAAGATCAGAGGCCTACCCCGTCCCGAGTGACCGTGGGCCCCTTTTGAGTGAATCCTCCCAAGGCGTCTTCGCGATCCCTTGCCAGCCAGCTTGTGGGTCCCCTGAAGACTTTCCTACAAAACCAAAGGGCTCCCCTGGTTGCTCCAGGCCTGCCCTGACCTACCTTCGCTGGGTAAGTCCCCCAGACCTTGCTGGTCTGCACCATTGACTTTTTATCTTCTCCGCAAGACTTGCTGCTACCAAGGCTTGTTGGTGCCAATCGGGTCGCCGATACCACAGTCAGCTGCAGACTTCGTGGTGCACACTGAATCCAGCTCCTGGTTGTCCTCGACGCCTCCTAGACCTCGTGGTCGAAGAGTCAAGACACCCGTGAACAACCTGAATCTGTCGACGACGGTGGGCATTCATCTTCCTTGCCCCGGGACTTTGAACACTGTCCCCTCTGCTTTCAGGTCTTCCTTCTTCCGAATCCAGGCTTGGATTCCACCGGACACTTCTCCTGTCGCCGCAAGCAGCAAGTCTTCACTGGCTCCCACTGAAAACGACGCCGCGAGCCGACACCAAAGGACACCTTTGCACCCGGCTTCCCTGGGTGAGGTAACTCCAGCACTACGGTGCTCCTGTGGGTGTTGGCCCTAGAACTACTTACCCTGTAAGTGACTTGCTTGTAGCTACTCCAGAAGTGCCCTAAAACTCCTATTTTCCAAGTGTGACTATAGCATTGACTCGTACAGGACTCGCGTCGGTGTTAGACACACCGCGTCCTTCACCCTTGTAACTCTACCCGTAACCGCGTCCTTCGACTCGTACTGGGTTCATGTCGGTGCTCTTGCCTCGAACACGCAAGGGACCTGTAACATTGATATCTCAATCGCGTCCTTTCGCATAGACTTGTACAGGACTCGCATCGGTGTCTGAACACCGCGTCCGTCCCCTGTGGGTCTCCTACAACTACCTGGGGTGGTTCTTTGGGGTCCCTCGATTCTACATGCTCTAGGCCCAGGTCTAGTCAAGCTAGGGTTGTGATACTTGATTGTGCTAACTTATTGTAAAACATTGATTTGTACATATGTTCCTGACTTCTAATCTCATAAAGAGATTAGTAGAGAGTTGTTTAGTAATAAATACATATATATTTGATATATATACCTGTGTGGTGTCTTTTCATTTGGTGATTCAAGAGATTGTGTGGTAAAACAAGCTGCTTTACATTCCTCCAAGACTTAGCCTGAAGGCTGCTCTCCACAGCTACCACTAGAATAGCTTTCTATAAAGGTTGTCTTAAACCTACCTACCATAAGAGTCGAATTGTACTAGTGCAAGGTGCCCACTTTAACTAGTGGACAGCATATACCAGGCCAACTTCTCACAATGTGGTATACTCCCTCAGGAGAGTGCTGGAGGGGTTGTCTTCTCCCATCGATTGATATGGAGATGTGATATACTCCCAACAGAGTGCTGGAGTGGTTGTCTCCTCCGATTGATGACTTGATGTGGTATACTCCCTCAGGAGAGTGCTGGAGGGGTTGTCTCTTCCATTGATGACTTGATGTGGTATACTCCCTCAGGAGAGTGCTGGAGTGGTTGTCTCTTCCATTGATGAGTTGACGTGGTATACTCCCTCAGGAGAGAGCTGGAGTGGTTGACTCCTCTGTTCGATGAGTTGATGTGGTATACTCCCTCCGGAGAGTGCTGGAGGGGTTGTCTCTTCCATTGATGAGTTGATGTGGTATACTCCCTCAGGAGAGTGCTGGAGTGGTTGTCTCTTCCATTGATGAGTTGATGTGGTATACTCCCTCAGGAGAGTGCTGGAGTGGTTGTCTCTTCCAGTGATGAGTTGACGTGGTATACTCCCTCAGGAGAGTGCTGGAGTGGTTGACTCCTCTGTTCGATGAGTTGATGTGGTATACTCCCTCCGGAGAGTGCTGGAGGGGTTGACTCCTCTGTTCGATGAGTTGATGTGGTATACTCCCTCAGGAGAGTGCTGGAGTGGTGGTCTCTTCCACTGATGAGTTGACGTGGTATACTCCCTCAAGAGAGTGCTGCTGTGGTTGCCTCCTCCGACTGATGAGTTGATGTGGTATACTTCCTCAGGAGAGTGCTGGAGTGGTTTCCTCCTCCGATTGATGACTGTTAGAACTGGGGGTCTCTAGTTGGCTGAGGTATGTACCTTAGTCCAAATAGGGACCCTTGCTTCTAGTCAGGGTAAGGAGGGACACACGCTTAGATAACCCCTGCTCACCCCCTGGTAGCTTGCACTCTCCTTGCAGTACTGTAATCACCCAGTCAGTACCCATGTACTTATGCAATGACCCAGGCACTAACACATGCACTGCTACAATACCCTGAGAACTAATGATGAAGCCCAGCCATCTCCTTGTCACTACCTATGCACTCCTCCAATCACCCAGCCAGTTCCATGTCCTTAACTAATCACTCTGCCAAAACACAAGCACTTATAAATTCCCCATTCTGTCCTATGGGCAAGATGGCCTTGCAACAGTGAAAAACAGAATTTGGCAGTATTTCACTGTCAGGACATGGTACACACCTCAGTACATGTCCTACCTTTCACATACACTGCACCCTGCCCAGGGGGGTACCTTGGGCCTACTATAGGGGTGTCTGATGTGCATAAAAAGGGAAGGTAAGGCCTGGCAAGTGGGTGCACTTGCCAGGACAACAAGGCAGTTAATAACTGCGCGCAGGCACTGCAGTGGCAGGCCTGAGATCTCTTCTTAGGGCTACTTGTGTGGGTGGCACAATTAGTGCTGCAGGCCCACTAGAAGCATTTGCATTACCAGCCCTGGCACACATAGTGCACTTTACTAGGGACTTTACTAGTAAGGCAAACATACCAATTATGGACAACCAATTACCATAACACTTTATACAGGGAGCACTTGCACTTTGACACTGATCAGCAGTGGCAAAGTGCCCAAAGCATCTAAGCCAGCAAAACGAAATCCATCACAGCATCAAAAATAGAGGAGGTAGAGGCAAAAAGTCAGGGGTAACCACGCCAAGAAATGCCAGGTCTAAGAATGACTTTATGTGGTATACTCCTTCAGGAGAGTGCTGGAGTTGTTGCCTCTTCCGATTGATGAGTTGATGTGGTATCCTCCCTCAGGAGAGTGCTGGAGTACTGGCCTCCTGGAGAAGAGTGACCGAGTGGTTGTCTTTAGTCAATGTTGTGGGTGTGTGATATACCCCATAATCCGAATACTGGGGTGGTTGTCTTCTGCCATTGATGTGATGCTGTGGTATCCTTCAGAAGAGTACTGCAGTGATTGTCTTCTCCTAATGACTTGGAGATGTGATATACACCTTCAACAGGATGCTAGAGTGGGTGCATCATCCACTGATGTGATGGTGTCATTGAGGAGAATACTGGAGTGGTTGCCTCCTCCTTCTGATGTACTGATGTGGTATCCTCCCTGATGAGAGTGCTACAGTACTGGTCTCTCAGTGATGTCATGGTCTTCAGAGGGATATTTGAGTGGTTGCCTCTATCCTGTGATGTGTTGATGTAGTACCCAGCTTCAGGAACCTGCTGGAGTACTGGTCTCTCAGAGTCGTAGCCTCCTGGAGAAGAGTACTGAAGTGGTAGCCTCCTCTCTTTGAAGTGGTTTCCTCCCACGGGAGAGTGGTGGAGTACTGAAATCCTGCCCTCCCTCTTCAGCAGTGTGCTGGAGTGATTGATTTCAATCAATGAAGTAGGGATGTGATATACCTCTTAGAGAGAATATTGAAGTGGTTGCATCCTACGGTTTATGTACTGATGTGGTATCTTCGCTCAGAAGAGCCTGAAGTACTGGTCTCCTGGAGAAGAGTGCTTTGGTATAGGTTTCTGGGTGAAGAAATAGCCTTCTAGAGATGAGTACAGGAGTCATTGAGTTCTATCAATGAAGTGGGATGTGATATACCTCTTAAGACAGAATACTGGAGTGGTTGCCTCCTACCGTTGATGTGTTGATGTGGTATCCTCACTCAGGAGAGCCTGGAGTACTGGTCTCCTGGAGAAGAGTGCTGGAGTACTGGTTTCTCAGTAAAGAAGTATCCTCCTAGAAAAGAGTACTGAAGGGATTGAGTTCTATCAATGATGTGGGGTTATTAGAGGAAAGTGAGTTATTATCTGTGAGTCTGGTTAGGCTTCACTAAGCAATACCTTCATGTTACCCCAAATAGGTCTTTTGAATTCAATCTAACAAATCCCTAGCTCAGTCCTGGAAGTGTGGCACAGAGCAGTCAGACTTTACTAGAGAAACATGTTAAGCATTTCAGAACACCAACATGGATGATGAGTAATTGACACAACTTGAAAGAAATCTGAGACCAATTTATAAAAATAGAGCAGATTTTAATGTTATTTTAGACAACAAAATTTAGACAATCAGATGAGTATAACTGGAGGTATGAATTTTTAAAGGAAAAATAAATCAGTGCACTTAACTCTTGCACAACAATAACATTGTGGTGAATGGGAGAGGACACTAGTGACACTTGGTCACTTGCAGGTCGAGTTCAGTGGAAACCACTGTGGGTAAGGTAATGTGGGTCTGCGGACGAGACTCCGACAGTCAGTTGAATTTTACCTGGCTCGTAGGGCCTGGGTGCAAAGTTGTCCTGGCTGTCCCTGGTGCTGAACGCCAGAGCTGCGGGTGCTGGTTTTGCTGCTTGGATGGTGTGGGTGAGGAAAGGGATTGTTGCAAAGTCATCCTGTGCCCTGGACACCCCCCAACTTTTTGCTGACTGGTACTGGTGGTAACTGACTCTGACTGACCCTGGGCTTTGCCTAACCAGGGCCAGGGCCAGTGCTATGCTGAAAACACTTAGAATACAGTGAAAACACCTACATACACTAGGGTACACTATGGGTTGGGGTACCCCTGTGATTGGCATGACCTACCCTATCAGACACTAGTAAATAATAGGGCAGGGGGATTGAAACTACCTAGAAGTCCCTAGTACACAATAGGGCATGGCAGTTTAGAGGCCAGCAGCCTTTTCTGCACTTGCATGTGTGTACTGCTGAGAGCCTGAGGTCAGTTTAAAAGCAGCCCTGGGTGGCAGGACTGCTTTTAAAAAGTAAATTGTGCCCAAACTCGACTTTGGTGTTTGGGGCACTTAAAAATGGATAACCTACAATGTTTTGGCATATTAGGAACCCCCAGGGTCTCCCTAGATGTCCCAGGGGTGGGGGTCAGGTATTTATAAGGTGGACCCTTATAAAAATGAGTTTTATATGCCCTGGGTTAAGTGAAATTTCACATTTCACTCCCACATTGTGATAAATGCTGCCCAAATTCGACTTTGATGCTAGGAGCACTGTGGAGGGAGGATCTGCAATATTTCTACAGATTCAGAACCCCTAAAGTCTCCCCTAAGTGGGCCATGGGGTGGTGGTCCTGTAGATATAGGCGGAGTACTTGTAAAATATGTTTTTATAAGGCCTGGTGCTGGAAAAATTGCCCAAGTCATTTTTCCCATTGCAAATCCCATGCCACATAGGTTAACATGGCAAGAGGTTATTAACTAATAACTCCTGATAGGAGAATGATAGGACTTCCATTCAAAGACTTCCCAGAATGGTAGTGATAAATCCAAGAATATGATATTGTTGAATTTCTCTTAAAATGTACAGACAATAAGTTATAAGACTTTCTTGTTTGCAGGTCCAGATTCAGCCTTCCAGTGGTCTGTCCTGATTGGTCAGAGTTAAGTGGATTAGCCAGGCTGCTTTGAAGAGGTGATAAAGAGCCCCTGGGGTTAACCAGCTCTGCTGGGAGGGCAGTGTGCTGCTACACAGGAATGCCTGAGCAGGGGGAGGAGTCGTAAACCATGGTCTTCAAAGGAAAGGGGAAGGCCTCAGTGTCAGTTACCACTGTACTCTTTTGACCCCCAAGCCAGAGCTAGGATTAAGGAAGGAATGAGCAGATGCAAGGGAAATTAGCCATCCTAGGGGTGTGTTTAGCCAGCTCTTAACTCCATGCTGGAAAATCAGCCATTATGAATTTGGAGGATTTGGTGCACTCTGGGACAAAATAATGCCACACTCTACAGGATGTTGTCATAACCTTGGGGAGTTACCCTGCCCCCATTGGTCAGGAGTGACCTCCTGCTTGACCCAGAGAACTTGGAATAAGTATCTGAGAGGGGCAGAGCCTCTCAGATCTGCTGCTTGAAACTTAAGAAAGCAAGACTCGGTGCCATGCTGAGAAGTTTGATGTGCAATTTCTAAGGCCTGTACTTTGAAGACTGCACCATCTGGAACTACAGCCCTGTGGACTACCTTGCTGTGAAAAAGAGTAAAAAGTGGACTCCCTGCAAGCTACAAGTTAACATAGCTCACCTGGATCAACACCACCAAGAATCCTCAACCTGGAAAACTACCAGTGGATTTGTAAGGGTTTTGTCAAAGTGGATTGTGGGAACTGAAGTCCTCAACTTTCAAGGACCATCTTGGAGCTTCCAGACCCTTGGAGTGAGTTTGAGACACTTTGGGACCCTTTGGGGAACTTCAGGAAGAAGTTCCAGGAGTTTGGAGAACTTTGGAGCAACTTTGGAAAAAAGCTCCATAGGGGCACCGACTCAACCTGGTCAGCCAAGCCGCCTGCCTTCAACCGCGAGTCGGCCAAGCCATCCAGGTTCATCCCGCTGAAAGCTCCGTAGGTCCGACTTCCAGAGTTTGACAGGGAGTAGAAGAAATCCGAGGCAGGCGAACCCTCACCGAATCCGGCCTGGTGAAGAGCATCGAGGGACCCCACGAGAAAAAGCTCCAGAAACGTTTCTAAGTCCGAAGGTAAAAACTGTGACCGGGACCTACCGTGAGGGGTAGCCACTCAGGGCTCCATCGCGGTCGGCCCGAAACTTTGACTTTGAGCCGGTCTATAGCGACCAGATATCCCAATATGGTGCTATAGGTTTCTAAGTGCTATATAATGCGGAATCTTTGAAAATTCATATCTCACGTTCCCTGCATTGGATTTTTGTCATTTTTGTCATTTTGGTGTCATTTTAAAGATAAATATTTCCTATTTTTATAAATTGGTGTTGGATTTTTACTATGCATTGTGTCTTAATTATTTACTGAAGTGGTGTTTTTAAATGCTTTACATACCTGCCTTTGAAGTTAAGTCTGCCTGCTCGCAGCCAAGCTACCAAGGGTTAAGCATGGGAATAATTTTCTAAGACCTATGCTGAGTCCTATCATGTGTTAGTGGCCTTATTGCCCCTAGCAATAATCCACTTTCCAACATTTGGTGCTCAGCGGTGTGGATGAGGACTTGTGTTTAAAAAAGTACACCTTTCAGTAAAGTGAATTAAGATTGTAAAAATCCACTAAATTGCCTTAGAACAAAACTTTTGAGTTTGATTTTTGGAATTTGGACTAAACTGTTTTTAATCTATTGTTTTGATTTTTCCAAATTGTTCTAAGTCTGTTGTGCCTAGTTGTTGTGACCCAAAACTAGGGAACCATTGAGCTGGACCTGGCTAAACTTTCCCAGTTCAAGATGGCTGATCTTAGGGTACAGTGTAGGGTTAGGGGGCTGCCTGCTTCCAAGAAGCTTAGGAAGGCAGGGTTGATTGAGTCCCTGAAGGCCTGGGCAGCTGAGGAGAGTCAAGGGGGGATAGAGGGTGTCCCCCCCAACCTCATCCAAGAGGAGGGTGAGGATGATGCCTCTTTCATTTTCTCTAGTGTTAGCAATATGATTCCAGATGGTAGGAGGGTCCCTTACTCAGGAATCACCACTGTCCCTTGCAGAGAGACAGCTTGAGGCTCAATTAGCTTTGATGCTTTGGAGCAGAGGAAATTGGAATTGGCTGAGAAGAGATGGGAGAGGGAGGAGGCGTCGAAAAGAAATGGTGGCAGTGAAAATGATGAAGATTTTGAAATGTCCAGGGGTGGTGCATTTGATCATAAACTTCCCAAGTGTATAGTGCCCAAGTACACTGAAGGGGATGACATTGACAAATGGCTAGCAGCTTTTGAGAGGGCCCTTACAATGTGTAGGGTCCACTCTAAGTATTGGGGTGCACTCCTGTGGGAGTTGATTCCAGTAGCTGGGAGGGATAGGCTTCTGACCCTGAAGGGAGATGATGCAGAATCATACCCCCAGATGAAAGCCTGCTTAGTCAAGAGATTTGGTCTGACTCCAGAGCAGTACAGGGTGAAGTTTAGAGGCACCCAGAAATTGAGTTTGAAGTCTTGGGTAGACTTTGTGGACGTTTCAGTGAAGGCACTGGAAGGCTGGATTGTTGGTAACAAAGCTGACACATATGAGGGATTGTATAACTTGTTTTTGAATGAACTTATTTTGACTCATTGTGCAGAAGAGAAGTTACGCCAGTATCTAGAGGACTCTAAGCTGACAGACCCCAGAGAGCTGGGGGAAGCAGCTGATGAGTGGGCGAGAACCCGGGTTTCCATTCAGCACCAGGGGGGTGACCAGAAGAAAGGGGGACAGGTCCCTCCCCAGATGAAAGCCCAAGGGAACGAAGGTCAAAAACAGAAGGAGTCCTCCAAAGACCCACAAAAACCTGCACAAGGAGGGGGGGCCCGAGCCAACCCAAATTCAAAGGGAGGGGGTATCAGGGAAAGAATGGTAGGTTCTTTGATCCCTCAAAGGTGGGTAAGTGCTTTGACTGTAACCAGCCAGGGCACAAACAGGGAGATGCTGTCTGTGCCAAGAAGCTCCCCCCTAAGGGGCCATCCACAGGGATTGCCAGTGTCAGTGTAGGGGTGGAGAGTGGTGCCACAGAGAAGGGTAGTCAGGTGGTGGAAGCAACCTTAGTGTCCCTGTGAGGGGTGAATATCGCAACCCTTGCTGCCTTACCTCCAAACATGGACAAGTACAGATAGAGGCCTAAAGTGAATGGGACTGAGGTTGAGGCTATCAGAGACACTGGGGCTAGTGTAACTATGGTCCTGGATGAGCTGGTGCCTCCAGGAAGGTTGCTACCTGGTGAGTTTCACCAGGTGACTTATGCAGACAGCACTACCAAACTCCATCCTATGGCTGTGGTGGATTTGGAATGGGGAGGTGTGACAGGCCCTATGAAGGTAGCTGTGTCAAAGGTGCTCCCAGTCCAGTGTTTACTGGGCAATGATCTCAAAGCCTCTGTGTGGTCAGAGGTGGAAAGAGGACTCCATATGAAAATATTGGAGCTCCCTGAGTGGGTATGTGCTGTGACTAGGTCACAGACTAGCCAGAAGGGAGGGGCTGGACACTTGGACCCTGGAACAAAGGGCCAAGCATCCAAGGACAAGGGTACTGGGCCTGGTGAGCCAGTCCAGGGAACTCCAGAGGTGCAGGAAGAATCTAACCCTGATGGGGAGGATCTGGCCTCTGAGGGAGGGACTCCATCCCTGCCAGAGCTGTCAGATTTGGCAGAACTGACAGGAGCAGGTGGACTCCATCCCTTCCAGAGCTGTCAGATTTGGCAGAACTGACAGGAGCAGGTGGACCCTCCAGAGAGGAGTTCAGTAAGGGACAGAGAGACTGTCCCACCCTTGAGAGCTTGAGGCAGATTGCCTCTAAGCAAGAGGAGGGGGATGACAGTGGGTTTCATAGAATCTACTGGGAAGATGGACTGCTTTCTACTAAGGCCAGAAACCTCAAGGAGGGGGCCACCAGGAGGTTGGTGGTGCCCCAGAAGTACAGAGAGTTCATACTGACTTTGGGTCATGATATCCCCTTGGCAGGATATTTGGGACAGACAAAGACATGGAACCGGTTGGTGAACCATTTCTACTGGCCCCATATGTCTGAGAAGGTAAAGAAGTTTTGCAGCTCCTGTGTCACCTGTCAGACCAGTGGCAAGGTAGGGGGCAAGACAAAGGCTCCCCTAATACCACTGCCAGTGGTTGGGGTTTCTTTTGAAAGGGTGGGGATGGACATTGTTGGTCCCCTGGATTGACCTACTGCATCAGGGAATAGGTATATCTTAGTGGTGGTGGACCATGCCACTAGGTACCCTGAAGCAATCCCTCTTAGACCATTGATGCTCCTGCAGTGGCTAGAGCACTGCTTGGTGTGTTCACCAGAGTGGGTTTTCCGAAAGAGGTGGTATCAGATAGGGGCACAAACTTCCTGTCCAGCTATCTGACTGCTATGTGGGATAAGTGTGGTGTTAACTACAAGTTTACCACCCCCTATCACCCACAAGCAAATGGTCTTGTTGAGAGATTCAACAAAACCCTGAAGGGCATGATAAACGGGTTGTCAGAGAAACTCAGGAGGAGATGGCACGTTCTCCTCCCATGCTTACTGTTTGCCTACAGGGAGGTGCCACAGAAAGGGGTTGGTTTCAATCCCTTTGAGTTGTTGTTTGGACACCCTGTGAGGGGGCCATTGAGCCTGCTGAGAGAGTCTTTAGAGAAGCCTCTTAAAGAAGCAAATGACAATCTGCTTGACTATGTGCTAGGCCTGAGATCTAGAATGGCAGAGTACATGTACAAGGCAAATAGGAAACTGGAAGAGAGCCAGGAGCTCATGAAGCACTGGTATGATCAAAAGGCTACTATGCCTGAATATACTCCAGGACAACTGGTGTGGGTGTTGGAGCCTGTGGCTCCCAGGGCCCTCCATGACAAGTGGAGTGGGCCCTATCCAATCTTAGAAAAGAAGGGTGAGGTTACCTATTTGGTTTACCTTGGCACCCCCAGGAACCCTCATAGGGCCCTGCATGTGAATAGATTGAAACCCCACCATGACAGGGCAGACATGACCATGTTACTGGTCACTGATGAGGGTATGGAGGAGGAAACTGAGCCTGTGCCCGACCTCCTCTCCACTAATGTGCAAGATGGGTCAGTGGAGGGGGTTGTACTCTCTCCCAAGTTGACAGACCAGCAGCACAGAGACTGTAAGCAAGTGCTGGAGCAGTTTGCTGGCCTGTTCTCTTTGACCGCAGGCATCACTGAGTGGTGTGTGCACCACATTGACACTGGTGACAGCCTACCTGTCAAAAATAAACTGTACAGGTTGTCTGTCCATGTCAGAGCCAACATTAAAGCTGAGGTTGCTAAGATGCTGGAATTGGGGGTAATTGAACCGTCTGAGAGTCCATGGGCCAGTCCAGTGGTTCTGGTACCTAAACCTAATCCTCAGGGGGGACCCAAGGTGTTAAGGTTCTGTGTGGACTACAGAGGATTAAATGCAGTCACAAAGACTGATGCTCACCCTATACCTAGAGCTGATGAACTCATTGATAGGTTAGGGGCCGCTAAGTACCTGAGTACTTTTGATTTGACTTCAGGTTACTGGCAGATTGCCCTCACTGATGGAGCAAAGGAAATATCAGCATTTTCCACACCAGAGGGACATTATCAGTTCAAGGTAATGCCCTTTGGCTTAAAGAATGCACCTGCCCCCTTCCAAAGTTTGGTGAACAGGGTCTTGTCTGGGTTGGAACAGTTCAGTGCAGCTTATCTGGATGATATAGCTGTATACAGTTCTACCTGGGGGGATCACTTAAGCCACCTAAGGGAAGTGCTTCAGGCCATGCAGCAGGCAGGCCTGACTATTAAGGCAAGTAAGTGCCAAATAGGGCACAGTTCTGTGGTGTACCTGGGCCACCTGGTAGGTGGGGGCCATGTACAGCCTCTCCAAGCTAAAATCCAAACTATTTTGGATTGGACAGGTCCTGTTACCCAGACTCAGGTCAGGGAATTCCTTGGACTGACAGGGTATTATACAAGGTTTGTTCAAAATTATGGGACCATTGTGGGGCCCCTAACAGAATTCACTTCTAAGAAGAGGCCCAAAAAGGTATATTGGACCCCAGAGTGTCAGAAGGCTTTTGACACTCTGAAAACTGCTATGTTCTTCAGCACCAGTGCTGTTGGTCCCTGATTACACAAAAGAATTTGTGGTTCATACAGATGCTTCAGAGCAAGGGATTGGGGCAGTGTTGTCACAGCTAAATGAAGAGGGCCTTGATCAGCCAGTTGCCTTTATTAGCAGGAGACTTCTTCCCAGAGAGCAGAGGTGGAGTGCCATTGAGAGAGAGGCTTTTGCTGGTGTTTGGTCCCTGAAAAAGTTGAGACCATATTTGTTTGGGACTCACTTTCGTGTTCAAACTGACCACAGGTCTCTCAAATGGCTCATGCAGATGAGAGGGGAGAATCCCAAGCTGTTAAAGTGGTCCATTTCCCTACAGGGAATGAACTTTACTGTGGATCACAGACCTGGGGTTGCCCATGCAGATGCAGATGGACTTTCCAGGTTTTTCCACTTAGCTGATGAGGACTACCAGGGTGTAGGTTAGTAACCCATCACCTTTCGTTTGGGGGGGGGCTATGTTGTAAAGTCATCCTGTGCCCTGGGCACCCCCGACTTTTTTCTGACTGGTACTGGTGGTAACTGACTCTGACTGACCCTGGGATTTGCCTAACCAGGCCCAGGGCCAGTGCTATGCTGAAAACACTTAGAATACAGTGAAAACACCTACATACACTCGGGTACACTATGGGTTGGGGTACCCCTGTGATTGGCATGACCTACCCTATCAGACACTAGTAAATATTAGGGCAGGGGGATTGAAACTACCTAGAAGTCCCTAGTACACAATAGGGCATGGCAGTTTAGAGGCCAGCAGCCTTTTCTGCACTTGCATGTGTGCACTGCTGAGAGCCTGAGGTCAGTTTAAAAGCAGCCCTGGGTGGCAGGACTGCTTTTAAAAAGTAAATTGTGCCCAAACTCGACTTTGGTGTTTGGGGCACTTAAAAATGGATAAAACCTACAATGTTTTGGCATATTAGGAACCCCCAGGGTCTCCCCTAGATGTCCCAGGGGTGGGGGGTCAGGTATTTATACGGTGGACCCTTATAAAAATGAGTTTTATATTACCTGGGTTAAGTGAAATTTCACATTTCACTCCCCACATTGTGATAAATGCTGCCCAAATTCGACTTTGATGCTAGGAGCACTGTGGAGGGAGGATCTGCAATATTTCTACAGATTCAGAACCCCTAAAGTCTCCCCTAAGTGGTCCATGGGGTGGTGGTCCTGTAGATATAGGCGGAGTACTTGTAAAATATGTTTTTATAAGGCCTGGTGCTGGAAAAATTGCCCAAGTC
Organism: Calotriton arnoldi; assembly: GCA_963921515.1. Lineage (NCBI taxonomy): Eukaryota > Metazoa > Chordata > Amphibia > Caudata > Salamandridae > Calotriton > Calotriton arnoldi. Next base: position 399,488 of record CAWUFW010013077.1, on the reverse strand, counting down.
ATTTTTCCCATTGCAAATCCCATGCCACATAGGTTAACATGGCAAGAGGTTATTAACTAATAACTCCTGATAGGAGAATGATAGGACTTCCATTCAAAGACTTCCCAGAATGGTAGTGATAAATCCAAGAATATGATATTGTTAAATTTCTCTTAAAATGTACAGACAATAAGTTATAAGACTTTCTTGTTTGCAGGTCCAGATTCAGCCTTCCAGTGGTCTGTCCTGATTGGTCAGAGTTAAGTGGATTAGCCAGGCTGCTTTGAAGAGGTGATAAAGAGACCCTGGGGTTAACCAGCTCTGCTGGGAGGGCAGTGTGCTGCCACACAGGAATGCCAGAGCAGGGGGAGGAGTCGTAAACCATGGTCTTCAACCCCTCAGTGTCAGTTACCACTCTACTCTTTTGACCCCTAAGCCAGAGCTAGAATTAAGGAAGGAATGAGCAGATGCAAGGGGGAGAGTATAGGGAAAGTAGCCATCCTAGGGGTGTGTTTAGCCAGCTCTTAACTCCCTGCTGGAAAATCAGCCATTATGAATTTGGAGGATTTGGTGCACTCTGGGACAAAATAATGCCACCCTCTACAGGATGTGGTCATAACCTTGGGGAGTTACCCTGCCCCCATTGGTCAGGAGTGACCTCCTGCTTGACCCAGAGACCTCGGAATAAGTATCTGAGAGGGGCAGAGCCTCTCAGATCTGCTGCTTGAAACTTAAGAAAGCAAGACGTGGTGCCATGCTGAGAAGTTTGATGTGCAATTTCTAAGGCCTGTACTCTGAAGACTGCACCATCTGGAACTACAGCCATGTGGACTACCTTGCTGTGAAAAAGAGTAAAGAGTGGACTCCCTGCAAGCTAATGGTTAACATAGCTCACCTGGATCAACACCACCAAGAATCCTCAACCTGGAAAACTACCAGTGGATTTGTAAGGGTTTTCTCCAAGTGGATTGTGGGAACTGAAGTCCTTAACTTTCAAGGACCATCTTGGAGCTTCCAGTCCCTTGGAGTGAGGTTGAGACACTTGGGACCCTGTGGGGAACTTCAGGAAGAAGTTCCAGGAGTTTGGAGAACTTTGGAGCAACTTTGGAAAAAAGCTCCATAGAGGGACCTGGTCAGCCAAGCCGCCTGCCTGCAACCGCGAGTCGGCCAAGCCATCCAGGTTCGTCCCGCTGAAAGCTCCGTAGGTCCGACTTCCAGAGTTTGAACGGGAGTAGAAGAAATCCGAGGCCGGCGAACCCTCACCAAATCTGGCCTGGTGAAGAGCATCGAGGGACCCCACGAGAAAAAGCTCCAGAAAAGTTTCTAAGTTTGAAGGTAAAAACTGTGACCGGGACCTACCGCGAGGGGTAGCCGCTCAGGGCACCATCGCGGTCGGCCTGAAACTTTGACTTTGAGCCGATCAATCGCGACCAGATATCCCAATATGGTGCTATAGGTTTCTAAGTGCTATATAATGCTAACTCTTTGAAAATTCATATCTCCGGTTCCCTACATTGGATGTTTGTCGTTTTGGTGTCATTTTAAAGATAAAAATATTTCCTATTATTATAAATTGGTGTTGGATTTTTATTATGCATTGTGTCTTAATTATTTACTGAAGTGGTGTTTTTAAATGCTTTACATACCTGTCTTTGAAGTTAAGCCTGCCTGCTCGCAGCCAAGCTACCAAGGGCTGAGCATGGGAATAATTTTCTAATACCTATGCTGAGTCCTATCATGTGTTAGTGGCCTTATTGCCAGTGGCAGATATACATTTGCCCTACTAATAATCCATTTTCCAACAGGGCTGCAAAGACTCGACAACGGGGGCATTGAGGCAGCTGGTTGCAGTTCAGGGGCGGCTCCTCTGTAATGATGGGGGAGCGTCACCCCACTGCCATCAGATGACAAATAAAACAATAATAAAACATTGTTATTATCGTTTTATTTATCTATGTCTGTGCTGCTTAGGTGAGAGTGGGAGAGGCTGGGCCAGACCGGGGAGGGGAGGAGTAGTGTGCACTTATAAGTGTGCATGTCCGTTTGGCCGGCCGTCTTAGGCACTTATGTTTCTCCAACCCCGCTGTGTTCCAAAGCGGGGTTGAAGAAACGCCACAGACTCCCAGGCAATGTCTGAGCGGAAAGAGGCTGCTCAGACCAATCCTGGTGCTGCTCTCCTGCTACGAGAGCAGCGTCTGGATTGGAAGGGAAACCTGTGCTTTTAGACCCATCCACTTCCGGAGGAGGAGAGGAGCAAGAGCAACGAGGCGGCCGTCAGTGGAAGCGGAGCGGCAGGTGAGTGATTTTTATTTATTTTTTTCTTTCCCAACCCCTCCTTCCCTCCTCGCGCCACCCTATCAGTTTCAATTGGTGGCAGTCGCCACTGTTGAAGATGCTGCGGAATTCCCTTGTGGTGCAGCATCGAACAAAGGCAGTGGTAGCCCGACTTGGCCACCTACAAGACTTGGCAGTAGCAAACAGATTACGGTTACTTCGATGTCCTGGAGTCCGAGGTAAAACAGTAGCCGCCTGAAACTTGCTGGAGGTTAGGACTACATTTTCCACAGTGCACTAGTCCAATTACTTTTGGGCGATCACTTGGCGGGCCCGATGGCCAGTGATTCTTTGGTACCGGGAACGTGCTTTACCTGTGGGCTGAAGGAGACTAGTACCTCTAGTCTGTGGGAGTTCTGGAGTTACCTTTAGCTTCCAGAGTGCTTCCTCTTTCTTTAGGAACCCGTCTCTGGTCCAGTACGATTTGAAGGGTGGTTGCCACAGGTGCAGGTTATCACGCTTTTGCTTGTGCAGGTCCTGAAGTTGCAGACTCTGGAATTTTCTTTGCCCTTGGTTGAAATTCAAGCAGATCTGAGGTTCTGGTGCCAAGAGTGCCCCTTAAATCCTAGATTTAGAGCTGTTAGAGGTGTATGAGGTGTGGGTGCAAGTAGCCAATGAGCTGCTAGCCCCAGCAGCTAACCCGCCCCTGAGGTGACCACATCCGGGGGGGGGGTCATCACATTTAAAAATGGTAGAACCCATCCTCGGCTATACAGACCAAGCAGCCCGCCCTAGGGGTATGACTAGCCTTCTGGGGGTGGACACCCCCTGACTACCCAATTTTACCATCTGCCCGGGTGCAAATGTGCCTGGGGGCAGGGAGTTGGTTGTTTCCTCCTTTGGGAGGGAGCCTGGTTGCATGTCAGAGGCAGAGGGAGCTTTGAAGCTTATCATCTTGATGTGCCACTTCAATAGCCATCCTGTCAGGGAGGGAGGTGACACCTCCTTCCCAGACAGGCCTTTGTTTCTGATCCTGGGAGTCTTCACAATTCCTGGCAGGGGGCTTGATTCGTGTCTTAGCGACAGCAGCTGCAGGCTGCCAGTCAGGTCACAGGAAAGGCTTGGGCAACCAGATGGGCAATCTCTAAGGCAGCCACATGGGTGCATTCCACATCAAATTGGAGGTTGGGAAAAAGTCGTATTCGGTGAGGCAAGTTGTTTGATGCCAAACATGACACTTTCAGTGGGACTATAATGGAGCTGGCAACCTCTGGGTGCCAGGGTGTCTTCCCATGTTATCCTATGGCCCCTGACCACTTATAGTAGCCCTTTATGGAAAGAGGCTACTATCGGGGCATATAAGCTTGCACTTCTATGTCCACACTTTTAATATAATGCACCCTGCCTCCTGGGCTCAGGAGGCCTATCTTAGGGGTGACTGACATATATTAAAAATTGTGTTGTGACCTTGCTACTCATTGTGAGCGCAAAGTCGAGTTGGAGCAGTTTGCACTGCTCCTGCAGTCTGCAATGCCAGGCCTGCTGTCATCTTTTTACTTGGGACTTGGGTCACTCTGTGTGGCACAGTCAGTGCTGCAGGCTGTGGTGACCCCTTTAACACGGATGCCCTGGGTACCACACAGCAGGGAATCAAATGGTGCTTATACGGGGGCGGGAGGGGGGGTACTTATAAGGGGAGTAAAGTCCTTGACAATTGGGGTTACCGATTCACATGTATCATATTTTAGGGAGAGAGCATTGGCACTGGGGCCTGGTTAGCAGGTTCCAGTGCACTTTCAGAGTCATAACATCAGCATTGGGGAAAAAAGTGTGATTATACGAAAAGGGCACTTTCCTACAGATGTGATATACCCCCTAGTCAGAATATTGTAGTGGTTGCCTCCTCCGGTTGATTTGTTGATGTGGTGTCCTCGCCCACGAGAGTGCTGAAGTACTGGTCTCCTGGAAAAGAGCGCTGGAGGCTGGAGAGTTGTCTTATGACAATGATGTGGGAGTTTGATGTACTCCTCAAAGAAAATACTGGGGTGGTTGTCTTTTCCCATTTATCTGATGCTCAGGAAAGCACTGCAGTGGTTGTCTCCTCCCAATGATGGGCAAGAGCTCTGGGGCGTGTAGTCCTCTATTTTGTTTTAGTGGTGTTGAACTGTCTCTAAAATGAAAGCATTTTTACTTGAATCGCGTATCTCAACAAACGAGATGGCTTCCGTAGTTGTTCACTCTCACTCGTGGGGTGTCTATGTCTAAGTGATAGCTTAGCTTGAGCTTCCCCTCTATGATCTGGTATTCACCTTCAAGTGCTTATCTTCAAGTGTTGTCTCTTCCCATCAACGTGGTGTTCTATAGATGATCTCTCACTGCCTGTCTCCTCTCATTAATGTGATCTTTTCTTTCAGGTAAGAGCTGCAGTAGTGCTTCCTCCCATTCTGGTGGTGACTTCTTGCAGCTAGTTTCTCCAGTTTGTGCTAAATTCCCCACAGAGAGCTATGAGGTGCTTGTCCCCTCTTACTAATGCAGTAATGTGGTTAATCCTATGAGACAAGATTTCACAAGGTTGTTTCCTCCCATGGAAGAGATATTCTCCTTGAGTTAAGAGGCTGAGAGTCAGAAGCCCTTCTGGGACTACAGGGAAGCAGGGGTGAACTGGGCCACAGATGTGAAGGTTGTGGACATTTGCCTGTAACACACTCAATTGAAAATTTGGGAGATGCAGTGATATTCATTTCCTTACCTCTCCAAAATTCCAGATAAGAGAATTGGAAATTGAATATTACAGATTCGTATACACATAGATCCTATTTAGAGAATCCATGTGTTCTGGGAGAGAATTTGCCATAATAAAGGTTATTGTGCATGTGGCCTTGAAGATAAATACAATATAACCTTTTGTTTCTCTATTGCTTATATTTTAAAGATTTAAGAAAACAAATTATTTTCCCTATTTTTAAAAGGAATGGATCTTTATCAAGAACCGAGACACTGAGCACTTTATTTGCAATGAAGAATTTTGACAGTGTGATTGCGATTGTAAAAAGGTCAGTTTTATAAGCGAAGAAGCCGCTAAGATTCGATCTATTTTTGTACTGTCTAACAACGAAGCATTATGCACTTTTGCCTGGATGATTATTATTGACACAGTGATCATAGCCGCAATATTGATTACTGGTATATTGGAAAACTCTTTTGTAGATTGGAAAGAAGTCATTTAGGGCCAGATGCCAAATAGTGAAATTAATATATTTATCTCAATGATTTTACATTGTATTCTGTATATTAAAGTTGTATGTGTTTTATATGTGCATATGCAATATTTGATATTTCTATAAGATGATTTCTTGGAAATAAATACATTTTGACTGACTGAAATAAGGTGGTTGAGAAACTTTACTACTGCGGTCTCTGGGTCTAGCGTACTATAGCGCTGCAGCATCAACACCAAATACACTGCTTAAGCACTTGTCCATCAGGGAGGTAGTTTGCTGGGCAGAGACTCAAAGCTCAACGGTTCTCAAATAGAAATAGCATGATTGACCAATCCAGTGCTTTAATAAAAGAGAAATGCTTTGTTGTACCAAAACAAACTAAATAGCACACAAAGGAATATGCCAATGGGCACATGGCTCTATAACAGGTACTTCTGAGAAAACAAGCAAAAATATATCAGGCTTAGAATAATCGCACAGATACAAGCTAACTGTAAAAAGCGTAAGCAGACTTCTATGTCGATGTCTTGTAGACCAGTCATTAAAAGCCCTAGTCTTAGGCAATAACCACTGTAGTGAAAAGAGCCCCAGTGGTTGGTGAGCACAAGTCCAATGTCTAAGGAAAGTCGAAGCGGGGTCCACAGCCTTCACTCGGGAGAGTGTGTACATGGCCCCAGTCCTCCAATTTTGTTTGGGAGCTTCATGCAGACCACGACTGATCAGTGGGTGCCACTGCAGGCTCTCGTGGGGGGAACAGTCCCAAAGCAAGAGTCCTTCTCCCCAACAAACACAAGGGCAGGGCTCCTCTGGGCAGTCCTCTCCTGCAGAGGGATCTCCCTTTCCCCTCTCTCATCAGGACAGGCAGGCTAAGGTTCTAAGGGGCATATTATCAAGAACGGCGTTAAAATTATCGCCAGAAAACTAAAGCGGCGATAATGGGCTTGATAATATGCCCTTGAGAATTCCAATAGAAGTCCATGTTCTTGATAATATGCCCCAGAGTAAGTCCCACAACTTCTCCAGCAACATCTCGCTGATTTTCCCAGGTGATGTCCCCTCACCTCTGGGAGACTGGCTGTCAGCAACACCAGTCCAGGACTTACAGAAATCCTTAGATACTCTGTGGAGAACCACCTCTTTAATCAACAAGAAATCTGGAACTAAATGCTGAGAAGATGGAGCATGGATTCCTCTGTGAGGTTCCTGAAACCAGTTCAATGTGGTTCATTTTCTTAGTGTATTGATCCTCTGCAGAGCCAACACAATCTATTTTTCAAGTGAAAGTGCCCATGGCAGATAGTAACAGAGAGTCTACAACTGGAGCATCCAAAACATGGCCAAAATCATGCATGAAAACCTTGCAGCTTGAGGCTATCACTTGTTGGGAGTAGTACTTCTGGGCTCGACAAACGGGCAGGCCTTGCATGGATGATTCCATCTGCACATCAAAGGAGACCCTTGTCTTCTACTCCCCAAACCCTCCATCAAGCCAAATGTTGGCACTCGGGCAGCAGGCCCATGCTGCCATGGTCACCACAGCATGACTAACTAACCCCAAAGACCCAGAAGCCCAGCAACCAACTTGCCCTTCTGGGGAGACTGTCCTTCATCCTCCAACTTGTGTCAAGCTCTACCAGGGCTGATCCAAAATGGATCACACTGGCTTCATAGTCATACCCTTACATTCAACATGATGTTGCTCTACTTGTCACCATATACACTCCCTGTGCACACACCATTTACTCAGGGATCTCAGCGTAGGGTCTTGGCACATCATGATAACAAGCATTTTACCCAAGTGAGGGCAGTAGGCACCTTACTGTTCAAGCACAGAAAAAGGCCTGTCCTATACTACAGATCAGAACAACTTTATGCTGCCACCATAACTCCATGATATTGTCCCGGAGCATGGAGACTAGTTCTGTGTCCTAGGAAGGCACGTTTGGTGCACCCCTCCAGACCACAAAGCCACATGCTGCATCATAGAACCTTTCAAAAGCCTAGGCTCCAGCACACATGTATGATTGTCGTACACACTGGGCACAAAAACATCAGGACACCAATGAGAAGTTTACTCGGGGCAGGGGTTGATATTTCTAAAACCATGCACTGGATGTTCACGTCTCAACACTGAAGGACTTTTTCTTTCCAATAGAGCTGTATATTCCCATAGGTGACCGAAGAAGTACTTGTTTTGCCCATGATTATGGTATTTTCCTACAGACTCTGATGATAGTCTTGAGTGATTGCACCTTGCCAAGGGCAACCTACGAAGCAGGAGGTGAAAGCTGGAATTGTTGACATTTAATGCAGTGACTCCTTACTACCCAGAGGTTTGCTCTTGTTCGCCCCTTCCGTCGTGTGGTATCCTCTTATTTTTTTTTTTATTAGAGTTTTATATAGCGCCAGCTAGACCCGAGACATCAGGTATCAGAGCACTTTACATGAGCACCAGTTTCGTTACAGATGGACACATTCATTTTTGTTAGGCATGGGGAGATTAAGTGATTTGCCCAGAATCACAAGATGTTGAGCGTCGTTGCCGAGACTCGAACCTGGTTCCTCCAACTTCGAGGTCGACCGCTCTAACCGTAAGGCTACATCCTCTCCCCATCCTCATCCTCTTACAAGCAAGCCCTGCAGTGACTATACTCTTTCAGCAACGTGGAGTCCTCCATCTGTCAAGCACTAGTTATTTTCCTCCTACCATCAATGTGAAGCGACTCCTTTCACAAAGGGGGTAAAGTGGTTGTCACCGCCGCATGAGGCGACATCCTATAAGGCAGACCTGTACTAGTTACCTCACCCAAGGGCCCTCAGTGCCAGTGATGAGCTGTACTATGCTTGGGTGTCAGGCCCTCTACTAGCAAGCTAGCTCTATATTGTTCCGGTCACAGACAGATCCGACTCTGCGAATCGGGCCGTTTGCGACCGGAAAAATGCATTTTGGTTTCTATCATTCCCAAATTGCGATTCGGTAACGTATTAACGAATAGCAGTTTGGAATTGTGAATGCATACCTATTTGGTATTAGGAAGAGGTGTGTTTAGGGCATCCTTTCCTAATACAGAGTCACAGTCATATATAAGAATGTTTAGCGACCGAAATGCGGTCGCTAAACATTCGCATTTTACCACCTACTTCAAGTAGGTGGTAACCCATTCGCAAACGGGTAAGGGTCCCCAAGGGACCCCTTCCTCTTTGTGAATGGACCTGCTGTTAAAAAATGAAAAGAAAACTTTTCATTTTCTTTTTTAAACGCAATCCATTTTCCTTTAAGGAAAATGGCCTGCATTAAAAAAAATATATTTCTTTATTTAAAATATTAAAAACAATCACAGACATGGTGGTCTGCTGACTCCAGCAGGCCACCATCCCTGTGATTTTAGCGATTCCTAATGGGTAACAAATTGCAACCTACCTCATTAATATTCATGAGGTAGGTCGATTTGCGACCCACTAGGTATCGCTAAATGAAACTGTATGAGTTTCATATATTAGGAATAGCGATTATTTAATTGCTATTCGCAGAAAATCGCAATTAGGTAATCGCTATTCCTAATATTGATACATCCGGCCCTAGCTGCCCTCTCAACCATCCTTTGCGGCCTACTTTGCAGCATCGAGACTAGTAGCCAGGCCAGCTCTGTGTATTCAGTGCCCATTGCTACCATGGGGCATATTAGCAACAGACGGAGATAAATATCGCAAAGCGCGCTTAGCGCTTTCATATTTATCGCCGTCTATCGCGGTTATTTATCGCCAGGTTAGTGCGTTATTTACAACGTGTATAACCTAAGCGATAAATATTCAAGCGATAGTGCAAAAATGGGCAAACATCGCTGGAAAACCAGCGATGTTCACCCAAATACAGCGTTAACATTGGTGATACGAGCATGTGGTCGTAGGCACATAATCCACATCCTATTTAAAGTATGCCCTAGTCTGAATTTTAACAGACGTTAAAATCCAGATCTAAGGGCGCGTTAGCGCGAATAAGATTATGACTACACTGGATTTGGGGTTCTTGTAAATATCGCGAAGCTAGTTTAGCGATAATTTCCCAAGGGAGTCTTGTCAGGCACGCCTCCTTTGCATCTCATTAGCGATGCGATGGGAGGCGTGCTGACAAGGGGCGCTATTGCAAGGAAACACGCGCTAGCGTGTCCTTGTTGATAATGCGATAATATTATCGCCGCTTTTCGCCCGAAAATGGGCTCTAAAGCGGCGATAATATTATTGCCACCCCTTGTTGATATGCCCCCATGTTCTTAAACACTGCAGGTGCCTGGAGCCAGGCTAATGTCACAATTGTTGGCAAAATTGTCATTTTCTCCACAAACAACATCTGTGAGGAACCGCCCAGTAACAGTCTTCAATGTGTCGTATAATAATATTCGGCGGTACCTGCTTACAAGAAGTAAATTCACGTTCTCACCTAAATGGTAAGGAGAAGGTAAATATGCCTTTTATTCTGAAGGGGTGGGGGCTGGGACCAGAAGAACACACTGAAATATTAATTTGAACAACATATATTTATTTATACAGTCCAACAGGACCACGAAAAAGTTAAGCTGTAAAAAACTATAACACTCTGAATTACAGAATGCAGCTTTGACACAATAAATACAGCCTGTGGGGCAGGGGCAGCTCCTGCGTAATGGTGGAGCAGCGCCTCCCCCCCTGCTCAAAGATGAAAAATAAAATGATAATAAAAGCATTTTATTATCATTTTATTTTTGCCTGTCTGAAAGCCCTTGCGAGTCTTCAGTGGGGCGGGACCAGGCAATCCTGTGTGACAGGCATGGCAGGTGGAGGAGTGGTGGGCACTTTTAAGTGTGCATGTCAGTTTGGCCTGCCGTTTTAGGCCAGCCAAACTGACATGCGCACTTAGGTTTCTCCAGCACAGCTATGTTGCACAGCCGGGTTGAAGAAACGCCACAGGCTCCCAGGCACTGTCGGAGTGGCAAACGAGATGGCTCAGACCAATCCCAGCGCTTTTCTCCTGCTGGTAAAAGTATTCCCAGCATGAGAGAAGCGCCTGGATTGGTATATGGGAGCCTGCGCACTGTGCAGCTGAGTCGACGATCGGAAGAGAGGAGCAAGGCGGCAACCGTCGGAGCGGCAGATAAGTGCAATTTTGTTTTTATTGTTTTCCTTCAAACCCCCCAAACCCCATTACACCCCTCCCAGCGCCCACCACTAAACAAGTCGAGCAGCTGCCACTACTGTGGGGAAAGAACTAAAAGCAACTGCAAGAAGTTGAAAGGGCTTTGGTATCAAATAATAATGGTAAGTAGAGCGTGCAGGCTTCCATTGGGCAGTAGTGCGTGCAGGCTTCCATTGGGCAGTAGTGCATGCAGGCTTCCAATGGGCAGTAGTGCATGCAGGCTTCCAATGGGCAGTAGTGCATGCACGGTTCCAATGAGGCAGTAGCGCATGCAGACTACCAAAGGTCAGTACTGCTTGCATGCTTCCAATGGTCAGTAGTGCGTGCAGGTTTCCAGTGGGCAGTAGCACATTCGGGCTTCCAATGGTCAGTAGCACATCCAGACTTCCAATGGTGAATAGTGCTTGCAGGCTTCCGTTGGACAGTTGTGCATGCAGGATTCCAATGGTATGTAGTGCATGCAGGCCTCCAATGGTCAGTAGTGCATGCAGTTTCCAATGGGCAGTAGTGCATGCAGTCTTCCAATGGGCAGTAGTGCATGCAGGCTTCCAATTGGCAATAGTGCATGCAGGCTTCCAATGAGCCAGAAGCGCATGCAGGCTACCAATGAGCCAGAAGCGCATGCAGGCTACCAAAGGTCAGTAGTGCTTGCATGCTTCCAATGGTCAGTAGTGCATACAGGCTTCCAATGGGCAGTTGCACATGCAGACTTCCAATGGTGAATAGTGCTTGCAGGCTTCCAATGGTCAGTAGTGCATGCAGGCTTTCAAAGGTCAGTAGTGCATGCAGCTTCCAATGGTCAGTAGTGCATGTAGGATCCCAATGGTCAGCTGTGCATCCAGGATTCCAATGGCCAGTAGTGCCTCCAGGATTCCAATGGCCAGTAGTGCATTCAGGCTTCCAATGGTCAGTAGTGCATGCAGGCTTTCAATGGTCAGTAGTGCATCCTGGCTTCCAATGGTCAGTAGTGCATGCAGGCTTCCAATGGTAAGTATTGCATGCAGGCTTTCAATGGTCAGTACTGCGTGCAGGCTTTCAATGGTCAGTAGTGCATCCAGGCTTCCAATGGTCAGTATTGCATGCAGGCTTCCAATGGTCAGTAGTAAGTGCAGGATTCCAATGGTCAATAGTGCGTGCAGGCTTCCAATGGTCAGTAGTGCGTGCGGGCTTCCAATGGTCAGTAGTGTGTGAAGGCTTCCAATGCTCAGTAGCGCATTTGGGCTTCCAATGGTCAGTAGTGCATGTGGGATACCCATGGTCAGCTATGCATCTAGGATTCCAATAGCCAGTAGTGTATGCAGGCTTCCAATGGTAAGTAGTGCATCCAGGATTCCAATGGTCAGTTGTGCGTCCAGGATTCCAATATTCAGTAGTGCATCCAGGCTTCCAATGGTCAGTAGTGCATACAGGCTTCCACCATTCATGGCAATGGGTTTCTTTATAGCCAATAGGACATGACTCAGTAGTGAGTGCAGGCTTCCAATACTCATTAGTGCATCTAGTATTCCAATGGTCACTTGTGGATCCAGGATTCCAATGGTCCCTTGTGGATCCAGGATTCCAATGGTCAGTAGTGCATCCAGGATCCCAATGGTCAGTAGTGCATCCAGGCTTCCAATGGTCAGTAGTGCATCCAGGCTTCCAATAGTCTATAGTGCGTTCAGGATTCCAATGGTCAGTAGTGCACCCAGGATTCCAATGGTCAGTAGAGCATCCAGAATTCCAATGGTCAGTAGTGCATACAGGATCCCAATGGTCAGTAGTGTGCGCAGGCTTCCAATGGTTATTAGTGTGTGCAGGCTTCCAATAGTCTATAGTGCATTCAGGATTCCAATGGTCAGTAGTGCATGCAGGCTTCCAATGGTCATTAGTGCATCTAGGATTCCAGTAGTCAGTAGTGTGTCCAGGATTCCAATAGTCAGTAGTGCATCCAGGCTTCCAATGGTCAGTAGTGCATACAGGATCCCAATGGTCAGTAGTGCATCCAGCCTTCCAATAGTCAGTAGTGCATGCAGGCTTCCAATAGTCTATAGTGCGTTCAGGATTCCAATGGTCAGTAGTGCACCCAGGATTCCAATGGTCAGTAGAGCATCCAGAATTCCAATGGTCAGTAGTGCATACAGGATCCCAATGGTCAGTAGTTCACCCAGGATTCCAATGGTCAGTAGGGCATTCAGAATTCCAATGGTCAGTAGGGCATTCAGGATTCCAATGGTCAGTAGTGCACCCAGGATTCCAATGGTCAGTAGGGCATCCAGGATTCCAATGGTCAGTAGTGCATACAGAATCCAAATGGTCAGTAGTGCACCCACGATTCCAATGGTCAGTAGGGCATCTAGGATTCCAATGGTCAGTAGTGCATCCAGGATTCCAATTGTCACTGGTGCACTCAGGCTTCCAATGGTCAGTAGTGCAACCAGGCTTCCAATGATCAGTAGTGCATCCAGGCTTCCAATAGTCAGTAGTGCATGCAGGCTTCCAATAGTCTATAGTGCATTCCGGATTCCAGTGGTCAGTAGTGAACCCAGGATTCCAATGGTCAGCAGGGCATCCAGAATTCCAATGGTCAGTAGTGTGTGCAGGTTTCCAATGGTCAGTAGGGCACCCAGGCTTCCAATGGTCAGTAGTGCACCCAGGCTTCCATTGGTCAGTAGTGCATCCAGCCTTCCACCATTCAAGACAATGGGTTTCTTTATAGCCAATAGGATATGACTCTGAAGCATTTTCTGTATTCACCTCTATGATTGGCTGCTCTCCTATGCCCTGTTTCTTTGTATGACAAGGACTCATTAGATAAGAGTACAAAAGGGCTGTGCCTGGTGTTCCAGTGAAATTAGTCAAGTTCCAGGTGTAGTCTATGAGGTGTGTGTGTTCCAGTAGCTCCTTGTTACTCATGGAACAAGCTGTGCTTACTGGTGCGTAAGAGTGAATATGATTGACTGCAGTCAATGTTCAAAGATCACTTTTGGGGCAACTCTATTCTGGCACTACATTCCACTGACCTTCTGTCTTCTGCATTGGCAGAAGAGGGGCCTCATGGTCAAAGACATCTGTGATGAGTCTGTGCTGCCTGCGGAGAGCTGTGCTGGGTTTCTGTATGTATGGGGTTTAAGTCCGTAGATACCTGACTTCAGCAGGATCCAACAACTGCCAAATCCAGTATGTGCCATGGAATCCCAGATAATGTTCTTACTGATGAGGATTTATGACATTCTAGAATCCATATGGATTAGAAAGATTGTTCCCTGGATTTTTCTCACTTACAGACCAGACCACTATGCACCTAGTAGGCAACAGACAGAAGTCTATGTTCTTTAATTAGTGTTTGCTCCATCTCTGTAGAGTATGTTAATGCACAGAGACCAGCCAAACAAAAGTAGGGGATTTACCATTTGTGTCCTTTAGATCACTCCTTTCTGGAGGACAGCCTTTTTGAGGAGCAGCCCGAAGAGAATGGTGAAGCTGCGTTGAGTCAGAGAGCCCTGAGATACTCCTCATAATGGGATACCCTCACCACCTACAGCCTGAAGGAGTGGTAAGCGATCTTAAGAGAAAGGAAGGGATGAGACCACATTGGTTGCTTTTGGGAAACTCTTCATGGAACACCATTAACATTATTGTATTGCAACGCCCCTCTTAAAATGTCTCTAGCGTGCCTACTTTGTTCCAAGTGCTATCTAGGGAATAGGGGAAAAGATGGATTTTCACACCCCTGAATTTCAAACCCCAATTTGTTTCTTTCTGCAGAAACTAAATGTGATCCTTTGATCTTTCTGTCCAGTGTGTGTAGGGCAGCTCCAAGGTCAACTCTAATTTAATTTAATCTGATCAATTTTCTATAGACAATTTACAGTCTGCCACAGAGCCTTGTATGGCATGCCTTACAAGCAGAGGGGAAGCCAAGCCAGAATCTAGCTGAAAAGAGACAACCATGAAAGAGGAGGAGGAGGAAGTGCATATGTGGCGCAAGGTTTGAGATAGATTTCTAGGTTATTTCTGTGACTGGGTGTATCAAGTTGGATTGTTTACCGTGTTGAAGCATAAAATGAATGTACACTGTAGTCTGTACTGTTTACTTTTAACATTTCTTCTGTAGAAAAAAGTAGACTCCTGTATGTTTTCTTTAAAATGTAGCTCTTTACAATTCAATGCTTTCTCTTTGGACAAGCCAGCGCTATACTGGGGTCAATTATCCATAGATAGTTTATAGCTTTCCAAATACAGTTCGCAATAGGCTGAAACTGGAATTATTGGCTAATCTGGCTTACCTTGCAGGATAGACCTAAGAAAGAACTTGAAATACAGGCCAAATTCTGAAATATACCATTGGCCAAATTTCAAAACAAGTGATTCTGAACACTTTAAGGCAACCAACTCATCTCATTGATCAGTGCTAGCATAACCGGAAGAGGCATTTATCTGCATTCCCTAAGCCCCAGGGGCAGAAGACACACTCCGGTAGGAAAAGTGCAAACCATCTACTTGTCAATCTCTGAAATGTTAAGTGGTGCTATTGCAACTGCAGCAATTGCACCTTCTCAAACACGGCACTTGTTTGGTCCCCTGGTGTGTGGACTGCATGGCAGTGAGTTGCTGTAGGAGACAGAGATGCTCAGGTGGCAAGGCGGTTTTGTTGGAAGAACTGCCCTGTTTTCAGGCGGGGTCATTCCTCAAGTTTTTAGGTCATTGAATGGCTACACGTTTGCATTCTTGAGGTTACGTTGACTTTTGGAATGTTTGTATACTCTGAAATCAGGTGTCACCTGATCATAATTCATGCACTAGCATTTCTCATGTCCCACAAGATAGTAATGCTCTTTGGGTACATTCTTGTGGCTCGAGGGAAGTGAATACCCAGAGTGCAGTCTGCAGAACTAGTGAACATTTTGACCCACATGTAAGGTTACACATTTGTCAAGTTCAGGTGCCCAAGGCCACAAACGTTCCTTGTTGGTCCCTTTATCAAAATTCCCTGAGGCTTTTCGGACATGTCATGGGATAGATAATAGGTCTCAGAACGTTTGCGACAGGACCTTCTGATCCAGATATAGTACAAGAGGACCATGAAGAACCAGTACAGAATGTAAGCCAATGAGCCAAAGAGAAGATACACCTTCTCCTCCTTCTGCTGGGGAGCACTCCAGTCTCGTCCAATGTCTTTCACAAAGCTGTAGATTAGACCACTTAAAAGGGCAACCCACCATATGGACAAGGGGAGCAGGGCAATATAGTTTCCAACCATCTTCTTCCTCCCAGAGGTCCCCCAGTTGGTCTTGTTTATGGTAAGGATGGCAAAAAACTTGATTGGGAGCAGACTGGTCATGTAAAGGAAGGAGTAAAGGGACATGAAAACCATAATGAGGTTGCCGCGGAGGAAGGAGGCATAGAGGGCTTTGACCAGGCCCATGAGCTGAATACACAGGAGAACCCAAAGTATGTGCCACACGCCGCCGGTGTAGAAGATCTTCACCACGGTCACGGTCACAAGGAAAGGAAACACTCCGGACACAATGGCCTCGTAGGTCATCCACGGGTGGTGTTTGCTCCACCAGAGGGCATTGTACAGCCACTCTCTGAAGAAAGACTTGGTCCAGCGCGTCTGCTGGTTCATCCATCGCAAGTACTGGGTCGGGGTCTCCGAGTAGCATATGGATTTGGCTGTGTACCTAGAAGAGAAGAAGAATTCAGTTTAATGCTCATAACTTGTTTATCTTTAACAGTTCCCACCATATCCCGTTCCCATAGAACACTTTGCTATCTTGGTAATAACTTGATGAATATCAAGATGGCGAAAAGAAATTGCAAATTAGTCGTTAGATGAATGAAGTAATTAATGAGTGGTCAGGGACTGATTCATCAAAGGACAAATCTATGGAACCGTAGAGCAGACACCTTATCAAATCACAAGACTGGGGGGTGGGTTATAATTAAAAAAACATAAAAGGATTACATTTAAAAAAATAAAATGAAAAACTTGAATAAGTGTCTCATTTGAAAATAATGAATGGAAGGTTTGACAGGATGCATGTAAAATATGGGATGTGGTCATCCTTCTTTCGTTTCTACCTACTTGTGGGAGAGAAGTAGAGACCAAGATGGAGGAAAAGAATCAAAGAATGCTCCTGAAAAGCAGGAGGTGTTATAAGGAACTAACAAAAAAAATGAATTTGCCCTTGTGTAACGCAACTGGTGCTCATGTAAAGAGCTCTGATACCGTCGGGTCAAGTTTGCGCTATATAAAACTCTGGAAAAAAAGGAATGGTAAAGAGGCTAGTAGAAGGGAAAGAGTAGTGGGTAAAATAAACTGTGCAACAAGAAAGAGTATAGTGGATGTGGAGGGTGGTGGGAGAGTCCATCCCAATGAGACAGAAGAGGAACAAAAATAAAATGAGGTGGATGTGCGGGTGTGTGGTAAGGGAATCACACCCGTATTATGGACCAAAATACACAAACAGACACTTGAAATTAGTTTCAATTTAAAATGTATTAGTTTGCATGGAATCTGACAAATCAGACTTGGAAATGTATTTCACGCTCTTGCCAAGGTCAGGTGTGTCAGAAAGTTTTATCAAGAAGCGAACATGCATCAGAAACATTTAGAACACTCCACAGATTCTAAGATGCGAGTACAAAGGGAGCCAAGATGGCTGCCGCGAGATCGTGCTGTATAGGGGTAAAGGTAATTGGTGCTGACAACATGTTCTTTGCATTCAAAGGTCTCCTAAATGGGACACAAATGATCCCAAACAAAAGGTATTTTCCAACAGCATCTGACTCTACACATGATGCCAACGCTAGAAACCCTCGAAAAAGTTCAACTTGGGAACTTGGATAATCTGAAGCATGCATTCCGCATTCTGCAGCTTTAAATGCTTCTGCGTCATCACCGTGGTGGTGGGGGTGATGTAGGCTTTGGTGATAAGGTGGTACTCTTGACCTTGTAGAGGTGGACACTTGCTGATAAAAGCTTGACAAGCATGGAAGTCAATGCAGGTCTCTCTAGCTTGACCTCGCACAGCCTCTTATTTTACTCTTGAGGCTCTTGTGTCCATTATTATATTCTCTATTGGTAAAGATCAGCTTGGCTTCACTCCAGATTCACAGAAGGACCGTGCTTTGGAACAGAAGTATATCATTGAGTCAGTATCATACATTCCGCAGGTTGATGCACAGTCGCATTGACATCTATGTGTTCCATGTGGACAAGGACCAGGACCATGCAGTGTGTAGGGAAGCCCCTGGGCAAAAGTATGTAAGGAACATGATGTGGCGATGAAAGGAGGGTGAGGCTTTGCTGTATTAGTCCCGCTATAGATTTACCCAAAGACATGGGGAATACTAATTTGGTTAAAAGAGGGAGGATTTGAGCCTGCATATTTCCAGTGGCTCACTATTTTACCTCTGGAGGAGAAGGAAAACCAGCATTCAGCTGAAGTGGAGGGGCAGGGGGCTGTAACTTCAGAAGTAGACTTGCTACAACGTTCAAAAGCACAATTGTTCCATGTGAGGAAATGTGATGTATTATACAGTGAGGTTCTGTGACCTCATTGTGCAAAACACTCACATTACCAACTTGGGTCTATGCAGGCTCGTTTATTAAATCTTTGCTCAACCACTGGCATAGCAAGGGGGGGGCGGAGGGGGCGGTGCGCCCCGGGCGGCACGAATTTTGTGGGCGGCGGCCGCAAAAATCATCGCCAGCACCCTCCCCTCAGCGCGGCGGCAAAAGGCAGGAAGGCAGGGACCGCCACGGGCGGCAGAGTGCCTAGCTATGCCACTGTGCTCAACCCTTGGTAGTTGTGGCTTGGAGCAGTCAAGCTTAAACAAAGGGAAACATTTAAAGAATGTAGGTGCATCAAAACAACTGAATAAGAAATTCACACAATATAAAAGAAACCTAACATCAATTTATAAAAATATATTGTATTTTTATGAATCTTTAGACACCAGAATAAATAAAATCCCTCAGAGGGTTCCGAAGATATAGATTTTTAAGTAAAACATGAATCTCAGCTTTTCACTCAAAAACGTGAACAAGCATTGGTAACCACAAAGTTTGGGAACTTTGTAAAACATTTAAAGAGTTTTGTTTGACTACTTTGGCCCGTGTTGGGCGGCCAAATCCGACAGGAGGAAGGTCAAGGGGCTAATGTGGAGTAGTAAGACAAAGCAGTCTCAAGTCCAGTTCCAGGCCTTATGGGTGAACCGCCATAGACTTCAATGGAGTGGTCATGATGCAACAGATACAGGATGCTGAAGACGCTGTATAATGCTGAGGATGCTATTCGGTCAATGGAGGTCTTCCTCGGGGCTACTGCTAGATCCACAGTCCAGGTGGGGTGACTTTGGCCACAGGAGTCGATGTCCCACAAAGTCCGCTTAGGTCCAGCAGCAGTCCAGTTGCCACTGGCCTACTGGTCTCTGGCCACAGAGAAACTAGTGGTTCCCCTTTGTGAAGGCTAGTGTCCGTCTTGGGTAACCAGACTGTACTCCAATGGCTCGCCCCGGTCCGGCAGACTTCGGTGCAACATTTCAGCATTGTGACTTGGTCGTCTGGGCTGCACGTCATTGGTCAGTGGAGATTATGGCTACTGACTGACCAAAAAAGGCTTCTTCAGCTTTTGTGGCCCTGGTGCTGTAACAGAAAGTCATCCAACTGACTCTAGAAGTTCACCTCTTCTGTCTGGGGCTCAGGAGTGAGTTTTCCATGCGCAAGGCACCACAGATACAGTCCTCTCTTTGCTAGCCCAAGGATCAGCAGGTGCAGTGCAGTCTTCAGTGTAGTGTTTCTTTGCCATGTCCACGGAAGGATAAGTTACTTACCTGTAATCCTAGTTCTCTTCCAGGGGTATCCTCATCAAAGTCATAAGCACTGAATATTCCCGCCCATGTGCGGGGACCCCGGAAATAAAAAAAATTATATATGAAAAACATATATATATACAGCTCTATATATATAAAAACATATATCATTTTTTCTAGTATCAATGCAGCTCTCATATAGGAGGCTAAACAATGTAATAAAACACATAAATTGCTTTTGCAAATATACATAATACATGTATAAAAACACATGAGGGCAAGAAGCACTTGAACTCTGTTTTTAATGAGTAAATCTCATGAGTAAACTGCAAAAGAAAAGCAGGCATTGTTAGCCTACAGGCTACATTGTAAACCAACATAGAAAATGAAAGCAATCTTTCATAAAAACTGGCACCGTGCCTTTAAGGCAGCCATGACCCCTAGCTTCCCATCATGCCTCAGGGGTGACAGTTAGGTCAGTTGTTCTTTGCGTAACCCTGAAGATCAGGGCACCAAGATAATATTTAACAATGAAATAATCTCATTTGCCTGGGGAGGTGGGTGGGTTGCTTATGACTTTGATGAGGATACCCCTGGAAGAGAACTAGGATTACAGGTAAGTAACTTATCCTTCTCTTCCAGGGGATCCTCATCAATAGTCATAAGCACTGAATAGAATAGCAAGCCCAATATCCACCTGCAGGCAAATGAGAAACGCAGTGACCTTGATAACAACAACCGAAAAGTCAGCTGTTGAACAGATTCCTCAAGGAGGCTTGACCTACTTGAGTGTCCGCTCTAGTATCTGAGTCAAGACAGTAATGCCTTGTAAATGTATGCACTGATCTCCAAGTGGCTGATTTGCAGATCTCAGAGAGCAGTACATTATTGAGGAAAGCAGTCGTAGCTGCTTTTCCTCTCGTGGAATGAGCTTTGGGAGCGGACCAAAGAGGCTTCTGTGCCAACTGGTAAGCCAATTTGATGCATGAGACTATCCATCTGGAGATGGACTGCTTTGATGCTGGGAAACCTGTTCTGATCGAACCATAATTAACAAATAGTTGATCAGACTTCCTCAAAGGTTTCGACCTGTCCAGATAAAACTTCAAAACCCTTTTAAGGTCTAACGAATGTAGAGCCCTCTCAGCTGGAGTGGAGGGATTGGGAAAAAAGGTCGGAAGAGAAATAGATTGATTTACATGAAAATCAGACACCACCTTCGGAAGGAAGGAAGGATGAGTCCTGAGGACTACCCTATTGAGATGAAAAACCAAGTAGGGCTCTTTAGAACATAGGGCCTGTATCTCACTCACCCTACGAGCTGAGGTGATAGCTACCAAGAAAGCTACCTTCCACGTAAGGTGCTGTAAGGTTGCTTTGTGGATAGGCTCAAAGGGTGGACCCATCAATTTTGACAGTACCAAGTTCAACTCCCAAGGAGGTGAAGGAGGTCGGACCGGAGGGTAGACCTTCTTGAGACCCTGCAGGAAATCCTTCACCACCTGTAGCTGAAAAAACGAGGGCTGAGAAGGAGAACGCCTGTACGCCGTAATGGCAGCCAGGTGTACCTTAATGGATGAGAATTTCAAACCTGCTCTGGCTAGGTGAAGCAGATAAGGCAAAACTACCTCCTCCTGCCTCTTGGTAGGATTACAATTGTTTTGCATACACCAAATGTAAAAACGTTTCCATTTGCAGGCATAAGAATGTCTTGTAGAAGGTCTCCTTGCCTCTTTCAATATGGTCATGCAGTCCTGTGGCAGACCTAAATGCCCATACTGGAGGACCTCAGGAGCCATGCTGTTAAGCTCAGTGATGGAAGGTTGGGGTGATGAATCCTCCCGTTCATCTTGGATAGCAGGTCCGGTCTGCACGGCAGCCTCTTGTGTGGGCAGACTGACAGATGTAGAAGGTCCGGGTACCACCACTGTCTCGGCCAGTCCGGAGCAATCAGTATCATTGTGGTGTCTGAGTGAGATAGCTTGGTCACCACCTTCGGGATGAGAGGCAGGGGTGGAAAGGCGTACACAAATGCCCCTGACCAGCTGATCAAAAGGGCATTCCCCTTCGATCCTGGTCAGTAGTACCTGGAGGCGAAGTCTTGGCATTTTGTGTTTTCTTCGTCCGCGAACAGGTCTATGCTCGGACGACCCCAAGCTCGGAAGATGTCGTCGACCACCTCGTCGTTGAGGACCCAGTCCTGCTGTTCCTCGAAGTGACGGCTGAGGGCATCTGCCTGAGAATTCTGCTCTCCCGGCAGGTGAACCGCTGTGATGGATAGATTCCTCGCGAGAAGCCAGTGCCAAAGGGTCTGTGCCTCCAAAGAGAGAGTCCTCGACCGAGTTCCTCCCTGTTTGTTCAGGTAGTACATGGTGGTGGTATTGTCCGTCTGTACTAGGATGGAACTCGCCTGAATCGAAGGGAGGAAAGCCCTGAGAGCCAGATGAACAGCCCTTAGCTCCAGCATGTTTATGTGGTACAACTGCTCCTTTGAGGCCCATAGGCCTTGCGTCTGGAGAGACCCCATGTGGGCTCCCCATCCTTGCAGGGAGGCGTCTGTGATCAGAGTCTGAGAGGGAGGAGCTTGATGGAACGGTACTCCTACCCTCAGGTTGTCTTTCTTTATCCACCACGGGATGGATGCTCTGGCTGCGCATGATAGACAAATTTTGTCTTCCCAGCGAGAAGACCGTTGATCCCATTTGTCTTCTAGATCTTGTTGTAGAGGACGCATTTTCAATCTGGCATTGGGCACCAGAAAAATGCAGGATGCCATCGATCCTAGCAGGGAGGCGATCTGACGCACTGAAGACAGGCTGTTGTGTAAAATCTGTCTGCCTTTCTGAATGATGGATAATTGTCTCTCCTCCGAAGGAAACACTTTTCCTCGCTCGGAGTGTATCAGCGCCCCCAGGTAGTGGTTTGATTGAGTGGGTTGCTGCGTCGATTTTTCGAAGTTCACATGTAGGCCCAGTTTTTGACAAAACCCTAGGCACTGCTGGATGTGGTTCATCACACTTTGTGGAGAGGGGCCTTTTAGCAACCAATCGTCCAGATAAGGGTAGACGAAGATGCCTCTGCGTCGCAGAGCAGCTGCCACTACTGCCATGCACTTCGTGAACACCCGGGGAGCTGACTTCAGCCCGAAGGGCAGCACTTTGAACTGATAGTGGGATGTTCCGACTATGAATCGTAGATATTGCCGGTGATGCTGATTTATCGGTATATGAAAATAAGCATCTTGCAGATCCATCGAACACATCCAATCCCCTTTGCGGAGGTGAGGATATATTTGGTGGAGAGCCAACATGCGAAATTTTTCTCGTTTGATGGACTTGTTGAGTGTTCGCAGATCCAGAATGGGCCTGTATTCTGACTTTTGACCTTTTTTCTTTACCAGGAAGTATCTGGAATAAACTCCTCGACCTCTTTGTGACCGTGGAACCTTCTCTATGGCTGATTTTTGGAGAAGTATTCCCACTTCCCTCTGCAGCATGTTGATCTGGCAGCATGATGATGGTACCGGAGGGATCGAGGAAGGACGACATCGGAAACGTAGAGAGTACCCATTCTGCAGCGTAGCCAACACCCACTGATCCTTGGTGATGGCTCGCCACTCTTGCAGATGATTCGCAACACTTCCTCCTACTGGAGTGGTGAACGGTACTGGAGGAAGCGGGCACTCATTGCTTGGCTGGAACTTTCGTTGAAGTAGAGAACTGACGGTTCCCTCCTCTTCCCCTGTTGGATCGCCGGCTTTGAAACTGCGATTTCTGCTGACCCTGTTGGTTTTGGTTCTTTTGCCAACGAGGGGTTTGAACCCTCTGTTGGAAGGAGCGGCGATCAGTATTGCGGTAGCGGCGACTAAACTCTTTTTTCTTCTCCAGCCCCACCGCCTTCAGGGTATCTAGCTCGGTCTTCATCCGTGCCATCTCTTCATCGGTGTGCGAGTCAAACAACGATGACCCGGAAAATGGCAGGTTGAGAATACGGTACTGCGCCTCTGGCTTCAATGCTGTCAGTCGAAGCCATGAAGATCTTCTGGCACAAATTCCGTGGGCGTAGGAGTGTGCTGAAAGTGTAGCTCCATCCGCTGCAGCACTAATTACTTGGTTCGCTACCATGCTGCCCTCCTGTACAATTTCTTCGAAGTCCTTACGGTCTTCCTTGGGCAGTTTATCTGTAAAACGCTGTAGCGAGTCCCATAAAGCTCTATTGTAACGCCCCAATAGAGCTGACACACTGGAGACTTTAAGCATGGATGCAGAAGTGCCACATACTTTTCTCCCCCATGAGTCTTGTGTCTTGCTCTCCTTGTCCGGTGGTACTGTGGACGAGGAGGCCACTGAGTGGGTCTTTCTGGCAGCAGCCACAATTACAGAGTCCGGTTTAGGATCTGACTTCAAGAAGGAGGGATCTTCCTCCGGAGGACGATACTTCTTCAGAATTCTCGCCGGTGCCGTCTTGAGAGTAGCCGGCGTAAGAAAAATGTCCATAACCGGTTTCAGAAGTCCCGGTACCAATGGGAGTAACGGGCGAGAGGATGTCTTCTGGTTCAAAGTTTCGAAAATAACCGAAGAAGTACTCTGCTGAACAGGCATAGGAATGTTCAGTTTGGCAGCCCCCCTGGAAAGCACCTCCTGGAATGTGCTTACATCATCCACCGGACAGATCCTCGACGGTGGACTGTCAGTAATGGTGGGCGAGTAGTCTCTTTTTGAGGAGTACGTTGAAGAGGTGGAAGGCGTTGGAGACCTGCGTCTTCTCCTCCTGCTGCGTGATCTTGATCTCCTTCTGGATGTTAGTGCAGGAGAGCGAGTACGAGCTCTTCCTCTTGGTGGAGAAAGATCCGCATCTTGTGCCAGGCGAGCCAGAGGGGACCTGTGAGCAGGACTGGGATCCCGTCTAACACCTGCCTGTGTATGATCCGCCCAGTGGTGTAATGGACGCCTCCATCTGGGAGAGAGGTGAATGGATGGAGACTTCTCCGCTCTAACAGGAGAACAACGTGGAGACTTCCATCCTTCCTGATGAGCCTTTTCCACTGGACGTTGATGACCAGAGGGAGAGTCCTGGCTACTTGAGGACGAAATAATCACCTCTGGAGAACCAGACCTGGCGATGGAATGGTGGGAGCCTGCTCTCGACATCGATGAAGGAGACGGAGAGAAACTTACAGGGACTGACACCGACGGAGACCTCTGCCTCGACGTCGTCCACGACGGAGATTTCTGTCTCGACGTCGACCTTCTTGATCCCGGCGAACACATGCGTCTCGACGCCGACTGCCTCGACGGAGACCTGCGTCTCAACGTTGATCTTCTTCGCTTCGACGGAGTATGCTGCTGCGACGCCGAGCGCCTCGCCGACGGAGACCTGCGTCTCGACGGCGATCTTCTTCGCTTCGACGGAGGGCTGTGCCTCGACGCCGAGCGCCGCCTCGACGAAGAGTCGTGCCTCGACGTCGATCGTCCTCGCTTCGACGGAGTATCCATCCTCGACGTCGAGCGCCTTTCCTTCGACGGAAGACTGTGTCTCGACATCGGCTGTGAACCCGACGGAGACTGCTGTCTCGACGTCGAGTGTGTTACTGGCGTCGACGGAGGCCTCAGCCTCGACGTCGACGATTGGACATCCGACGACCTCTGCTTTGACGTTGATCTGCGCTGAGACGGCAACGTAGACATCGGCCTCAACGTCGAAGATGATGACTTATGTTTCGGCGTCGATGATCTGTGTCTTTACGTCGATCGTCGAGTCGACGGCGGAGGATCTTGTCTCGACGCCGGACGCTGTTGCGACGCAAAAGACTTAGCTTTTGAAGTTGAAGAATGGCGCTCCTGCACCAAGGCCCTCGACGACGACTCCGCCGCCGGTACCTTCGACGTCGAGCCCGACGCCGAAGGGGAACATATCGGGACCTTGCTCGACGTCGAACGCGCCCTCTTCTTTGTTCTTACAGGAGACCTACCTCTATCTGAGAGGCCATAAAGACGGATTCTCTCTCTGTCCTTGATGGTTCTATTGGATAGCTTCCTGCAGTGTTGACAGGAGGCAGGAGAGTGAGACTCCGGTAGGCAGAGGATGCACACATCATGTGTGTCTGACTTGGCCTTCTTTTTGCCACAGGCAGGGCAAGGATCAAACAAAGAAGACATTTTTGACAGAAAATATCACTTTCTGCCACAAAAAAAATGGTTTAATCCTCACTCTATTATCAAAAGACGTCAAGTGAAGTAGAAAAAACCACAAAAAAACTAGGTATTTTTGACAGAAAAGTCAAAAAAAGAGAGAGCTGAGATTCCAGGGTCCTGACAGAAGGAGCCGGAAAGAACAACTGACCTAACTGTCACCCCTGAGGCGGCATGATGGGAAGCTAGGGGTCATGGCCTTAAAGTCACGGTGCCAGTTTTTATGAAAGATTGCTTTCATTTTCTATGTTGGTTTACAATGCAGCCTGTAGGCTAACAATGCCTGCTTTTCTTTTGCAGTTTACTCATGAGATTTACTAGTTAAAAACAGAGTTCAAGTGCTTCTTGCCCTCATGTGATTTTATACATGTATTATGTATATTTGCAAAAGCAATGTATGTGTTTTATTACATTGTTTAGCCTCCTATATGAGAGCTGCATTGATACTAGACAAAATGATATATGTTTTTATATATTTAGAGCTGTATATATATATGTTTTTCATATATAATTTTTATTATTTCCGGGGTCCCCGCACATGGGCGGGAATATTCAGTGCTTATGACTATTGATGAGGATCCCCTGGAAGAGAACAGCGGCGTGGTCTTTCTTCAGTCCACTCTCCAGTCAAGATATGAATTTGAGGTCCGGGTGCCAGGGGTGCCCTACTTATTCCCAGAAAATGCCCTCAGGGTAGGTACCTGTTACTAGCCAAAGGCCTACTAGGACCCTCCCCGCCTGTTGATGACTTCCTGCGATATGTGGCATCTAGCTATCCTAGAGTGCACTTTTCTGTCCACACCCAAGAGGGTAGGAGCCCTCTTTCGATGTGTGGAGCTTGGTAGCGCACCCTAGAGGTGTGGCTACCTGAGGGCTGCATGCCCATGGAAAAACTGATTTGGCAACTGGTCTCTCCTCTTTGTCCCTGATGTCAACTCTTCTACCTCAACAAAAGCAGCCCCTTTCATGTGTGTTCACCATTTGCCTTTGAAAGACGGCTTCCCTTTTGAAGCTCACCTTTTGGGCTGACACCCTGTGTAGCTCACTGACAGCAGGCCTCTATTGTTGGTGCTCCTGGGAGTCATTCGCACTTTTCCCCAGGAGGGCAGAAGGCTGTCTTGTGGACAATATATGTGAGTGGCCACAGGAAGACTTGGGCAACAGAGTGGCAACTTTCTAACAGTTGATTTCTTGAAAAGTTACATTAAATTCGACTTGGGCATCAGATCGGTTTTCATCCAACAATCATTTTCAGACCTTGAAGTATCGACTTTAGTAGTCCCATTCAGAAGTTAGCACAGCTGAGATGTCAGCGTGTAACCCTATACTCACCAATGGGGCTACTAACGTTTCCACAATAAAAACAATAATTTACAGTTTTTACTGTTAGGGCACGTAAAAATAAATGCCCTGCTCTTCAATATATTGCACTCTGTCTTAGGACGTGACAGGCCTGCTGTAGGGGTGACATATTTATTAAAGACGGAGGTTTGGGCTTTGCCATTAGTTTAAATGGCAAAGTCGAAGTAGCAGTTTAACCTGCTCTGCCAGTCTGCAGTAGCAGGCTAGGAGACATGTTTTCACGTTGTCGCATCCAGGGTGGCACAAAAGGAGCTTCAGCCTAGGTGGAACACTTTACCTTACCGGCCCCGGATAACACTGGTACCATATACTAGGGACTTATAAGTAAGCAAAGTAATACCAATTGGGTTTAGGCCAACCTGACATATACTTTATTGGGTCAGAACACTGGCAGTTAGGTCTGAGTAGCAGGCCTCTGTGCACTTTCAGAGTCGAAAATCCAACAGCTTCAGTCCAAAATGTTGGGGGTGATCATGCAACAAAAAGGCGTTTCCTTACATTTCACCAAGTGATCATCAGAGTATAAGTGTAAGGAGACTGGGGGCCTCATTTATGGGGAATTGGCGTAGGGCAGCGCCACAAGTCTTCTAACTGCACTGCCCTACGCCAATGTGAAAGGGCAGGAATGCACCGTATTTTAAAAATACTGTGCATTCCTGTCCTTTCCTTCTGCGCTGATGCACAATTTGCTGCCTAGCGCCAATGCAGGCACCCTTGCACCATGGTGCAAAGGTTTCTGCGCTGCATGCAAGATTGTTTTTGTGCAGGAAGGGGCAATTTCCTGCACAAAAACAATCCTGAGAGGTGTTTTCCTCTTTCTATGTGTGCTACAGAATGCAGCACACATGGAAAGAGGAGAAAACGAGGAGAAATAAAAATATTTCTCTGCGTGACACCTGCTCAGGTGAGGTGTAAGGTTTTGGCTCTGCCCCAGGTTTACATCATTAAGTAAATCTGGGGCAGCTTCAAAATCCATGGGTGATGCAGGGGAAAACCCAATGCAATGCCCATTGAACGCCTCCCTGGAGCAGTGTAAGGCAACATAGCGACTTGCGCTGCTTTGTCTTAATCCTTATCTATGAAGCCAAGCAAAGACACGCAAAGTGGCTTTGTGTGGCCTCAGAGATATGGTTGAGAGGTTTGTGTCGCCGGAGCATCAGAAAAGTGACACTCTGGCGCCGGAGCGTCAGAAAAGTGACACTCTGGCGACGCAAGGCTCTCATAAATAAGCCCCTAGGTGTATCTGATGTAACACTGAAAAAATGGCGATAAGTGATCATTTGAGTGGATCAATGTAAGATTAATTGAAATTCAATGGTTTACCTGGGGCGAGGAATATGAATTCTCCAAACTGTTAAATTTTTAAAAGAACTACAATTCCGAAAGGTGGAAAATGGGACTCGGAATACGAATGGACCAAATTATTATTAAGTGTCCTCTGGCCCCTCTCCTCACTCTTCTGAGGTGCTAGATCAGAAGTATCTTTCTGCCCCAGTGCTCTTATAGACTGTCTGCAGTCGCCATATTGTCTGACCTTGAACCTAGAGTGATGTCTTTGCTGCTTCTCAAGGCTTCATCAAATAGACCTGACGAGACACGATGGCCACAGGGTAGAGCGCTACAGGGGCATCAAGCTTCACATAGCAGCACTCACTATGCAGCTTAGACAGACAGTATTTTGGAAGAGGAAGGGGGCATGGGAGAGTTCTGAAGGTATAGACCTACCCCGTGAGATGGGGCGGCACATTTGAAAGATATATCTGGCAAATGCTGAACGTTAAATATTCACAATTCAAAATTAACAAATAGTGACACCCTCTTCGTGGGAGTCAGCCTGAAAATTCAGCACTATGTTATACCCAGACATCCTTGCAGATGGCTGATTACATCTACCTGAGTTAGCATTTCAACTTAAAGGGATTTACTGAGAGATGCCGGCAGGTTTTCTAACACTAGGTATGAGTAATGATAAGTGAGAGAGTGATGGAAGTGGACTGACTTTGGAGGAAAGTGTAAGACTTCTATACAGGCCTGTACCACTAAAAAAACTGTGAGGAAACGAGGGCAGTCAGTGAAGACCATGATGCATCCAGGCCCCCTTATGGAATGAGGGTGATGGGCCAGGGTTTAGCTGACCAATGCATGCTGCTCTTCTCTAGGTTTCTTCTCTGCTAGGAAGACACCTAGAGAAGAGCAGCATGCATTAGTCACCAGTAGGGCCCAAGCATGGATCTACACTGTCCAGTGTACCCCATGTGTTTTGCTCACCCCACATAACCCAGCCGATCGAAGCACCTCCCCCTGGGGTTTAGGCAGACCAAGGACTGCGTCACTGCCGAAGTTTGCATCGCGACTCCCCACAAAGGAACACAGACTTTCCAATCGTGAGCCAAAACTCCTGTATTGGAAACTTATCGATTGTGGGCTCGAGTCGCACACCTCCTGGGTTTTTTCTCGAGTGAGACTTTCTAGGCTACTGTGTCACTTAGCCTCTGTAGCATCCTTAGCCCTAGGGGTCCCACATACCAGGAGGATGTGGGGACTATCTTTATTCAGACAGTGCAAGAGTGAGGGCCTTGATGGAGGAATGCACTCTGCTGTCCACATTGATGTTATGGGCCTCCTATGAGAAGGGTCTTGAGCACATGTAGCCTGGTACCTGGCCTGCAGTCAGGCCCACCTAGAGTGTTTGTGGCCCTCATGAGGACCTATGGAGGGCTGTTCTAGCCGTGCCCTTTGCGCTGAGTCAAAAGTAGGTCCAAAGTCATTTCACTTAATGGCATGCTGAAGGGAATGGGCTAACCCCTGGGGATCATGTATGACATATGCCTTGTGCCCCCTTTGCCACAATCTGGACCCTTTCAAAGCAAGGACTCTCTCCGGGAATGAACAATGTGGAGTAGGAGACACCCACCTCGCTAGTTGTATCCTATTCCTCCAGCCTCCAAACATGAACTCTCTTACCTACAGGCAAAATTCTGACTCAGTCCTCAGAGTCACCCACCAACCAGCCTGGCCATTCTCCCTCTCACATGAGTGCAAATATGAAGTGCCCTCCCACGGGTGACATACTTAGTGCCATAGCCCAGGCTCAGCATCCGGTTGGTCAGGTGCCTGTCATCTCCAAAGGTGCAGCGGGTGCCCAGGAACACCTGGTGGTACCAGGACTCTAAGAAGATCTGGAGAAGGTTGTTGCGGTATAAACCTGCAATGGAGGGTGGAAAGGAAAAATTGTTAGCATGAGGGAAAAGAGGAGGGACTCATCACTCAACCCTCTGAGCATCTCTGTGGCAGCCACATTGAGGTGACCACCTCCTCTCTCCCGGACTGGGAGTGTCCTCCGGGGTCTGGCTGCTGTGTGCTGAGCCTATTACCATCTGTGTCTCCTCACTTGCTATTAGGTTCTGAGTGAATGGCATGTCCCCCCCATTGGATTGAGCTCCTGCTACCCATATCTTGAAGGATATGACGCCCTCAAATTGCGCTGAAACTTCGTTTTTTCTCTTTCCTCTCTCACTCTCTCTTCTCTCTCTTTTTCTCTCTCGCTTGCTGTTGCCCCATCCCCCTGTTTCCTTAATGGATGGTTCTCTGATTGCTATAAGCTCCTTACTGGATGGATCTCCTGACCCCACTGCTGTGAGCTCTCTGTCTCTGGGTCCAGGCACTTCAGTTAAAAATGACATCTCATCCTTCCTACCAGATCTTGGGGAATTCTACTAAGAGGGCAGATGTACTGATCATTTGGGGTCCTAGTGCTTTCTCATACTCAGGCTCATTGTTAAGTACATCTCTCAGACAATGAGCCCACACCCCTACCTGTCCGCTAGCACCACATATAAATAATCAACACTGCAACCAAGAGCGAAAACGGAAACTAAATGACATCATTGCACAGCACACCAATTCCGTTGTCATAAAGGAGGTACAACGCGGGAAGATGGAGTCACTTAGGCCAACTCCTTTCTACATTTAATTTCTCATGTCCACCCCTTCACCTGATGTCTTAGGACTGACTTCCACGCCCATCACCGGCCATGCCCACAGGACCCCAGCTCACCAATTGGCCCACTGATGCAGGAGACACAGTTGAAATAGGACTGGCATGCACGCTCCACGTTGAAGGCCATCCAGTATCTCAGGCTGCTCATAAAGCTGAGGGCTGAGTCAGAGAGGTTCAGGATCCTCACGTCTCCTGCCACAGCGCCATACTGCTCGTTGGACTCCAGAACCTTCACTAGCTCCATAGTAGCCCGGCGATCTAGCTTCGTGTCAGAATCACAGACCTGTGGAATGACCAGATAATGCCACAAATCAGCTGTCTGCTACCTTGTGCCCTTGGAAAAATGGTGGAGACCTTAAGGAATGCGTCTTGTGGAATAAATAGATAATGCTACAAATCAGTTGTCTTCTATCTAGTGCCCTTGAAAATGTGATGGGAACCTTAAGGAATGCATTGTATAGAATGAGCAGATAATGCCACAAATCAGTTGTCTTCTATCTAGTGCCCTTGGAAATATGGTGGAGACCTTAAGGAATGCATCCTATGGAATGACCAGATAATGCCACAAATCAGCTCTCTTCCATCTCGTGCCCTAGGAAATATGCTGGAGACCTCAAGGAATGAGCAGATGATGCTACAAATCAGTTGTCTTCTATCTAGTGCAATGGAAATATGGTGGAGACCTTAAGGAATGCATCCTATAAAATGAGCAGATAATACCACAAATCAGCTGTCTTCTATCCAGTGGCCTTGGAAATATGGCGAGACCTTAAGGAATGCATCCTATGGAATGAGCAAATGATGACAAAAATCAGCTGTCTTCTATCCAGTGCCCTTGGAAATATGGTGGAGACCTTAACCCCTTCGCTGCTAGGCCTTTCCCCCACCCTGTGCTAAGCCTTTTTTTGGCTATTTGGGGGAGTTCGCGCTTAGGCCCCTGTAACTTTTTGACCACATAAGGTATCCATGCCAAATTTGCGTCCTATTTTTCCAACATCATGGGGATTCTAAATGTACCCAGGGTTTTTGGATTCCCCTGGAGGGGACCCAGAAATTAGCCAAAATACAGCAAAATTTTGGTTTTTTGGGGAAAAATGCGAAAAAAGGGCTACAGATGAAAGCGTCTGGTTTTTTTCCTGCAAATGGTATCAAAAAGGGGGTTATGGTGCTGAAATCACCATCTTCCCAGCTTTCAGGGACAAGCAGACTTTTGTCAGAAAACCACAATTTTTTACACAGTTTTGGCATTTTTCTGGGACATAGCCTATTTTTGCTATTTTGTGTGCTTTCAACCTCCTTCCAGTTAATGGTAGAAATGGGTATGAAAGCAATAATGGATCCTGGAAAGCTATACATTTTTGAAAAGTAGACAAAATTCTGAATTCAGCAAGGGGTCATTTGTGTATATCCTTCAAGGTTTCTTTATAGAAACAAACAGTTAAATATAGGAAAAATTGAAAATTAGTTGAAAAAAACAGCCATGTGTCAACGTTTTCACCTGTAACTTCTTCTAATTATGACAGCTATTTGAAAGCAATATAATGTTACATCCACTGGACCTTTCTGGTTGTGGCGATATATAGGACTTGTAGGTTCACCAAGAACCCGACGAACCCAGAGCCAATAACTGAGCAGCGTCTTGCAATGGTTTTTTATTATGTACCTTGTATATAGCAATTATTTTGGGAAAATGTATACATGGAAAAATTGGTATGAAAGACACCTGTGTATTTCTGAAATGGAAACAAAATATAGAGTTTAGAAACAGTAGATATTTGCACATTTCCGAAATTGGGAGTACCCATACTAGCATGAGAATTATAGGTCATTTTTCAAAATGACTTCTTTTATACACATTGTCTTTCATTTGGAAGGCAGAAATGCATCGAAATTCAATAGGTATTAACAGTTGTTCTCCAATCCTGTGTTACTCTAAGTCTCCCGATAAAAATGGTACCTCACTTGTGTGGGTAGGCATAGTGCCCACGACAGGAAACGGCTCAAAACGCAACGTGAACACACCACAATTTCACAATGAAAAATTACCCTTTTTTTGCAAAGTGCCTAGCTGTAGTTTTTGAACCCTAGCTCTGCCGGCACCTAGGGAAACCTAGCAAACCTATACATTTTTGAAAACTAGACACCCAGGGGAATCCAGGATGGGGTCACTTGACTGGCTTTCACCAGGTTCTGTTACTCAGAATCCCTTGCAAACCTAAAAAATTGTCCAAAAAAACACATTTTCCTCACATTTCTGTGGTGGAAAGTTCTGGAATCTGCGTGGATCCACAAATTTCTACCCACCCCGCGTTCCCCAAAGTCTTCCAAGAAAAATGGTACCTCACTTGTGTGGGTAGGCCTAGTGCCCGCGACAGGAAACGGCGCAAAACGCAATGTGGACACACCACAATTTCACAGTGAAAAATGACCCTTTTTTGGCAAAGTGCCTAGCTGTAGTTTTTGAACCCTAGCTCTGCCGGCACCTAGGGAAACCTAGCAAACCTATACATTTCTGAAAACTAGACACCCAGCGGAATCCAGGATGGGGTGACTTGACTGGCTCTCACCAGGTTCTGTTACCCAGAATCCCTTGCAAACCTAAACAATTGTCAAAAAAAACACATTTTCCTCACATTTCTGTGATGGAAAGTTCTGGAATCTGCGTGGATCCACAAATTTCCACCCACCCCGCGTTCCCCAAAGTGTTCCAAAAAAAATGGTACCTCACTTGTGTGGGTAGGCCTAGTGCCCTCGACAGGAAACGGCGCAAAACGCAACGTGGACACACCACAATTTCACAGTGAAAAATGACCCTTTTTTGGCAAAGTGCCTAGCTGTAGATTTTGGACCCTAGCTCTGCCGGCACCTAGGGAAACCTAGCAAACCTATACATTTTTGAAAACTAGACACCCAGGGGAATCCAGGATGGGGTGACTTGACTGGCTCTCACCAGGTTCTGTTACCCAGAATCCCTTGCAAACCTAAATATTGTCAAAAAAAACACATTTTTTGCATATTTCTGTGGTGGAAAGTTCTGGAATCTGCGTGGATTCACAAAATTCCACCCACCCCGTGTTCCCCAAAGTCTTTTGAGAAAAATGGTACCTTACTTGCGTGGGTGGGTCAAGTACCCGCGACAGGCAAGGGCCCAAAACGTATCCAAAACAACCTGGTTTTGCAAGGGGGGGTCCCATGACTTTTTGGCCCGGGGCTCGGCGGCCACCTAGGGAAACCTACCAAACCCACACATTTCTGAAAAGTAGACACCCGGGGGATTCTAGGGAGGCACGGGGCCAAAAACCCAGGTGACCCCCCTTGCAAAACCAGGTTGTTTTGAGATAGGCAATTTTGATGTCACCTCACTACGTTTTGGGCCCTTGCCTGTCGCGGGTACTTGGGCCTCCCACACGAGTGAGGCACCATTTTTATCGGGAGACCTGGGGAAACACTGGGTGGTAGGAAATTTGAGTCAGCCCGGTGATGCCACAACTTTCCCACACAAAAATGTGTGAAAAAAGTGATTTTTTTCAGCTAAATTTCAGGTTTGCAGGGGATTCTGGGTAAGGAAACGTTGGGGGATCCACGCAAGCCATACCTCCCTGGAATCCCCTTGGTGTCTAGTTTTCAGAAATGTGTGGGTTTGGTAGGTTTCCCTAGATGGCCGCCGAGCACGGGGCCAAAAACCAAGGTGACCCCCCTTGCAAAACCAGGTCGTTTTGAGATAGGCAATTTTGATGTCGCCTCAATACGTTTTGGGCCCTTGCCTGTCGCGGGTACTTGGGCCTCCCACACGAGTGAGGCACCATTTTTATCGGGAGACCTGGGGGAACACTGGGTGGTAGGAAATTTGTGTCAGCCCGGTGATCCCAGATCTTTCCCACACAAAAATGTGTGGAAAAAGTGATTTGTTCAGCTAAATTTGAGGTTTGCAGGGGATTCTGGGTAAGAAAACATTGGGGGATCCACGCAAGCCATACCCCCTGGAATCCCCCGGCTCTCTAGTTTTCAGAAATGTGTGTGTTTGATAGGTTTCCCTAGCTGTCCGCCGAGCACGGGGCCAAAAACCCAGGTGACCCCCCTTGCAAAACCAGGTCGTTTTGTGATAGGCAATTTTGATGTCGCCTCAATACACTTTGGGCCCTTGCCTGTCGCGGGTACTTGGGCCTCCCACACGAGTGAGGCACCATTTTTTTCGGGAGACCTGGGGGAACACTGGGTGGTAGGAAATTTGTGTCAGCCCGGTGATGCCACAACTGTCCCACACAAAAATGAGTGGAAAAAGTGATTTTTTCAGCTAAATTTGAGGTTTGCAGGGGATTCTGGGTAAGAAAACGTTGGGGGATCCATGCAAGCCATACCTCCCTGGAATGCCCCGCGTGTCTAGTTTTCAGAAATGTGTGGGTTTGGTAGGTTTCCCTTGCTGGCCTCAGAGCACTGGGCCAAAAACCCAGGTGACCCCCCTTGCAAAACCAGGTAGTTTTGTGATAGGCAATTTTGATGTTGCCTCACTAGGTTTTGGACCCTTGCCTGTCGCGGGTACTTGACCCACCCACACAAGTGAGGTACCATTTTTCTCGGAAGACTTTGGGGAATGCGGGGTGGGTGGAATTTTGTGGATCCACCCAGATTCCAGAACTTTCCACCACAAAAATGTGAGGAAAATGTGGGTTGTTAGACAAAGTTTGAGGTTTGAAAGGGATTCTGGGTAACAGAACCTGGTGAGAGGCACACAAGTCACCCCATCCTGGATTCCCCTTGGTGTCTAGTTTTCAAAAATGTACAGGTTTGCTAGGTTTCCCTATGTGCCGGCTGCGCTAGGGCCCGAAATCCACAGGTAGGCACATCCTGAAGAAAATTCAGTGCCTAGTGGGCATTCTGCCGCCCTGGGGAGGGGGGAAATCGAGGGCTATTGCCCCGATATGCCCCCAAGGGGGGCAGAAAGACTGTGGCTATTCTTTTGGGGGGGGTGGGGGCATTGGGATGTCCATTCTGGGAAGCCCCCACCCCTACTAATAGAAAAGCCAGCATAATCGTTGGCGCCTAGTGGACTTTCTGCCCCCCCGGGGGGCAGATCAGGGGCTACTGCCCCCATCTGCCTCCTGGGGGGGGCAGAAAGGCTGTGGCATCTTTTTTGAGGGGGTGCGGGCATTGGCATGCCCATTCTGGGCAACCCCACCCTGAAATTTGGGGAAAAAAATCCCTGGTGGCTAGTGGGCTTTCTGTCCCACCCCGGGGGGGGGGGCAGATAAGGGGCTATTGCCCCATCTGCCTCCCAGGGGGGGGCAGCAAGACTATCATTTTTTTGGGGGGTGGGGGCCTTGACATGCCCATTCTGGGCAACCCCCACCCCTACCTATATAAAAAAAAAATCCCTGGCGCTTAGTGGGCTTTCTGCCCCCCCCCCCTCGGGGGAAGATCAGGGGCTATTGCCCCCATCTTCCTCCTGGAGGAGCAGCAAGTCTTTAGTTTTCTTTGGGGGGTAGGGTGGGGGCATTTGCATGCCCATTCTGGGCAGCCCCCACCCTGGGCCTATAAAAAAAAGTAATCCCTGGTGTCTAGGGTGCTTTCTGCCCCCACAGGGGGGCAGAAAGACTGGAATTTTGTGGGGGGGAGGGGTGGGGGCATTGGCATGCCCATCTTTGGCAGCCCCCACCCCTAAATTAATCGTAAAAAAAAACCCTGGCGTCTAGTGGGCTTTCTGCCCCCCCCGGAGGGGCAGATTGGGGGCTACCTCCCCCATCTGCACCCAGGGGGGGCAGAAAGACTGTTATTGTGCAGGGGGGGCTTGGGGGCTTTGGCGTGCCCATAATGGGCAGCTCCCACCCCTAATTTACATAATAAAATAAATCCCTGGTTTCTAGTGGGCTTTAGGGGCTACTGCCCCCATCTGCCCCCCAGGGGGGGCAGAAAGACTGGAATTTTGTGGGAGGAGGGATGGGGGCATTGGCATGCCCATATTGGGCAGCCCCCACCCTAATAACATATGCAACAACAAAAAAATCCCTGGCATCAAGTGGGCTTTCTGCCCTCCCGGGGGGGGCAGAAAGGCTCTAATGGTGGCGGGGGGTGGGGGCATTGGTGTGACCGTTTTGGGCAGCCCCCACCCTAATTATATAGGCCCAAAAAAAATCCCTGGTGTCAAGTGGGCTTTCTGCCCCCCCGGGGGGGCAGAAAGACTGTATATGCCCAATTTTGTGGGGGGGAGCAAAGGCCCTTGCCCAAGGGGCCGCTCCCCCCTCCCTGGTGTCTACAGGGTGGATCCCCAAGCAGGGATCCACTGGGGAGGGGTACCATTGGAAAGGGGAGATTTTCCCCTTTCCAATGATACCTCTCCCGTCTTACTACGTGCTCAGGGGGCTGAGATAGCCCCCTGAGCATGTAGAAAGTGAAACTGAAATGAGCCTAAAGGCTCATTTTAGTTTCGGTTTCTGTGAAATGACGACAGCGCGACGTGCACGCTGATCGTCATTTCACAGAAACCAGGGAGGGGGCCTCGGGAGCTGGGGAAGCTCTTCCCCAGCTCCCGAGGCTTTGGGGGAGAAAAGGAAATCCCTCTGCTGTCTGCAGCAGAGGGATTTTTTGTGCCCCTGTCCTCATGACGGAATGGTTCCGTCATGAGCACAGGGGCACCGATGCTCATGACGGAACCATTCCGTCATGAGCATCGAAGGGGTTAAGGAATGCATCGTGTGGAATGAGCAGATGATGCTACAAGTCAGTTGTCTTTTATCTAGTGCGATGGAAATATGGTGAAGACCTTAAGGAATGCATTTTATGGAATAAGCAGATGTTGCCACAAACCAGCTGTCTTCTATCTAGTGAACTTGGAAATATGGTGGAGACCTTAAGGAATGCATCTTGTAGAATGAGCAGATGATGCCACAAATCAGCTGTCTTCTATCTAATGAACTTGGAAATATGGTGGAGACCTTAAGGAATGCATCATATGGAATGAGCAGATGATGCCACAAATCAGCTGTCTTCTATGTAGTGAACTTGGAAATATGGTGGAGACCTTAAGGAATGCATCTTGTGAATGATCAGATGATGCCACAAATCAGCTGTCTGCTATCGTGTGCCCTTGGAAAAATGGTGGAGACCTTAAGGAATGCATCTTGTGGAATAAATAGATAATGCTACAAATCAGTTGTCTTCTATCTAGTGCCCTTGAAAATGTGATGGGAACCTTAAGGAATGCATCCTATGGAATGAGCAGATAATGCCACAAATCAGTTGTCTTCTATCTAGTGCCCTTGGAAATATGGTGGAGACCTTAAGGAATGCATCCTATGGAATGAGCAGATAATGCTACAAATCAGTTGTCTTCTATCTAGTGCAATGGAAATATGGTGGCGACCTTAAGGAATTCATCCTATAAAATGAGCAGATAATACCACAAATCTGCTGTCTTCTATCCAGTGGCCTTGGAAATATCGCGAGACCTTAAGGAATGCATCCTATGGAATGAGCAAATGATGACACAAATTAGCTGTCTTCTATCTAGTGAACTTGGAAATATGGTGGAGACCTTAAGGAATGCATCGTGTGGAATGAGCAATTGATGCTTTAAATCAGTTGTCTTCTATCGAATGAACTTGGAAATATGGTGGAGACCTTAAGGAATGCATCCTTTGGAATGAGCAGATGATGCCACAAATCAGCTGTTTTCTATCCAGTGCCCTTGGAAATATGGTGATGACTTAAGGAATGCATCCTATGGAACGAGCAGATGATGCCACAGATCAGCTTTCTTCTATCTAGTGAACTTGAAAATATGGTGGAGACCTTAGAGAATGCATCATGTGGAATGAGCAGATGATGCTACAAATCAGTTGTCTTCTATCTAGTGCGATGGAAATATGGTGGAGACCTTAAGGAATGCATCTTATGGAATAAGCAGATGATGCCACAAACCAGCTGTCTTCTATTTAATGCCCTTGAAAATATGGTGGAGACCTTAAGGAATGCATCCTATGGAATGAGCAGATGATGCCACAAATCAGCTGTCTTCTATCTAGTGAACTTGGAAATATGGTGGAGACCTTAAGGAATGCATCTTGCGAATGAGCTGATGATGCCACAAATCAGCTGTCATCTATCTAATGAACTTGGAAATATGGTGGAAACCTTAAGGAATGCATTTTGTGGAATGAGCAAATGATGCTACAAACCAGTTGTCTTCTATCTAGTGCGATGGAAATATGGTGGAGACTTTAACCCCTTTACCGCGGCCGAAATTCCGCCGCGGTGCGGCGGCTTTGAAGAGTGGGCGGGACCGCGTCGGCCAACCGACGTGCGCAGCACTACGGAGGTAGTGCTCGCGACGGCCGTTGGCCGACAGAAGCAGCGAACAGGTTAAGGAATGCATCCTATAGAATGAGCAGATAATACCACAAATCAGTTGTCTTCCATCCAGTGTCCTTGGAAATATGGTGGAGACATTATGGAATGCATAAACATTTATTTATTTGTAAGCTGTGGCCTACATTTGAGGTGTAAAAGTCCTCCAAAGCGAGCAGTCATACACAAAAGAGGACAACGGACAATAAATAACAATAGGCTGACTATCCTGATATAAGTAAAAGGAAGAAAGGGAATTTGGCAGAGAGGGAAAGGGATGTTTGAAGTGACCAAGGGTTCTAGTGTCATCACGTCGATCCATGCATTTTGAACTAATGCTTTTTCAAGACTTTTCTGAAAGCTATGAGGAAGGTGGAAAGTAAGATGTTTTTTGGAAGGGTTCCATAATGTTGAGGTCACAACCAAAAATGCCTCAGTCGTGATTTTGGCCTTTTTAGCTCTCAATGTCCCCTGTAGGACGTAAGAAATACTGCTTGTTGCTTTCCTTTATCAGTCAATTCACCACACATAGAGGCATATGTACAAGGAAATGGCGCAGGGTGGTACTGCAGCAAATTTTGCAGTGCCGTGCTGTGTCATTTCCAAAAATGCATGGGTGCGCCATATTTACTAGAATACGGCGCACCCCTGTGTTTTCCCTAGCGCTAAAAATAGCAAACTGTAGCCAACACAGACACCCTTGCGCCATAGTGCAAGGGTGCCTGCTTTGCAGGGATGATTGTTTTTGTGCAGGAAGGTGTCCTTCTTGCCTATAAACAATCAATAATGGTTCCTATTTCTATGTGTGCTGCATTCTAGCAAATTGCAAATTTGAATTAGCAATTCGCAATTTTTTAATGATTGCTTTATTGCAGGAAGGGACATCTTCCTGCACAAAAACAATCAGTAATGGTGTTGTGCTCTTTCTATGTGTGCTGCACAATGCAGCATCCATAGATAAAGCAAAAACTAGGAGAAATAAAAGAATTTCTCCTAGTTGCGCCAATCTAAAGTCTGCTTTTGCATGGTGATAGTTTTTGGCGCTGCCTCAGATTTAAACATCCTTGTAAATCTGGGGCATCATCAAAAAGCAATGGGTGTTGCGATGGAACACCCACAGCAGCACCCATTGCATGCCCCTTTCACGCAGATACCTACATGAAATGGTACTGTTGGAAATGGCCCTTTTTGCAGGGTTATCCCTAAACTTTTTGCTTCTTCCTCCTTTGTTTTTCCTGACCTGTGGTTGTTGGTTATAGAACTCTGGGCATTTTACCACTGCTGATCAGTGCTAAAGTGCATATGCTCTCTGTGTAAATTGTTATTGCGATTGGTTATCCATGATTGGTATATTTGATTTACTGGTAGGTCCCTAGTAAAGTGCACTAAGTGGGCCAGGGCTGGTAAATCAAATGCTACTAGTGGGCTTGCAGCACTAGTTGTGCCACCCACATGAGTAGCCCTGAAAAGTTGTCTCAGGCCTGCCACCGCAGTGCCTGCGCGCAGTTTGTTAACTGCCATTTTGACCTGGCCAGTGTACCCACTTGCCAGGCCTTACCCTTCCCTTTTCTTACACATAGGACACCGCTATGGTAGGCCCAAGGTACCCCCCTGGGCATGGTGAAGTGTATGTAACCGGTAGGACATGTACTGGTGTGTGTACCATGTCCTGATAGTGAAATACTGCCAATTTCGTTTTTCACTATTGAAAGGCTATCTTGCCCATAGGACTGAATGGGGAATGCTGTGTAACATGTTTACCTGCATATCTTCTCATAGGAACAAGGTAGAAAATTGGAGTATGGTATCCCTGAACTCAGAATTTAATAACACATCTTTTAGGAAGGATGGTTTTTAAATTCTGTGTTTGAAAATAGCACTTTTAGGAAG
Source organism: Calotriton arnoldi (assembly GCA_963921515.1). Taxonomy (NCBI): domain Eukaryota; kingdom Metazoa; phylum Chordata; class Amphibia; order Caudata; family Salamandridae; genus Calotriton; species Calotriton arnoldi. The sequence continues at coordinate 358,259 of CAWUFW010013077.1, read as the reverse complement.
TAGCTATTTTCTTGTTCCACCTTTCTGTGTGCCTATGCCTGTTTGTGGATTGACTGTCTGGTTTGAGAGTGACAGGGGCTGGGGTGGCTCCAGGAGTCTGGGTGAGTCAGCACTAGGCTGAATAGACCTACCTGCATTTGGAGTGGTGGGAGGAGTAGCACCTGGGCCTGAATAGGGCTGTGCCTGCCTTCCACAATGCTGGCTCCACCTCCTGCGGTGCGTCTGAAGACCCTGGCCCACATTCACAAAGGAAGAAGTTTTGCACTGGCAGAGTGCACCCAGAACTGGTTTGGACTGGGTCCAGGACCCCTAACACATAAAGAACAAAGACTTTTGGGGTATAAAAGTAAGAGCTGAACCCCTGTAAAATTAGACTACTTTGGAACCAAGGAGGAACCTTTGCTGAGGAGAAAAGCTGAAGAGCTGAAGGAGAAGTACTGCCCTTGCTGTGTGTCTGGGGTTGGCCTGCAGTTGCTATTTCTGCCAAAGGAAGGACAAGGGACTTTGCTGTGTGCTGTGTCCCCCTGCTTGACAAGGACTTTGCTGTGTGCTGTGTCCTGAAAAGAAAGTCTCCAAGGGCCTGAGAAGAGCTGGCCTCCTGTTGTGGAAACACAGGGATATAAAAGTTTCCATGACTTCTTCCCGATCAAGAGGAATCCCTGCGAACGAAGATCAGCTGAAGAGACTGAGGAGAAATACTGCCCAAGTGTGTCTAGGGCTGGCCTGCAGTTTGCTGTTTCTACTGAGGAAAGAACCAAGGGACTTTGCTGTGTGCTGTGTCTCCCCCCCTCTTGCCAAGAGGTCTTTGCTGTGTCCTGAAGGAACAAGTCTCCAAGGGCCTGAGAAGAGCTGGCCTCCTGTTGTGGAAACTAAGGAACATCAAAGTTTCCATCCCTGTCTCAGCGACGCTGTGTGCGTGTGCTTTTGCAGCCTGAGACTGCCGTGGGGTCTGTGGTGCTTATCTTTGAGGTGCACCGTGACCGCATTGCCCCCGCAGCGTGAATCATTGTCCACGCTGCTGTCTTCATCGCCCGGTCGGAGCCGCCATCTGTAACGAGGCTGTGAGTGTCTGTCACCGCCGCCGGCCCGAGCCGCAACATACAAAAGGATTTCTACCAGCCCGGAAGCTGCACGAGCTGAGAGTGAGCGTGATCACTGCTGGTCCGAGAAATCTGCCCGAGATCGTCAAAGAAGGAGAGGCAGCGTCGTAACCCATCCGGCTACAGCGTCGCCTAGCAACAGAGTGCTTCAGCCGTCGATCCGCTGTTGACATCGGAGCCGCCCAGCAGGATGTCCGACGTGTGGAGAGAGGCAAGCGGAGCAACCCCCAGGTAAGGCTTGGACTCCGGTCCCAAGCCGCTGTGTGCGTCACCTGGAGGCGAGCTGGAAGAGGAAGGAGCAGTTCCGATCTCTCCAGCTGCATCGCGTCTCTGCGCTGAGACCCTCGAGCGGCCCGTACTTACAGAATAGTACCGGGGTCGCCCTTGTGCCATCTAACTCTTCTTTCTCATCCATTTGGGGGCTAACTTTGTACGCGCTGACCGCGTAGGTCAGCTGGAAGCTAATACGCATATTTTAACCACAGCCGCACCGCGTGCCGGTGCCGAATTGAACTGCATTACAACATTTGAATTGCTCATAAGTACCGAGAAGAACCTACAAGTGATTTTTGCGTAACATCCTGAAAAATCAATTATAAGTATACGTGTATGTTGGATTTTTGTCGTTTTTGGTCTTGCCTAATTTAGGATAAAGATATTTATATTTTTATAACAACCTGTGTGGTGTCCATTTGTGGAGTTTCACTGTGTTACTGTGGGTGTTGGTGCAAATACTTTACACATTGCTTTGGGGATAAGCCTGTATGCTCGTGCCAAGCTACCAAGGGGGTGAGCAGGGGTTATGTAAAGTGTGTATCCCCCTTACCCTGACTAGAAGCAAGGGTCCCTATTTGGTCAAAGGTACCTACCTCTGCCAACTAGAGACCCCAAGTTCTAACAGGTACCATATTTACAAAGCGGCATTAACGCATGCAAAGTGGCTTAACATCGCTCTGTAAATATGGAGCAGGGCATTGCGCCACCGGAACATCCAAAAAAGTGACGAAATCCCCTTCTATATATACCGTAGTCTCCAGGGCCAACGTTAATATGAGCAAACTTCATAGAATGGCCGTTACTAGTGTCTCAACTGTTTTTGAAGCAAAGCACATTTTAGTTTTTTGAGGTTGACGGTTTAGGTCTGCTGTCAATAGTAAGACATAGGGAATTAGCTGCAGATAATAGCTTGGGTGCGATGACTTGTGATTTGTCATATTCCTGCCGTTGTTTGAATGTTAGCAAACAGATATTGAATTATTGCAAAACGAAGGATTATAAACCACACCATATAAACAAGCATTTGCAATGCAATAGCTCTCGCATTCACGCAAGTTTGAGCTATTGGCATTGTAAATGACAATGCCTTTTATTTATGTTTTTCTTTTTAACCCCTTCTGTGCTCATGACGGCCGGGAGCCGTCATGACACACAGTGGGCGTGTGCTCATGACGACTCCCGGCCGTCATGGCACCCACCCACGGGGGAAGCGCTGGCGCTCCCCCCGTGGGATGCCGATCCACGCGATTCCACCGGGGAAGGCAGGGGAAGCCCTTCCCCTGCCTCCCCCCGGCCCCCCTCCACGTCATTGTCATTGGAGGTTTCCCTTTGTTTCCCCGACGCGCTGGAAGCCATTTGCTTCCAGCGCGTCGGGGAACAAAGAGGTAAGTTTTTCCTCTGGGGAGGGGGGGGTTTCAGCAAAAGAGGCATCGGGGGAAAGGAAAGGGTTTTCCTTTCCCCTGATGCTTCTTTTGTGCATTCCTGCTGCACGATCGTGCGATCGTGCAGCAGGAATGCCCACTAGAGCCAGGGATTTTTTTTTTTTTAAATCTACTGTTTGGGGGAGCGGCCCCTTAGGCAAGGGTCGCTCCCCCTACGGGGGCATTTGTAATTGGCTTTGTCTGCCCCCCTGGGGGGGGGCAGATTTATAATTATTTTTGAAAAAATTGGCCCACTGGACCACCAGCGAGCAATGTGTGGGGAGTGGCCCCTTGGGCAAGGGTCACTCCCCTTCGGGGGTATGTTTTTGGCTGTCTGCCCCCATGGGGGGGGCAGATCAAGCCTTTTTTTTTTATCTAGGGCCCACTAGGCCACCAGGGATTTTTTTTTGGGAGAGTGACTCCTTGGGCAAGGGTCGCTCTCCTTTGGGGGCTGTCTCTCCCCATATTTGGCCCACTAGACCACCAGGGATTTGTTTCTGGGGAGTGGCCCCTTGGGCAAGGGTCGCTCCCCAATGTTTTTTGGCTTTGTCTGCCCCTCTGGGGGGCAGATTTTGCCATTTTTGTTTAAAGTGGCCCACAGGACCACCAGGGAATACTTTGTGGGGAGTGGCCCCTTGGGCAAGCGTCACTCCCCTTCGGGGGCTATGTTTTTGGCTGTCTGCCCCCATGGGGGGGGGGCAGATCTCGCCTTTTTTTTTATCTAGGGCCCACTAGGCCACCAGGGAATTGTTTTTGGGAGAGTGACCCCTTGGGCAAGGGTCGCTCTCCTTTGGGGGCTGTGTCTCCCATGTTTGGCCCACTAGACCACCAGGGATTTGTTTGTGGGGAGTGGCCCCTTGGGCAAGGGTCGCTCCCCTTATGGGGGCAATGTTTTTTGGCTTTGTCTGCCCCCCTGGGGGGCAGATTTCGCCATTTTTTTATAAAGTGGCCCACTGGACCACCAGGGAATACTTTGTGGGGAGTGGCCCCTTGGGCAAGGGTCACTCCCCTTTGGGGGCTATGTTTTTGGCTGTCTGCCCCCATTGGGGGGGCAGATCTCGCCTTTTTTTTAATCTAGGGCCCAATAGGCTACCAGGGATTTTTTGGGGGGAGAGTGACCCCTTGGGCAAGGGTCGCTCTCCTTTGGGGGCTGGGGCTTGTCATGTTTGGGCCCACTAGACCACCAGGGATTTGTTTGTGGGGAGTGGCCCCTTGGGCAAGGGTCGCTCCCCTTTATGGGAGGATGATTGTGGTCATTTCTGTCCTCTTTGTGTGGCAGATCAGCAGTATGTTTTTAAGGCCCATCTGCCCCCAAGGGGGGCAGAAGCCACTAGACAACAGGGGTTTTTTAATTTTTGTGTTGGTGAGTGGCCTCAAGGGCAAGGGTTGCTCCCCTTTTACAGGGGTGAATATTTTATTTATACTCTTAGGCCCACCTACCCCTTAGCTTAGCTGGTGGATTGTGTGTGGACTGGTGCATTATTTGAATATGTGATCGTAATGTTTTTTTTTTCTCCTTTTTATTCTAGTGTAAAGCTTTTGATTCCTGTTTGCGGTTTCGGCAGTGGTTGTTCTGCAGTTTTGCGTAATTGCATTTATTTGGTAAGAAAAACATTTTTGTTGTGTTTACTCCAAATGAGTATTATTGTCATGCATGAATGAATTTTTTTGTAAGTGGTGTCATAATGGCAGCATATTTGTTAGTGTTTTGAGCATGAAATTCTTTGCGATGTGTTTTGCATTGTCTTATGTGTACATTTTTTCTTTTTCTTTTTAGTGCCATATTGTTGATCCTTACTGTGTCTGTGCAGAGTAGGTGGTGGTGAGTCTAGCTGCTTCTGTCAAGTGAGTGGTATAGTGTTGGAGTATATAGGTCTTTGTGATAAACCTACATTTTGTTTATTTCTTTTTTTACAAAGGGTTTGTTGTTGTTGACTTGTTTGACAAGTTACCTTTATTAGTAAGCATTATGGCTAGCTGTAGAATGACTGCTCAGCAGGTGGTTGGTATGCTTCTTGAATCTTCCTCTGAGCAGGATTATGAGACTGACAGCGCGTCTGAGGGAGAGGAAGGAGGGGAAGATTCAGGCAGTGAGTTTTCTCTCCACATGGAATCATCGGATGATGAAGCTACTCTCAGTGCGGATGAAGCTACTCTCGGTGTGGATGAAGCTACTCTCAGTGCGGATGAAGTGCCTGTTTTAGAGGAGGACACTGCTGTGCCGATGGTGCAAGAGGCATCTGGATTGCAGCCTGAGGCTGCTAGGCTTCCAACTGGAAGTGGTGGACTCTGGGTTGATCCAAACATGGTGCAGCCGGTGTTGCCTGCCTTTAGTGGTGATGCAGGGTGTAGAGTGGATTGTGAACATTTCTTGCCTATACAGTTTTTTCAGTTGTTTATGGATGATGTATTTTTGGGTGAGATTGTTGAGCAGACTAATTTGTATGCTGAACAGTTTTTGAGGGACAACAGTGCCAGACTTAGGCCCCACTCTAGAGCTACCCGGTGGACTCCCACAAATCTGGAAGAGATGAAGAAGTTTTTGGGTTTGACTTTATTGATGGGTTTGATAAGGAAGCCGTCCATGGCTTCATATTGGTCTACCAGTCCCTTGATGGCAACGGCCATATTTCCTGCAATTATGACTCGTGATCAGTATTTACTTTTGCTTCGGATGCTGCATTTTGTTGATAATGCTTTGGCGTTGCCACGAGATCACCCTGAGTGTGACCGTCTTTTTAAGATTCGGCCTGTTCTTGATCACTTTGTAGATCGATTTTCAGAGATCTATACTCCAGGGAAAGAAATATCTATTGATGAGTCTGGTCCTGTTCAAGGGCCGTTTGGTTTTTAGGCAGTACATTCCTAGCAAGAGGGCACGTTATGGAATTAAGCTGTATATGTTGTCTGAGAGTAGGACAGGATATGTTTTTAATTTCCGTGTGTACACTGGTAGGGATTCCACTATTGACCCCCCTGGTTGTCCGTCCACTTTTGGAGTTTCAGTGAAAATTGTGTGGGATCTTGCTAGAGGACTGTTTAACAGAGGCCACCATTTGTACCTTGATAACTTCTACACTGCTGTGCAATTGTTTAAGGAATTGTTCAAAGTGGACACTTTTGCTTGTGGCACAATCCGCTCTAACTGTAAAGGTTATCCAAAAGAGCTTGTTTGCAAAAAACTTCAGAGGGGACAGTGCAGTTCCTTGCGTAGTGATGAACTGCTAGCTGTGAAATTTGTGGACAGGAGGGATGTGTACATGCTGACTACCATCCATGATGAGAGTACTTCAGCTGTGGCTGTTTGGGGTCAGATTGCTGAAGTGCGCAAACCTGTGTGCATTTTAGACTACAATAAGCACATGGGTGGTGTTGATAGAGTAGATCAGAGGTTGGAACCTTACACTGCTATTCGTAAGGCTTATATTTGGTATAAGAAGTTGGCCATCCATCTCTTCAATTTAGCAACTTTCAATGCTTTTGTTGTGTTCAAGGAGTGTTCTCCTGCGTCAAAGTTGACTTTTGTTCAGTTTCAGGAGTCTGTGATAGGCAGCCTTGTTGTTGTGGAACAGGCAAGTGTTCCTAGAGTTGGAGTGGTGGAGGATGTGGCTAGATTGAAAGATCGCCACTTTCCTGATTTAATTCCTCCCACGCCCAAAAAAACAATCCCTGTAAGAGATGTAGAGTCTGCTTGCGAAGAGGTGTGCGGAAGGAGAGTTGTATGCACTGTGCCGATTGTCCTTCTAATCCTGGGCTGTGTGTGCCCACATGTTTCAGATTGTATCACACTCAAAAGAGTTTTGGGGAGCAACCATGAGTCTAATAGTGTACTGCCTGGTCTGTATGGTTTTATATAGGTCAGTTTAATGTTTGGCAATAGAATGATGTCTTCAGTTACTGCTGTTGTTTTTGTAGTTATAGTTTTGTATTTAGTTGCAATTTGTTTGTGTTTTCTTTCTTGTTTAAAAAAAATTTATGACGGTGTGCGTGGACTGGCGCTTGGCTGGCGGTGTGTGTGGAGTGGAGCTTGGCTGGCGGTGTGCGTGGACTGGCGCTTGGCTGGCGGTGAGTGGACTGGAGCTTGGCTGTCGGTGAGTGGGCTGGCGCTTGGCTGGCGGTGTGCGTGGATTGGCGCTTGGCTGGCGGTGTGTGTGGATTGGCGCTTGGCTGGCAGTGTGTGTGGATTGGTGCTTGGCTGGCGGTGTGCGTGGATTGGCGCTTGGCTGGTGGTGTGCGTGGACTGGTGCTTGGCTGGCGGTGAGTGGACTGGCGCTTGGCTGGCGGTGTGCGTGGATTGGCGCTTGGCTGGCGGTGTGCGTGGATTGGCACTTGGCTGGTGGTGTGCGTGGACTGGCGCTTGGCTGGCGGTGAGTGGACTGGAGCTTGGCTGGCGGTGAGTGGACTGGCGCTTGGCTGGCGGTGTGCGTGGATTGGCACTTGGCTGGCGGTGTGTGTGGATTGGCGCTTGGCTGGCGGTGTGTGTGGATTGGTGCTTGGCTGGCGATTTGCGTGGATTGGTGCTTGGCTGGTGGTGTGAGTGGACTGGTGCTTGGCCGGCGGTGAGTGGACTGGCGCTTGGCTGGCGGTGTGCGTGGATTGGCGCTTGGCTGGCAGTGTGCGTGGTATGGCGCTTGGCTGGTGGTGTGCGTGGACTGGCGCTTGGCTGGCGGTGTGGGTGGACGGGCGCCTGGCTGGCGGTGTGCGTGGACGGGCGCTTGGCTGGCGATGTGTGAGTAGTGACTTGCTGCTGGTCACTACACACACTGCTAGCTAAACGCCACTCCACGCAATCCGTGAGCTGGTGTGGTTGCTGTGTCAGGAATGTGGGCGTGTGAAAGTGATGGGCCCTTGAATGGCGCTGTCTGCTGGTGTGAGTGTTGTAATGTGCTGGGCCCGCGGCTGGCGGTGTGAATGGTTTTGTATGTGTCACACGTATGAAAGGTGTATGAATGGCCTGTAAAGCGGTTGGTGCCTTGTCGTGGCTTTACAGCTCACGAGCTGTGAGTCAATGGTTCAGTTTCTCGTCCTTTCAATTATTAACAGTGCATTTAATTTTTGTGAAATCTCTGCTTAATACAACTGTATATACTGAACCATCACTCACCCTCGTGCCAAATCCAACCAGAATGTCTGTGTGCTTGAAGAATAGGTGGTTGTGCAGAAATATTTGTCTTTTCTGTCTTTCTCAAGCAGGGTGTACCTTGTCCCTTTTTGTGAGTGTTGTAATGTGTTGGTTTTGTGCCTGGTGGTGTGAATGGTCTTGTGTGTATCACGTATGAAAGGTGTGTGAATGGCCTGTAAAGCGGTTGGTGCCTTGCCGTGGCTTTACAGCTCACGAGCTGTGAGTCACTGGTTCAGTTTTTTGTCCTTTTCATTATTGACAGTGCATTTCATTTTTGTGAAATCTCTTGTTAATAAAATTTTATATACTGAACCATCACTCGCCCTCCTGCCAAATCCAACCAGTATGTGTGTGTGCTTGAGGAATAGATGGCTGTGCAGTAATCTTTGTCTTTTTAGTCTCTCTGCCAAGGTGTACATTCCATCTAAGAATAACCTACCAACAGTAGATATTGTCATAAACTAAACACCCATGGGAGTACATGGTGATGTCTCTCTTGTGGATACCAACACGTTATCTTACCCACAATGTCCTGCAAACCTCAAAATGTCTGTCACATTTTCCTTGCATTATTGTGCCAAAATGTTCACGCTGCAGAAAGAAACAACAACTTTCCTATCCCCCGCCTTTCTCCAAGTATTCCAATAGAAATGGTACCTCACTCGCATGGGAGGCCCAAGTACCCGCGACAGGCCAGGGCCCAAAACGTAGTGAGGCGACATCAAAATTGCCTATCACAAAACAACCTGGTTTTGCAAGGGGTCACCTGGGTTTTTGGCCCCGTGCTCGGCGGCCAGCTAGGAAACCTACCAAACCCACACATTTCTGAAAACTAGACACCCGGGGGATTCCAGAGAGGTATGGCTTGCGTGGATCCCCCAACGTTTCCTTACCCAGAATCCCCTGCAAACCTCAAATTTAGCTGAAAAAATCACTTTTTTTGCACATTTTTGTGTGGGAAAGTTGTGACATCTCCGGGCTGACACAAATTTCCTACCACCCAGCGCTCCCCCGGGTCTCCCGATAAAAATGGTGCTTCACTCGTGTGGGAGGCCCAAGTACCCGCGACAGGCAAGGGCCCAAAACGTAGTGAGGCGACATCAAAATTGCCTATCTCAAAATGACCTGGTTTTGCAAGGGGTCACCTTTGTTTTGGCCCCGTGCTCGGCGGCCATCTAGGGAAACCTACCAAACCACACATTTCTGAAAACTAGACACCAGGGGATTCCAGGGAGGCATGGCTTGCGTGGATCCCCCAACTTTTCCTTACCCAGATTCCCTGCAAACCTCAAATTTTGCTGAAATAGTCACTTTTTTCACACATTTTTGTGTGGGAAAGTTGTGGCATCACCGGGCTGACACAAAGTTCCGACCACCCAGCATTCCCCCGGGTCTCCTGATAAAAATGGTGCCTCACTCGTGTGGGAGGCCCAAGTACCCGCGACAGGCAAGGGCCCAAAACGTAGTGAGGCGACATCAAAATTGCCTATCTCAAAACAACCTGGTTTTGCAAGGGGGTCACCTTTGTTTTTGGCCCCATGCTCGGCGGCCATCTAGGGAAACCTACCAAACCCACACATTTCTGAAAACTAGACACCAGGGGGATTCCAGGGAGGTATGGCTTGCGTGGATCCCCCAACGTTTCCTTACCCAGAATCCCCTGCAAACCTTAAATGTTGCTGAAAAAGTCACTTTTTTCACACATTTTTCTGTGGGAAAGTTGTGGCATCACCGGGCTGACACAAATTTCCTACCACCCAGCGTAACCCAGGGTCTCCCGATAAAAATGGTGCCTCACTCGTGTGGGAGGCCCAGGTACCTGCGACAGGCAAGGGCCCAAAACGTATTGAGGCAACATCAAAATTGCCTATCATAAAATGTTTTGGGCTCTTGCCTGTCGCGGGTACTTGGGCCTCCCACACGAGTGAGGGACCATTTTTATCGGGAGACACTGGGGAATGCTGGGTGGTAGGAAATTTGTGTCAGCCCGATGATGCCACAACTTGCCACACAAAATGTGTGAAAAAGTGACTTTTCAGCAAAATTTGAGGTTTGCAGGGGATTATGGGTAAGGAAACGTTGGGGGATCCACGCAAGCCATACCTCCTGGAATCCCCTGGTGTCTAGTTTTCAGAAATGTGTGGGTTTGGTAGGTTTCCTAGATGGCCGCCGAGCACGGGCCAAAACCAAGGTGACCCCTTGCAAAACCAGGTTGTTTTGAGATAGGCAATTTGATGTTGCCTCAATACGCTTTGGGCCCTTGCCTGTCGCTGGTACTGGGCCTCCCACATGAGTGAGGCACCATTTTAATCTGGAGACCGGGGAACGCTGGGTGGTAGGAAATTTGTGTCAGCCCGGTGATGCTATTACTTCCACACAAAAATGTGTGAAAAAGTGATTTTTTCAGCTACATTTGAGGTTTGCAGGGATTCTGGGTAAGGAAACGTTGGGGGATCCACACAAGCCATACCTCCCTGGAATCCCCAGGTGTCTAGTTTTCAGAAATGTGTGGGTTGGTAGGTTTCCTAGATGGCCGCCGAGCACGAGCCAAAACAAAGGTGACCCCATTGCAAAACAAGGTCGTTTTGAGATAGGCAATTTTGATGTTGCCTCAATAAGTTTTGGGCCCTTGCCTTTCGCGGGTACTTGGGCCTCCCACACTAGTGAGGCACCATTTTTATCGGGAGACCCAGGGGAACGCTGGGTGGTAAGAAATTTGTGTCAGCCCGGTGATGCCACAACTTTCCCACACAAAAATGTGCGAAAAAAGTGATTTTTTCAGCTAAATCTGAGGTTTGCAGGGGATTATGGGTAAGGAAATGTTGGGGGATCCACGCATGCTATACCTCCCTGGAATCCCACGGGTGTCTAGTTTTCAGAAATGTGGAGGTTTGGTAGGTTTCCCTAGATGGCCGCCGAGCACGGGCCAAAACCCAGGTGATCCCCTTGCAAAACCAGGTTGTTTTGAGATAGGCAATTTTGATTGTGCCTCACTACGTTTTGGGCCCTTGCCTGTCACGGGTACTTGGGCCTCCCACACGAGTGAGGCACCATTTGTATCGGGAGACCCGGGGGAACGCTGGGTGGTAGGAAATTTGTGTCAGTCCGGTGATGCCACAACTTTCCCACACAAAAATGTGTGAAAAAAGTGATTTTTTCAGCTAAATTTGAGGTTTGCAGGGGATTCTGGGTAAGGAAACGTTGGGGGATCCACGCAAGCCATACCTCCCTGGAATCCCCCGGGTGTCTAGTTTTAAAAAATGTATAGGTTTGATAGGTTTCCCTAGGTGCCGGCAGAGCTACGGTTCATAAACTACAACTAGGCACTTTGCCAAAAAAGGGTCATTTTTCACTGTGAAATTGTGGTGTGTCCACGTTGCGTTTTGCGCCGTTTCCTGTCGCGGGCACTAGGCCTACCCACACAAGTGAGGTACCATTTTTTTGGAAGACTTTGGGGAACGCGGGGTGGTTGGAAATTTGTGGATCCACGCAGATTCCAGAAATGTGAGGAAAATGTGTTTTTTTGGACAATTGTTTAGGTTTGCAAGGGATTCTGGGTAACAGAACCTGGTGAGAGCCACACAAGTCACCCCATCCTAGATTCCCCTGGGTGTCTAGTTTTCAAAAATGTATAGGTTTGCTAGGTTTCCCTAGGTGCCGGCAGAGCTAGGGTTCAAAAACTACAGCTAGGCAGTTTGCCAAAAAAGGGTCATTTTTCACTGTGAAATTGTGGTGTGTCCACGTTGCGTTTTGCACCGTTTCCTGTTGCGGGCACTAGGCCTACCCACACAAGTGAGGTACCATTTGTCTCGGAAGACTTTGGGGAACGCGGGGTGGGTGGAAATATGTGGATCCACGCAGATTCCAGAACTTTCCACCACAGAAATGTGAGGAAAATGTGTTTTTGTTGACAATTTGTTAGATTTGCAAGGGATTCTGGATAACAGAACCTGGTGAGAGGCAGTCAAGTCACCCCATCCTGGATTCCCCTGGTTGTCTAGTTTTCAAAACTGTATAGGTTTGCTAGGTTTTCCTAGGTGCCGGCAGAGCTAGGGTTCAAAAACTACAGCTAGGCACTTGGCCAAAAAAGGGTCATTTTTCAAAGTGAAATTGTGGTGTGTCCACGTTGCGTTTTGCACCGTTTCCTGTTGCGGGCACTAGGCCTACCCACACAAGTGAGGTACCATTTTTCTCGGAAGACTTTGGGGAACGCGCGGTGCATGGAAATTTGTGGATCCACGCAGATTCCAGAACTTTCCACCACAGAAATGTGAGGAAAATGTGGTTTTTTTGACAATTGTTTTGGTTTGCAAGGGATTCTGGGTAACAGAACCTGGTGAGAGGCGGTCAAGTCACCCCATCCTGGATTCCCCTGGGTGTCTAGTTTTCAAAAATGTATAGGTTTGCTAGGTTTCCCTAGGTGCCAGCAGAGCCAGGGTTCAAAAACTACAGCTAGGCACTTTGCCAAAAAAGGGTCATTTTTCAATGTGAAATTGTGGTGTGTCCATGTTGCGGTTTGCGTCGTTTCATGTCGCGGTCACTAGGCCTACCCATGCAAGTGAGGTACCATTTTTCTCGGAAGACTTTCGGGAATGCGGGGTGGGTGGAAATTTGTGGATCCACGCAGATTCCAGAACTTTCCACCACAGAAATGTGAGGAAAATGTGTTTTTTTGGACAATTTTTTAGGTTTGCAAGGGATTTTGGGTAACAGAACCTGGTGGGAGCCAGTCAAGTCACCCCGTCCTGGATTCCGCTGGGTGTCTAGTTTTTAAAAATATATAGGTTTGCTAGGTTTCCCTAGGTGCCGGCAGAGCTAGGGTTCAAAAACTACAGCTAGGCACTTTGCCAAAAAAGGGTCATTTTTCAATGTGAAATTGTGGTATGTCCACGTTGCGTTTTGCGCCGTTTCCTGTCACGGGCACTAGGCCTACCCATGCAAGTGAGGTACCATTTTTCTCGGAAGACTTTGGGGAACGCGGGGTGGGTGGAAATTTGTGGATCCACGAAGATTCAAGAACTTTCCACCACAGAAATGTGAGGAAAATTTGTTTTTTTGACATTTATTTAGGTTTGCAAGGGATTCTGGGTAACAGAACCTGGTGAGAGGCAGTCAAGTTACCCCATCCTGGATTCCCCTGGGTGTCTAGTTTTCAAAAATGTATAGGTTTGCTAGGTTTCCCTAGGTGCCGACAGAGCTAGGGTTAAAAAACTACAGCTAGGCACTCTGCAATGCTTTTGCCATATAGGCCTGCATGTGTTTCCTTTGTTCCTTTTTGGCCTAGGCTTCTTGTTGTTGTGGGCCTGGCCATGTGGCTGCCGGCCATTTTGAAGCCAGGCAGTGTGCTTTTGCCATAGGCCTGCATTGTCTGTCTTCCCTTTCTTGTTGTTGTGGGCCTGGCCATGTGGCTGGTGGCCATTTTGAAGCCTGGCAGTGTGCTTTTGCCATAGGCCTGCAAGCTTGTGGCCTAGTCTGCCAACAGGTCTTTCATCCAGTAGGCTCAGAGGTAGTCATGGGTGCATCAAACAACTGTTTCTGTGTGTTCTGTTCAATTTAAACATCATTTAGGGCACGGATGGCATTGGATTGAATTGCAAAATGTGTTTTTTTGGGGTATTTCACTTTTTGGGTGTGTGTTAAATAATTGCCTTTGTTGTGTGTGGTGTGTTTGTTGTGTAACTTGCACACCTTGTTTAGCCCTGTGGATTTTCATTTTTGCCTTTTATTGCATTAAAGCAGTGTTGTTTAGCATGCCTCTTTTGCCTGGCTATTATAGGCCTGTTTCAGTTCATCGTTTTCCAGGCCTCCTGCTTGTTGCTTGTGACTGTGAGTGTCCATGTGGCTGGTGGCCATTTTGTGGTGGTAGTTTAGTAGTGTGCTGCTTTTGCCATATATGCCTGCATGTCTTTCCTGTGTTCCTCTTGGCTTACTGCTTCCATCCATCCCTTTGCCAGCTGCAGCTCCCTGAATGACATGATGAGCAAATAATTTAATGCCAAACAGGTTCCACTTCCATTACATTTGTATTTTGGTTTTTGTTCTTCTTCTTTCCTATCCTTCCTGAGTGTACACAGTATACCATGAAAGCCCTTGTTGTCAAAGTCTCACAAATGGCTACACTGTTATGTTTTTTATTTATAACTTAAACTGAGTTAATAAAATGTAATAATATAACACTAACAAGTGTGACCACCACACACTAAGTTATATATTATATTTGTTTGTTTGTACTAGTAGTAATTGAACCACAACAACAAATGCAACATTTCACTGATGTTCTTCCTGGCTTCTTTGCTTTTAGGTGCACAAAAAGACAGAGGAGGAGGTGTCATCACCCGTTGTACTGCCAGACAGAAGCCCTGGTGCGCACCACGTCACGTCCACGTGTGACCACAGACATCTCTGCAACTTGTGCACCTGCGTCCTGCTGACATCGGAAGGAAGAAGAAGATGGCCCCAAAGAAAGGTATCAGGTCCTCCAGTACCAATAAAGTTGCCAGTGAGAAGAAGGAACAGAAGAAGGAAGTGGCACTGCCACTTACCAAGACTGGTGTGCCGGCCAATATGTTTTTTGGGAAACAAAAAATTATGCCTGCATCAGCAGTGTCCGGGGACCAAGCTGGGAACAGCACCTCTGCATCAGCGGGCCCACCCCACCAACCTAGGCCCAAGCCCATGAGTGTCGCAGAGGTAGCCAGTCTACTAACGAGCAGTGATGTTGAAATGTCATTATCGCAAAGTAGTATCCAATCAACGCAGGCGGAAACTCAGCAGATAAGTGGGCAACAACAGCCACAACAACAGCCGCAACAACAGGCGCAACAACAGCTGCAACAACAGCCGCAACAACAGCCCACAATAGTAGTTGTTCCTCCTGAAGTAGGGGCAGTTCAGGAAATCGAGCTTCCTGCAGACGAAGAGGAGCAAGCCACTCTTTCAGAAGATCCATTGTCTTCCAGATCCCCAGCAAGGAAAAGGAGGGTTAGTCCATCAACTTCTTCTTCAAGCCCCGCTTCTGATGATCTAGATGCCACTTGGAAGCCACCAGCTCAGTCTGAGAGTGATGCACGCCACAAGACAAGGCTAGTGAAAAGGAAGGTTCCAGAAAGCCTTAGAGTTATGGAGGTAGATGTGGAAGAGGGGGATGATGATGACGAGCCAGTCATCATGAACATCACTCCCGGCCCAGAGGAGATGGAGACCAACATTATTACCCTATCCAAAATCGCTGCGAGGGATGTAGCACGGATTCCACCAAGACAGGTAACACCACCTCCAGCTTCCATATTTGCATTTGCTAAGGCCTGGCAGGGACCTACATCCAGCTCAACCACCACCTCAGTAGATAGTGGTAATGTAAGTGCAGAGTCAAATTCCACGCCCACCCTCCAGTTCATCTGGCATTGAAAGTGGCACCTCCAGCAGCGCCAGAAAGTTCAGCTCCCCAGTTTGGGACTTCTTTTCGGTTAGCAGTAAGGAGGAGATCATTGTTATATGCTCAATTTGTCGACACGCTGTTAGGCGGGGTAAGCTTGGTACAAACTATGGTACCGGAGGCCAAACAAGTCATCTCAGAAAACACCACATGATCCAGTGGGAGGCTCACCTACTTCGCGTACAAAAAAGTAAAACTGCACCCATTGCTGTTGGTGGGGATGAAGAAGTAGAAGAAGAAGATATGATCGTGGTGGAAGGTGAACAAGAGGGAGACATTTCTAGCCCTGTCCCCAGCAGTGTAGTGGTACTGCCCACATCCTCAGCAACATCTCAGTGGCACCGTAAGAAGAGTCAGACTCAGAGTCAGACTGAGACACCAAGGCAACCGAGTACTGCAATGAAAAAGAGTGCGTCGTTGAGCCTAACTGGGTTCAAGAAGACAGCTGCACCACAAAGGAAAATAATCCAGCCTACCATTGACAGCATGCTTAGGTCGGAGGGGCAGTACGAGCGCAACCACCCAACGGCACGTTTGTACAATGCGAAGCTGGCTAAAATGTTAGCGCTGGACCTTCTCCCTTTTCTTTTTTGTGCAAGGGGTGGGTTTCCTTGAATTTGTGTCAGCCATCTGCCCTAAATGGAAGGTTCCCAGCCGGTCCTATTTCGCCAGAGTTGCTGTTCCAGCACTACATCACGATGTGCTGGAATTGCTTGGACAAGCTTTGCAGCAGAGTGCTGTTCACAATATCCACCTGACAACAGACATGTGGACCAGTTGCCAAGCCACTGATTACATGTTCATCACTGCACACTGGATCTCTTTTGGGGGGGTTAGAGAAAAGATATCTGAAGCAGGTGCTGTTGACACTGCTGAGATTTTTAATGCTACTCGGAAACATGCAACTGTAGCCATGTTCGCCATGGAGAAATCTCATACTGCTACAAACATTTTGGAAGAGTTTAACAGCAAGGTCTTTGAATGGCTGCGCCCACGAGGGCTTAACATTGGTTTTGTTGCCACGGATAATGGCAGTAATGTACTTAAGGCCATGGAGGATGGTGGCTATTTCAGGGTCCCGTGTTTGGCGCACTGCATTAACATTATTGTTCAAGACTTTCTGAAAAAAGAAGCCATAGTCAGCAACTTACTGACCACCTGCCGAAGAATATGCACACATTTCAGCCATTCTTTTAAAGCCCGGAAGCAGCTGAGGATCATTCAACGTGACTATAGAATGCCAGTCAAAGCACTCATCCAGGAGGTGGCAACACGTTGGAACTCAACTTATTACATGCTTGACCGTCTGTTTGAGCAGTACAGACCAATCAATGAATATGTCATGCAAAGAGGGGATGCTACTGTGAAAGGCATGACCCTTCAGATGGACCAATGGTGCCTAGTTAAATGCCTGACAGAGATGCTTCTTCCTTTCGAGGTCTTCACACGTGAAGTCAGCAAGGAGGACTGTACTATGGGCCAAGCTATCCCATTGTTGCACATGCTAGAGCAACAGCTGAAGGAGGTGTCTGAAGCGTACATAGGTGTGGAAGACAAAAATGAAGCATATGAAGCAACATTACATTTGTGCCACAATTCTGGATCCACGGTACAAATCGGCACTGAACAGTAAGACATTAATTCTTTTTTCAGAACTGGAGGTTGCCCGGTACAAAACTTGGATAGCTGAGGTAGCCAGTGACTTTGAAAATGAACGGCTGGCAATTAAAGGCCCGCTACTCAAACCCACAACAAGTACTGCAGCAGGGCATCCGGCGTCAAGTTCCACTTCAGAGCCTGAGGGCAGTGCGTTTGGCTCAGAGTGGTCACCAACACTATCGACAACAGCAAGAACCGGATCATCAGCCCCAGTAAAATCGGCACAGGATTGGTATTTACAGCAAGGGCTTGCTAGGTCCAGTGCTGATGCAAAGACAAAAGAGGCCAAATAAAGTGTAGCACCCCTGAACATTGAGCGGATGGTCCAGGCCTATCTGGATGACCCAACAGAGGTCTACATTGATCAAAACCTATTGCGGTATTGGTATGGGAAAAGGGGCCAATGGCCAGTGCTCAGCAGGCTGGCGATAAACTATCTGGCTTGCCCTGTCGCAAGTGTCTCTTCTGAACGTGTTTTCAGTGCTGCTGGTGCCATTGTAACAGTGAAAAGGACCAGTCTCTTGCCCAAAAACGTGGAGAGGTTAACCATGATCAAAATGAATCAGCACTTTATACCACCGAATTACACAATACATGAATCAACGCAGGAAGATGAGGACAGCGACTTAGGTGACGGAAGTAGTGTGTTAGAAGATTACCTACTTCTGGTTGAACCCCCAGAATTTGAGGACGAGCTATACTTCCCTGACAACTAGGCTTGAACTTCTTACTTTCTTCCTTCCTTATTTACTTTTATTTGTGTGTGTCTGTCTTTCTGGTTCGAAACTTGAATCACAACAAATCCATCACCACCGTCTTCTAGTCTTTTTATTGCCATATTGGAGTTGCAGCTGTCTGCATTTAACTGAAGTCCACTCCTCCAAGTCCTGCTCCTCCATCCTCCTGACTCGCCCTAAATCCATTTCCCTCAAGCCAGATGATGATTGGATGTAGAATAATAGAAGAAAAAAGAAAATGTTGCCTCGTTGAGTCCCTCCAAAAGAAGTGGAACATGATGACTACTATAGCTATCCTCCTTTCTGAGCCGAGAGAGACTGCCCCTTAACTTAAGATGAGAAGGAACAGGTAATGAATGATGGCATGCATTGGACGCTGACTGAGTGATTTGTGTTGTTGTTGTTTGTTGTGCATGAAGTGAATTCATTGTGTACTATTATTTAATCTACACACTAAAAGTAACTCAAGTCAATGTTTCCCTTCTTGTTTTTTAATAACAAAATTGTACTTCTACTGCAGGCCGATCCATTGTATTTTGAATAAGGAATGTGGACTCACTCTATACACTGCACACTGAGTTGGACAGCACCATGATGATGACCACAGTGACATAATATCTTCACAGTCACTCAGTAGGATCGGAGATGATTGATGGAATAAGTCAGGGCGTTTCATGAGTGGCATAAAAGGTAAACAAGTCAACAACAACCACAGCAGACCTACATGTATGTGTAGTGGTGGAGTCGAGTGTAGTGGTATGACTGACAGCGTTGCATTGATGTAGTCACTTAATTTGGAAAATGCTATGTTGCTGTATATGTGCTTTGTCTGCCTCTGTCCAAATGTAAGCTAAATGGAGGCTGTGTCACGGGTGCCGTGGGCCTGCTCTGTCCTGTTGTTGTTGTAGGTTAATGCTGGAAACAGAGTAGACATGATGTATCCATGCCCCCTCTGAAAGTGTTCTTGTTGCACTCCCCCGTAATTTATGCATTTTTTTTCTCCTTGATTTTTCAATATCCCTTTTGTTTTTCCATCTACAATTACAGGCCGGCCCTTACCCTGTGCTATACTGGGAAAAACAACTCACACTTAACTTACCAATCCGCATCCGCCAGGCAGGCAGTGACGGCACCCAAGATTGATGGACGGAGCGTCCATGGAAGGGAGGACCAAGAGGAATGCTGAGATGCAACTCCCCAATTTGTCCAGGATAACATACAGTAACAGTATCAACATTCATCATCTTTTAAATAATTTGATTCATTTTTTATCTGCAATCATTACGACTGTGTGTTGTTGGTATTATGTTTGGTCTCTGCTTATAATTCATCCCTACAGCTATTTTTTCATTTTCTTTGCTATCTTTAAAAGTAAGCCCGGTACAACAGAACAGAAACTGTATGTAATTTGGGTCTCTCTGAGGGCAGACAGGCAAGGCAAATTGCATAATATACTGCTGCCCTGTACTGTCTAATTGTCTAGTAGTAGTTAGTCAGTACTACTTATCATTAACCATCAAGTTATCATCATCATGCATGCATTTCCTTTTTCTCCCTTAACAGATTTATGGATATGGTCATCTGCCAAGATTGTGTTTTGTTGTTTGTCCATGCGTAGTGTTTTTCTTTGTCAAACCTTTCCCCAAACCCCCCTTCCCAACCATTCATCAAACCCTAACCCTCTTCCCCCGGGCTGTGTGATTTATATTGAGGTGTGACTTAATTAATTGTACACCAATAATTGATCACACGCTTGCTTGGGCGGATGTGGTGAAAGCAACACTAATTCAATTTCAAGGCAGGGCGAGGATCTTCTTCTGCTTGCCCACCCATGCTCAGTATATTTGCAAGTCAATTTTGTTTCCAAAGGAACCTAATCCATCATAATTAATTTCCGGCATCGATTGGATTCATCAACATCCTCCTACACAGCACTAAAGGTTACGCTTGTGTCGAGTGACTCGACACAACTACAGTTTGTAACTTGTTGTACTAGGCTATCCCCGCCACCATTATGTTTTATTTACTTCGTTCTACTACTCCTCCCAGAGTCTCTCTCAGGCGACTGACTGTCTCATTTTCTTTTTTGCAAATGCTACTGCCAGTGTCTACTACTACCACCACAACCATGGCATCTCCATTCTCTTGGGAAACCAAACCATCATCGCCATGCAGCCATCGCTGTGCCTAACTTAAACATCAATCACAGGTAAGATAAGAAGTTTGGGGGAGGTATAATAATGGACTAGGAGGAGAGACTAACAGTACTAGTAGGACAAGGCACTCAGTGAGCGGTACCGCATCTATCTGTTTGTGTGTTACAAAATCGGCAGATTATTTCAATCAAACACTGGCTGCGGCCTTGCAGCAGCAAGGAAACCATGTGACTTAAAACAGTAACCCCCCCACAAAACATTAACAACGTATGCTATGTTTAAGTATAAATATAATTTAATACCCTAATAAAAATAAACTATGTAAAAATCCCACAACACCCGACCCACCCCTCTCCCTAACCCCAACCAATGTCCAAAACGAGAAAGTCCAACCAATGTCCAAAATGTCCATAATAATAAACCCCAACGCCCAATTCCCACCCACCAAAAAAGGATTAAAAAGGGGCAATCCAACAGGGTCTTAAAGTTATCGGCGGGCTCTTCTGATCTCCTTCTCCAGGACCTTGATCTTCTTCTTAAGCTCCTCTAACTGCTCCTCTAGACGCGCATTTTGGAGGAGCATTCGGTGCGCATATGCCCTGCAGTTGCATCCACAGGGGGGGGGCAGCAGTGCTGGATGTTGAAGTGCGGCGGCGGGCGGCTGCCTGACCGTGGCGCCGTACCACTGTATGTATAAATTTTATTGTTTCAATTAATTAAAATTGTTACAATGAAGAACCAGCGGAGATGTTCCAGCGCTTAATTAATTCAATTATGGTCGGTATCTATTCAACAAATAATAAATACCACATGAATAAAATAGATTTAAAATGTTACATTTGACGCTAAAATAAATAAAACAGTGCAAATAGTCGGATGTCAATGCCTTGAATTAGTTACAATCCCTGATTAGACGATGATTTAGAGTTTTTTTCATTGAAGTGCGAACTTTCGCTAATTTTTGTGGGACCTAGAGAAGTTTCCATTGCGACTGTGCGGGTACGTATTCGGTGCTTTAGCTGCAAGGAATTCAATTAAAGTGCAATGTGCGAGGCATTAGCTAACAGTTCTTTCACCTTGTGTGCAAATTTCGCAAATCTTGCCAGTTCCGTTGGAATGTCCAAGCTAAAGAGAAGTTCCATCGCATTTTGACATGTACGTGTTCCATATTTTAGAAACAATGGTTTTAGTAAAGTGCGGCGTGCCTGTGCTAAACAGTGGCATATGCAAACCAGGTGAGCCATGGTTTCCTCATACTGTTGGCATAGTCGGCAACTACTAACCACCTCTAATGATTTCCAGCGCATGTTAATGTCTTTTATCGGCAGCACCATAAGTCTCACTGCTAGGATTCGCTTTAAGATTGACTTATTTAAGGCGGCGTCAAGGTAAGGCTGCTTTAGGCGGTCCTCATAGGAGGTGGCAAGAATCCTAATGTTACTACTGGAGAGCCTCAGTTCCTTCATATCCTCTTCCTTAGAGAGTAATCTAACTTGTTTTCTTAAAATCGATTTTAGGATACCGGGCTGATAGATAAAATCCTGCCAATTGGACATGTCAAGATGCAATTCAGTACAGGCGGTGTGCAGGCTGTTGGACCACGAGTTATTTTCTTCCTCAAAAATAGTTTTTAAGATTGCTTTCATTGAGTGCGGGGAGCCGCACATACCCCTCGATAGAACTGCACAATCGAGGCCCAATGCTCGTAGCTCTGTTTGTTTAGCCCGAATTCCAATCGGAGCAGTGCATTCCGGGCATATGTTGGTATTTGAAAGATTCGCTTAAACGCTCGACAGTTGGCTTGTTCCAAGATGTTACTATAAGCCGCTGGGAATGCTAGTTGGCCATATGTAAGAGAGGGTAACAACTTAGCGTTTATGACCTTTCTGATAGATTTGGTGGATGGGCCACTTAATTTAGAATTCAGCATGCATAGGGCATACGACACCGCCTTAGCTTTTGTTTCCATGGAAGCGATGTGTGCCGTGGGTTTCGCATTGCTTGTGAGCCAGACCCCCAGGTAGTTATATTTGGTCGTTGTTGCAATATTCAAGATGCCTAGTCTCCAGTGTTGTCTAAGTTTATTGGCATACTTCCCAAATATTACCACCTTCGTCTTTCCTGCATTTGCCCTTAGGTCGTTGTTGTTGTACTTGTTTAGAGCTTCCAATAGTTGTTGCATGCCTATTTTGGTGTGGTCCAATAACACCATATCGTCCGCATACTGCATTAAGAATAATCTAGTCGAGCCAATTTTAGGAGACAAAAGGTTAGCCTTGGATAATACATTGCCAAGGTCTGCCGTATATAAGTTAAAATGGAGGGGTGCCAGTAGGCAGCCTTGTTTCAGCCCTCGATCTGTTGGGATCTTTTTAGTGGCTGCATTTGTCGTGAGTTTCACCTGTACCCATGTTCCGGTGTAAAGGCTGATTATTGCTTTTAGCAGTATCGGAGGTACCCCCCAGTTTTGCAATTTCCGCCACAACAGGCTCCGGTTAACGCCATCAAATGACGCAGAGTAGTCCACGAAACATGCAAAAAGTGGCAGGTGCTTTTTCTGAGTGGACTGTTCTGCTAGGTAAGCGAGAGCTAAAATATTATCCATCGTTGATGCTCCAGGCCTAAAACCGGATTGGTAGGCTGGAAGGATTTCATTGATGTCGGCCCATTCCTGTAAATCTTGCAGGAGGAGGCTTGCATATCCTTTTGCCTCGATGTCCAGGAGAGCAATCAGCCTATAGTTCATTGGGTCCCTAGTGTCTCCCTTTTTATGAATGGGTTGCAGCAGGGAACCTTTCCAGGTCTCCGGGACTGTTGAATTGGTCAGACAATAATGATAGAGTGGTGTAAGTATGGTACCCCAGAAATTGCAGTCTTCTTTGAAGAGGTGTCCTGGTAAAGCGTTGGAACCCGGTGCTCCATCCCTTCTGATGTTCTTTAGGATTAGTATGACACGGTTTGCTTCGACATGGTGAGATGATGTTTCTTTGCAATTTAAGGGTTTCCCCGTTACTGGCTGTACTGCTGAATCTTCGATGGTTGGAGCGAAGTTATTTCGCAGATCATCGATGATATGTAGATGTAACTGATGAGGCTGAGCCTGACTTGGCACACAACAATACAATGCGGCCACGTGGGCAATCCATGAATAGCTGGAAACCCCGTTGCGCCTATCATGGCCGTGCCCGGAGAGCCTATTGATGAATGACCAAAATTCTGCCTGTTTATTTGGGGTCAGCAGGCTGTGGATTTGCAACCATTGGGCCTCTTGCTGTTTTCTTTTGCTGTCCCATACGTTTTTCCTGTGTATTTTCCTAGCTAGGAGTTGATTTTGGAATGTTTTGGCCTTTCCCTCTCGTTTATGGATGCGAATGGCTGATCTCAAGGCCCGCTTGCTTTGCCCCACTTTTGCGCACCGGGGTTGAGGTTGGCAACAGATCCCTTCTCCAGATGTTCGTCGGTGGTTTATTTGTCTGAATGTCAAAAGCTCATACACCTCTGTCGCCAGTTTGATCCAATTTTCGCACACGTTGCCTGCTGGAAATTCGTGAGCAAGACTGGGCCAGATCGTTTTCCACCTGCATAATGCTGTTGTGTCTATTGTGTTCCATTTTATTCTCCTCTGTAAGGTGTGAATTTCCTCCCCCTTAGTGGAACCCACTATGGCGACGAGCGGTTGCATGGCCATTTGTAATACAAAGATTATGGCCAGTGGGAGATGATCGCTCATCTGGAACACGGGTTTCTGAGTTCCTGACACATGTCCATACAAGCGTTTACACGAAGATATAGTCAATCGTGGTTTTGATTTTTCCCAGAAGTTCTGTGTTCGAGGCCGACTTGGGGTGGTTGAGGATTTGTGTTGGTTTTAATCTATATGCATTTAAAAATGTATTCATTAGCTTTCCTGCCGTGTCCATTGGCAGAGCATCGTTGGGTGCAGTCCCTAGGTTACGAGTATTAAAATCACCGGCGATTATAATCCCGCAATTGGGCTGGCTGCTTAGTAGCTCTTCCAGTGCGTCCAATAGGGCCCTCATGGCGCTGGGTCTTGATGATTCCTTACTATTAAAGTAGATGTTCACAAGTAAAATCTTTAATGGGCAGCCGTTCAATTTGAAGCCTTGCAAAAGAGTGGCTTGGGCCGTGCCTGTGTTAAGTAGGGGTGTAGCTTTTATGTTACAGCTAGTTCTTGTGTATATAGATAGTCCCCCCAACGGTCTTCCGAATATGTTATGCTTTTTTGCTGGCTGTTGAAATTCCGTAAAGCCTGGAATGGCCGCTGAGGTTAGCAGCCAAGTTTCTTGGAGGCATAACAGATCCCCAGACTGTAGGAAGTCAACTGATTCTGTGTTCTGTAAAGTTGTTTTTAACCCGTACACATTCCATGAGATTACTTTCACAGTGTCCCTCAATCCAGTGATGTCAGAATCTTTACTTTGTTTGCTAGGAGCAGTATGTTCTTATTGGTGGTCTGGTTATTGGTGTTTCTTCCTGGTGGATTCTTTTGAGGTCCATCTTTTCGCTTTCTGTGCACGTGCGCCTTGTTTGAGTCGAGCTAGGTGAAAGGTATATTCTTAAGTTAGGGAAAGCTGTAGTGCGAGCAATGTAGACAGGACTTTCGTGTGCTCTCTGTGTTTTTGATGTTCATGCCGGCTTTTAACATAAACGGATATTTTTCCTCTTTGGGGATGTGTACCTTAATCCCCCAATTTGCAAAGCGATCTTTTTCTGTCATAATTATTTGTGGTATAGTGTCATTTTTCCATTTTAGTATTGACGACTCTTTTGTTTCATTGTTGCCCAATAGCTTAAATTGTACTTGAATAAGGTCTTCAGTCACAATCGAGGAGAGCTCAGGGATATGTTGAAATATTTGTAAAATATTGGTCCTGTTTAAAATGTCGGTGCTTCCCCGTGATGTGTATTCGGGTGTGAAGATTGTGATGTTATTCTCTACTTTAATTTGCCCTTGAGCCCTATAGTGTTCATCAGTCGGATGTGTGGCCAGCCCATGTGCATTAGTTATGGTCGCTCTGTTATCTTTGTAGCTAGTTTTAATTCCCCAGGTGTCATTTCGGATTGATATCGGGGGCTGGCGTTTCTCTGACGATAGCGTGGGGCCTGGTTTCCTGCATGTGAATTTCTTGATACTGCTTTATAGGTGAGGTACCTGTACTGACTGTTTTTGATGGCGCTTCCAGCACAGGATGGGGCCCCTCTTCCATTTTGTCCGGCAGTCCCTCATTGGTATGTGGATTTGTGATTATTTTTGGCTTTGTTATATTATTTGACTGGCCATTTTCTGGCCTAGTGCCACAGTTTTCCTTTTGGAAAATCGGGTAGAATTTCTGTGGCTCCACGTTCTTTGTTACAAAAGCCTTTTTTACATGTGTTTTTTGACTATGTGGGCCAGCTGGTTCTCTCAGACCCAGCTGTGTTTCCTTTATTCGGCTCCGTTGTTTGTTGGTTTTAGCTTGTTTTTTCAAGCGTTTCTTTGCTCTCCGTGATAGTGTTTTGCAGGGTTCTGTAGTGAGTTCCAGGTTGGTTGACCCACTGACGTTACTGTGCAAAGTTTCACCTGTGCCGGATTCCTCATGTTTAGGTGTGCTTTGATGCATCACTGCTGCCAGTTGTGAAGATGACGGAGGAGTGTCCCTGCACGGAGTGGGTGTGCCAACTTGATTTTTTTTCTGCTCAGTGAGCTTTTCTTCTGGGCATATATTGCCCACGCAGAGGTTCATATTACTCTTTGCTGTTTGTGGTGGCACATTAGCGACGCTTGCTACACTCACTGGGTCATTAATTCCATTTGCATCCTTCAATGTTCTTTCGGGAGTTCTTTGTTGGGACTGGGCTGTAGTGGTCCGATGTCTTTGTTTAAGTTCTATAATAATAGATGTTAAGACCTCTGGAAGTGAGCTAAGCTTCTCCACTATAGGTAGACACGTACACCTGGTGGGCGGTAGTGTTCTCAACAGGTCTAGTTTTCCAGTTAGAGTGTCGATTTTAGCTTCTATGTTGATCATGGCCATCGCAATTGCCTGCATGGTATCCATTTGTATTTCCAATTTTTGCGTTTGCCAGGTGAGCGCGTTGACAGCCGTTGTTAAAGTGGAGTTGATTGAAGACAATAGAGAGTTTTGATTGTGGCATCCCATCTGGGGTGTGCACTTGGTTTCGGCGGTGGAGTGGAGGAGGTTCTGTTCTCCCATTGAAGCTGTTTTCTCTCCGTTCTTCTTCCATCAGGGGTAGGCTTTGGTTGAAGGTGAAGATTTTGATTGCTGATAGGCTCCGTACGTGGGGAGGGGACGGAGACAGAACATGCGGGTTGTTTCTGCTTTCTGCCTGTAGGTCCGTCGTGAGATCCCCGAACGTATGATGGTAATCTTTACCTTTGTTTATTGGCTCTTGAGTGGAAGATATTTCTAAGATTTCCAAGGTTCTCAGGCCTGATACTTCGAGCCTCTTTCCCTGGGTTTCCGAGTACTCTAATGCTGATGAAATTTCAAGGACTTCTAGGACTCCTTGCCCTTGTGCGTCTTGGGTTTTTTCATCGCACTGAGTCTGGCCTGATACGACTTGCATCTCCTCCTGGGTGCTGGGTACGCGGGCGGAGTTAAGGTTTCAAACACTTCCGTGTATCCGTGCCCAAGCCCTTCTTCCACCTTCTCCCAGTGTGGGTTCGAGTCTGTGTTGGTGTTCCCAGCGGGGTGTGGCGTCGCGTCTATAGGTCTCTCGTTGCCCTGGCTTCTTATTTCCTGAGTCGTTTCCTGGGTCATTTCCTGGCCATGACTCTGACTCTTGCGCCTTTTGGCTTGTAACGTTGTGTGTATTAGTGCATTGCTGTATAACTTATTTTTTCCCAGTGTGTCCTGTCGAGGCGTTATTGGGATGAAATATTTGCAGATTGACTTGGTGTCAATTTTGGGGCTTAGTTTGGTTGAGTGCGGCAGAGGGGTGGATGCCAACCATGCTTGCTTCCTTGTTACCGGTTTTGTTCTATTACCTGAAGTGGTAAGTTTGGTGAGTTTGCTCATGTTCGTGTTTGGCTTGTTCTTTCTCCTTTGCCTCTCTTGCTGTGTGTGAGGATGATTATGCGTGGGGTTGTATTTGCCTTTTGCTGCCCTGTCCTCTAGTTTGTAAGGGAAATTGTACTTTAATTTGTAGAGCAGTTTCCAGCTCTGTGTGGTTCCTCTTCCAAAGCCGCTCTCAATGGCTTCCCTGCTGTGCGGCGTGTTGGTTGATTTCATTAAGTTGAAGGGGGGATTGCAGGTGGTCCGGCAGGTGATCCGGTAGATGAGCAGACGGGTGGACAGGCAGGTGGACAGACAATCCAGCGGCGGCTGCTGGGCGTGGCGTGCGCTCACTTGTGTCCTCACTTGTGTCCTCCTATGGGCCAGTGCGGCCCTTCTTAACCAGAGTTTGACCGGGGCTGGAAGCTCTGTGCGCAGTTCTTACCGAGAGCTTCAACATAAGGAAACCGGGAGGGGGTGGGGTGGCTGCTGTCGTGGTTGATGGCTGTTCTGGCTGTTTTTAATAGACTAAACAGAGACCAGCGGTCCAGTGGTCTCTGCTCTCTAAAACAGACTTGGCATTGGCATCTGTCAGTTCTCAGTCAGTTGTCCACCTCCCCCTTCACGTCCACCGTGACCTTCCCGTATTTCATTATGGGGGGGGGGGTAACTTCCAGTGCCACTCATCGCTGACCTCAAAGCCCAGGCTGCAAGCTATCAGCAGTCGCTCTTCACCCGCTCTTTGCTATTGTTAATGGGCGCTCTCTCGCTCCTACCTTCTGATTCCTCTGGTTCTTCAGAGGCTCCCCAGTTCCCTAGTTCCTGCTCCTGGCAGCAAAGGCAGACAGCAGAGCTCTTCCCGCTGCTCGAGGGGCGGCGGTGCGGTAGTTGGTACTGTAGCTATGGCCAGGTTCACCACGCACGACTCTCCCCTCGCAGGTCCTCCTCGCAGAACCGCAGCAGCTCTGCGCGCCGAGTTCCATGCTGATTCGCTGAACCCCCGTTGCCGCCTGTCCTGCGGGCTTGCGGGGGGAATGAAGAAGGGAACACGAGCTGCTCAGCAGCGTTTCTCTCGGAGCGGCGGCAGCGGCGTTTCTCGGCAGCGGCACCTCTCACAGGCAGCCAGCGGCTATCCGCAAGAACTGGATCCGCAAGAACTGGATCGGGCCACTGGAGGGGCCTGGCTGGGGCCCGGGGCATTGGAGGAGGCTGCAGCTGCTGCTGACTCCTCCTCCTCCTCCGCCAGAACCACCAGCCGCCGGTATTCTTGGCAGATGGCCTCCAGCTTCCGGCGCCGGGCCATGGCTGCCAACTCCTTCCTGGTTGGCTTTACTTGGGAAGGAGGATCTATATCAAGAAAGAAAAAAAGACTATTGTAACCAATACTCTTAGCAAAACAGTAACACAAAATTTATTCAACACATAGTGGCACTAGCAAGCACAGTACATAACATTTGTGGTATGTATCTATCCTCCCACTTCCTCGGCCTCTAACATTTGTAGGAGTTTCAGGCATTATACTAGCACTATGGATTCGAGTACATAGTACACCAGTCTTCTTCTTCTCTCTTGTTTAGCGAAATTACGTAACCTTGTTGTAGCCGGCATGCCAGCTCAGTCAGCTTGCGCCCAAGACGAACATACTCGAGTCATGACGCAGACTCACGTTAGTTTTATTTACTACTGTCTGCAGGTGGGGAAGCTCGTATTTTTCTATTACGGGTGGCACTGGCCATACTCTGTTACATCAAGGGCAACTACTCAATTTCACTTTCACCCTGCCCTGACTACTACAAAAAGGCAGATGATATCTGATCCAATGATCATTGCTTATATATGGGACGACATGAGGTACTTTGTTTTGATTGTGTAACCAGCCGATAGGCCACCCATGGCAGGCTGGCTGACACAGTCGAAAATAAATTAACCTAGGTAGGGAGTTGTCCTCGGAGTCGGAGGAAGGCGCTTGATAACTACATACATACACAATATATATGCTGTGCTTGCAAACTACTGTGAGTCAAGGGAGTATTCTGAAAATACAACTCATATTCTCCTTGGCTTTGCTACTCTGGCGCGGTTTATTTTACATTCTCTTCAAACAAAGACTCTTCATCCAGTGACAGTCTCCACCTATGCTATCTATGATGAATACCATCCAGGCATCCATCTATTCAAAGTAAACATCTATCATCCTTCTTCATCTCTCAACAAACCTTAGTTTGTTTCACCAACAACAAACATTTATTCTTTTTTTTTAAACCACCACCCATGCGTCCTTCCTTCCTTGCTTGCCTTGGCTTTGAGTTTGACCCAAACACCACTGAGGATTCTTGCTATCCACCCATACAGTTTCACCCACCCAGGCAGGCATCTTTTCTTTCACCTTGCACCCATCCTTCAACCACCCATGCATCTGATTCCTATCAGCCACCTATGCATGCATCCCACGTATCCTTCTCTGCCAGTCATAAATAAATTTTACATCTCGCCCGTCCTTCCTCCTTCCACCTTTCTTTCCCTTTTCGTTCAACACATCCATCAAGGACATCTGATCTGACTTTTAGTCTTCTCCATAAAACTTTCACAGCTGAGTTGAAGTCTGATAGAAGAGGCCATTGGTTACTCAACTCCCGCCGCTAATGCTATTGCTAAAGCTAAGTAAAGGGTGTCTTCTTCAACCGTTGTTCACAACAACTTCTTACTTACTAAGTCTCAACAGTACAGTGTACACCCTTGCAGCGAGTGTGATGTCAATAAGTTAGGAATATAACTTACCACCGCCCGCCACTGCTGCTGGCTCACCCCATGCAGCTCCTGCAGCTGCCGCATCTCCTGCTCCCTCCAAAATGGCCGCGTCGCCATCGCCCTTGGCCCCGGCACTGGTGGTCGGTAGTACGCCTAGAAAAAACATTACACATTTTTTAGATGCCATATACACCTCCCCCTATTTATTATTTTTCACTAGCAAGATTGAAAAAGTTAATACATACATATACAACAAACATCACTAGTACAAATCGGGTACTAGAGTAGAGTAGACACTAGTAGTGTTATATGGTCCCTAGGGTCATTCTAGTCTTTGTTAAGTTAGCCTGAGCCATGCAACCATTTTAGCTTCGTGTCTTTTATTTTTGCGCACGTTACCTCGCAGCTTGCTGTGTAAGACGCCTTTGAGCCCACATGAGCTCATACTGCTACTGTCTGAGCGCTGCGTACAAGGTCGAAAAACAAGCCACTTTGTTAAGGAGTTCTGGTCAGTCCGTATTGCTTAGCCATAACATGCTACACTTTTTGCCACGACTGAGAAATGCTTGCATTATACCAACGCACACCATTTTTCTCATAACAGGCAGAAGATTCCCTTCTACGAACCAGAGCTTTGCTGAGCTTATGATGTAACCAGTACTTCTAGGTTCTAAGGTGAGGGGTCCCCCAGAATTCGCTCAGAAATCTTCATTTATAATTTTATATAAACTATATTCCTACCAAGGGAGGGTGGTTCTTCCACCACTGTTCAGTTATCATGATTTCCCCTTTTGTCTTCTATGGACTTGTAGTTGTAACAATGTTTATTGTTTTAATCTTATGCATTTTGCTGTTGGTGCTGGCTCGTATACTGCATTATAGAACAACGTACAGAGCATGTTAGTTGAAAATAAATCTTTTGAACTTACATAGACTCTGTGGCATTTGGTGTGGACTTACACAAGTGAGTGAGCGAAAGGGTGTGCATTGCTTCCGCGACTCTGAGAGGTCGGGAGTGTTATGTTCTGGGTTGTCTAATCATTGGGTATCTTCGGGGGGTTCGAGGAGCTAATGACACACTATAGCTAGTCGGACAGGGGATTGTGGGTTCTGAGGTGTCAGGAAGGTCCAACCTCCCATCACCAACGTCCTATTTTCTTGTGCATAGTTCTGTATGTGCAGAATCCCTACAACAGTAGTAGTATGTCCTATCCTATAAAAATAATACAATATCTGGTTGGGCATTTTGTTGGTGGGAATTGTCGAAAAGCCTCAAGATTAAGAAGA
The DNA here is from genome assembly GCA_963921515.1 of Calotriton arnoldi. Lineage (NCBI taxonomy): Eukaryota > Metazoa > Chordata > Amphibia > Caudata > Salamandridae > Calotriton > Calotriton arnoldi. Next base: position 327,302 of record CAWUFW010013077.1, on the reverse strand, counting down.
CTAGAAGAGGACAACCCAAAGGACTGGACTCAGTGGCTAGAGCTATTGGTGAATCTGAGTTTTATTTAAAACCTTTTAAATAAAGAGTGGCCAACTGGGCAAGCTTAGCTACAGAAAGACTAATAGTAGTAGTACAGAGAGTCATAGCAGAGGCAGCAGGGATAACAAGAATTTAGAAACAGATAGTCTAGATCGAAGAAGATTTTGTAAAAAAATAGAATTAGGAAACCGTTTGGAAAAAATAAGGTACAGTAAAAGTTAGGGAAGTATAATTATTAATATTAACAACAGGAAAACTTACTGGGGCCAGCAGCAGAGCCCTCGGTAGAGGAGCGGTCCTGGCCATCAGCTGCTCCCGCCGACTCTGTCGACCCCGTCTTCTTGCCCCTGGGTGCTGATCATGAAAGATGTAAGAAAGAAAGAGACAAACATGAATGATTGGTGTGAAACAAATAAAATATTTTTAAAAACGCTCAAAAAAACATTTATGGAAACAGCAATTGCAATAAAATTGACCTATCTAATCTGGTCGACTAGTATTGCGGGATTCGCGGACCGTCTAGTTTTTATTTATGAACACTAATCCAGTGTTCCATTCTGATTCCAGAATACTAACTAAGCCTAAGTACCACCTGACCTAGCCCACCTATTCCAGACGGGCCAATTGTTCACTAAGTCTGCATTTCCATTTATTTTAGTCCTCAAAAATGCATAGATGGAGGACACATGCATACATTTTTGCATACACCAAATTGTTGGTTGCTTGCTGCTGATGTTCTGCTAGTGATAAGCCTATTACCACTCACTAAACAAACTACAAAAGGTTCTACTAAGGACTGGGGTAAGCAGCACTCAGCAGCACGTGACGTGACAGAGGATGCGTCACGCAGACCACTAAACAAATTACCAACTAATACTAATAAGTAACTAAACCTATCAATCCACCACTATCTCTTCTTAGTGGCAGGAGGACAAAGGAAGGACTAGAGTCTCTCTAGCATTACCTAACTTAAGTTCTCTAAAGTAAACTCTTACATAATCAGGCCAAGCGAGCGCAAAGTTGCAAACAAGTAAGATTAGTAGCGCCGAGCACCTGTGTCATAACAATCACAGAAGATTTTTAAACATAATTTACCTGCAATGTAAGCAGCAGCATTCTTGCTGTTCGGAAAAAAAATATATTCGCAATATATAACACAGAGCAGAAGAACACAAAGTAGTAATATTAAATAGCTACTCACCAAGCCCCGGGACCTCCACTCCTAGCAGGTCCAGCAGGTCCTGCTCCCGGTCCAGGATATCGGACCACCGGTGCGTCAGCTGGGTATTGGTGCACCGGACACCAGAGCAGAGAAACACTGCCCGGCGCACCTTTCCCCACCGCTGGCGACGCTCCCAGGGCCCGTACCCGGACCCAGGCCTGCCGCCTGCTGCTAGGGTTAAGGGGAGGTGGCGCTGCACAAAAAAAACAAGTGCGGCCACCTCCGCCTCGCTAAAGATGTCCCTAGCCTGCACCCCTTGTGGGCGCCGCCTTCCGCAGGGAAGGCGGTCGCGGCTACGAGTAGTTGCCTTGCCCTTGTTGCCCTTGCTCTCTCCCTTGGCCATGGTTCTGGGACTAGGAAGAGGGGGCGAAAAGAAAAGGGAGGAATTAGAAAATTAAGTAAAATAAATGAAAAAAGCAAGTTATAAAAAAAGAGTGAAAGTAGTAGAAAAAGTCACACAAAGTAGAAAAAAACTCAAAATATAGAATCAGAAAAATAGAGAGATAGATAATAAATAAAAAGATTAAAAAAAGTGTACAGAAACAAAGGATTGCAAAGATAGAGGGAGGATAGAAAAGCAGGCCCAGAACCATAGCAATAGAGTGAAAAACAAGATGGCCGCGCCCATTGCGACCGCATGGGCAAGTTTGCGTGATATTTCCCCCCCGAACACGCAAAATGCATCGCGAACACGTAATACGCGTTCCCGAACAGGAAATACTCATCGCGAACGGGCGGCAGCATGCAATACGCGACCCGGAACAGGAAATAGCATTGCGAACGGGCAGGACAAGTGAAAAACAAGATGGCCGCGCCCATTGGCGACCTCATGGGCAAGTTCGCAAGATATTTCCCCGCGAGCACGTAAACAGCATTCCCGAACAGGAAAAACGCATCGCAAACTGGCGCAACAAGCAATTTCGCATGCTCGCAGAGATTTTTTACTGTTTTTTTACCGTTTTGCGGAACTTTGCGTAACGCGGCTACGCAAATTCCGCCCACCCTTAGTAATTACCTGCACGTGGAACAGCTGTTATGAAGAAACACCTGAAATTTAGAACTAGGATGAAATATTTATGTTACATATTGTGTTTCCTGGACAACCGTTAGTTTCAATACAGAATTCTAAATCTGGTTATAGACTGAAGTGATGTAGCAGCAGTGGGAATCAAAGGTTGTTGCTCACTGTGATGTTGTAAACGAATTCCAGGCTGCCAGTGGCGGCTGGTGACATTTGAAAGTGGTGAGCGTAAAATCATTGTCATACTGCACCTTAGCGAGCGAGCGCAGAGAGCGTGCGCGAACAACCTAAGGGGGGTTCAGGGGGGTTTTCCCCTGAGAAAATTTTGAAAAAAGAGTGGCCAAATGGTGCATTTTCAAGCAAATTTGAGAAAGCAGGAAGGTTAATACAGCAATTGTGAAAGTGCAGTTATTACATTAATAAAGAGATGTGATAACATAGGTAGCTGCTTATTCAGTATAACCACAGAGCTTCATAACAGACTTCGACATACAATGCATTTCTGAGTACAATGTTCAAAATGTGCACCCACCCCAACCACCATGTAGAGTGACCACACACATAGCCCTAACTCCAATCTAAAAAAATATTGTAGCCGGGGTGAAAAAGCAGCAAAGGAGGTTGGGGCCTCTAGTTCTTCGCCCAAAAATTGCCCAAAAATTATGGTAATGGTGGTCAGGCTTTACCAGGTGCTGACAATAAAAATATAACAATTTATATTTGAAACATTAGGATAATCAAACAAAGACTGGGGGAAAAAACATATTAACGGTGTAATTTTTACCTTGCAGTTTGCATGCAGCTCTTAGATGACAGTTAATAGCTCACTGTTCTATGTTAGGATTTTAACTTACAAACTGCAAGTAACAAAAGGATCTCTCTGACAAAAGCAGTGACTCACTGACCTATTTACATCATGTGCATTTTGTGATCTGCATCAGGTACATGTTCTTTACTGGAGGCACATTAACCTTCTGCGCTACCTTTCCATGAGTCAAAACTTCCACTAGACAAAACTCTGATCTCTCTCTAGGAAAAACATTAACCATCAGCGTTATCATGACATTTTTATTGTTTCTGAAACTTGCTAGAGGCCAGGAAGGTGGTAGCGAGTGCTTTTAGATTTAGAACCATAATATACTTGCAACTACTTTATTCAAATTACGCACTAGACAAGACAGAGAGCATTATGCTGCCTAAATAAAAAGTACCAACATCCTGGAAAAAGCAAAGTAAAGCATGTGAAATGTAAGCAGGAAGAACATGGTTACCAATCCACCCATCAATCAGTCATTGCAGTACCCCACAGTTGGTGCACTTACCCACCCGGGAAAACAATGCTGTTCAAAAAAAGACAAGAAAACAAAAGTACTGCTTCACTGGCAAACTCTAAATGCATAAAACCTCCCCTGCTGCACAACGGGGTGGGACATGTCGATGTATTCTATATTAGTGAGGCATAACATTTTTAGTGTAAATCCAAGTGCATCCGCCCTGGTGTTGACTCTAGAAACCCCTCTATTGCGCAAATCCCAGTAAAGCACTCACATGTAGTATCGGGCCCAGGTGTCACGGGGCCCTAGGGTCGCAGATAGATTCCATACTTGCCACTTTAGTTTTGAGTCGGATAACTGTGCACTTTGCCAAAACGCAATACGCTTTTATCAAATCTGCCACCAGTGATACTAAGAAAGCGCCTTCTGTGATTTTCATCTCGCAAGAGCAGAATCGGATTGTTCTTTCTAAATGTAACGCCACATGGTGTGTAGCTTACTCCACAATAGAACGCAATGAAAAGCACTGTCTTCACTAAGACAACGAGCAAAGACTGTAGTTCTGGCTTATGACTGAAAGTGCCTATATCTATATGTATTGTATTGTAGATGGATGAATGCAACCATGAGTAAATGGATAGATGAATGCATGCGTACGTGAAACAATGAGTGACACAGTACATGCATGCAGTACAATTTACCTAGTGCCTAAACGCACCAATGAATGAAGAGGCACTTTCAGATGTAAGTCAGACTTTTTGCCTTGATCAAAACGTATTCTAATGTATCTGGTTGAAAAAACGTCGAGGGGTTTCTTTTACAGGCACCTCAAAGGAGAACTAATGAAATATTCCACGACACCATTCTGCCACCGTACCAGGAAATACTCTTTTTTTTGTAAGATTCTGCCAGTGACCAGCTCCCTCTAGGAAGGGAAGTTTAAAGACTAATAAATGAAGTGAGAATGAAAAGGGTCCAGACTCACATTGTCCCGCGTCCTACAAATCCGAGTATTCAAGAAAGAGGCATACGTGATCCGCTGTAATTCATTTCTAGGCAGCCCTGGTGTTTGGCAGTGCTTGCTTGCATTTCGCGGCAGAGGGATTCTAACAAAAACGGGGCACTCTTCTTTTTACAAGTAAAGCACTGTTGTCAACTTCTAATGTAACTGTGATCTGTATTACAGAGCTTAGGGTAGTATCAGAAAGGAACTCAATTTGACGTTCCATACGCTCCAAAAGAGGGAGACAATTGATCCTGGATAGCAGTTAAAAGATTCTTGAAATCCGAAATGAAACTGCTAAACAGTCGCGGCTCGCAGTACTCGCGGGGAGGGGGGGGGTCACGGGGGGGTGGAGGTCCGACCAAGGGAAAATAAAATGTTGAAAACTTACCTGACCGCCTCTGCTCCTGGTCCGCGTTGGCGCCTCTTCAGGCACAGCACTGCAGCGCCAGGATTGGCTTAGGGCACGGTTATTCTTCGCCCGCCACCTGCCCATTAGGAGACCGAGGGGCTCCTAATGGGCATGCGCAAGCCAGTGCAAACACAAGTGCGCATGACTGGGCACGGGCGAAAAATTAGCTCACCTTCCCCACTCATGCGCACTTGTGCTGCTGACTGTCCCTGGCTGGTCTGACAATGCATGTCAGTCAACATGACGCCGGAACGCCCACCCCCTTCAGACTTCATGCATTGTCAGTTCTCCCTCGGCGTCTCTGAACTTAAGTAAACTGAGTCAGAGACGCCGAGGGAGCTGCGCGGGCGGGAGGCGGGGCAACGCCCCAACGCCCCAATGGACGCACCGCGCCTGCAGGCTGCACTTACTGGGCTCTGAGACAGCCTGTCAGTGTTGGGCTGGCGCTGCTCCATCGATAGTAGAGAACACATCTTCTGGCTGGGCACGGGAGAGGGATTCAAAGAGGGTGCGAGCTGGGAATCGGTTGCAGGAGACCTGGTTTTATTTTTACATATTTGAGCAGTGGAAGGAGTGGATTGAAGAGAGGTAGTATGGGCAGGTCGAGGACATTCGGTTTTATTTGCAATTTAGGAGAGAAGGTAAGATAACAGGAGAGGATGATTGGGGGTATGGCAGAAAACCAGGCATCATTTTATTTTAACATTTCGATGGGGAGGAACCGAACAGAGGATGTTGACAATGGGTGGCAGGGCGATTTTGTTTAATTTGGGCAGAGGAGAGAAGAGCAAATGCAAATAGGGGTGGGGTGGGTGCCAATATACCAGATAGATTTTTTAAGATTTGGGAGCGACGAGTAATGTCGAAGGTTGTGTGTGAGGGTGGCAGGATGAGAAATACTGTTTTTAAAATGTGGGTGGTGTAGGGGAGAGATCGTCAGAGAGTGATGGGTGACAGGACACCACGTTTACTATGGTGCAGGAGCGGGCACACATGTGGCCATGTTGTGTATAAGCCTTCCTATGTCTCCTATGCTCCTGCACAGCAGATGAGAGCAGTGAGATATGAAATGGAGAAGCCATACATAACAAAACATTGAAGATGGATAACTGTGAATGAAGGGGATGTTTTTAGCCTCTAGGTTCTGAGTTACATCATAGCATAGTGACAACTCCACCATGTCACTCAGAGCCCCTTGTGAAAAACATGCCAGCTATTCACAGTTATTCATCTATAATTCTCTGTTATTTTGAGAGAAGTTCTTTGCAGTGCTTCACAACTACTTTGTCCACGTCAGACCCGTGGGAAAGAATCATTTTAAAATATTAAGATTACGGAATGGGAGAAATCACAGAGATTTTTATAATAAAGCTTAACGCTAAAATCTTAAAAGAGTAAGTGAAGGTGTAAACTGACAAAACAACAATATTAAAACATTTTGTAATGTTGTAGCAACTGCAAACAATTCTGCATTTGTAGTAACTGATTACTAAGCATCACTGACTGATTCCCGGATATGAATGATCTGTTTCCCAAAAATAAAGTTGCGATACCTATTCTATCATGTGAATCCTTTTCGAGTGATTCACAATACAACATACTTGAGTTTAATGGAAGATGAAATGCAATTCTTTGTCCTGTTTTTTGCACAGCCTGCCTGGTGACATTCTAATAGCAGCAAACCAGGAGTTACGCACCGTTTTCCTAACTCAAAATAACAACACGGGAGTATTGATTTTTTTAAGAGCTTTGGCAGAGAACAAGAAACCCAATAAGGAATTTTTTATTCATATGCATTCACTGTGCTAATAGATGACTGCTAAAATACTAAAGAGCATTATCGTGTGTAAATGTAAGGGAATGGACAATTTTTTCAGCCTTTTTAGGTCGAGCCTAACAGCAGCGCGCATGCGCTGCTCACTCTGCGAGACTGCTGTAGAAGAGTATGGGAGAGAAGCTGCGCCCACTCTCCTCCCATATTTTTCATTGGCTTGTGTCATTGTCTTTCGTAAATGCTGCCTTCGGATTTGTTAATAGGCTTGTTAGTCCCTCCTTAGTACGGCCTTGACTTCATTTGTACCCTACCATGGCGGCTGGCCCTTTTACTTCGGTTGTTACACAGGGCCTGTTATTTTAGTTTGTAAGCACAATTTACTTTATTGAGTTTCTCTTACTGCAGGCCGGACATGCGCTGCTTCAGCTAAAACCGCTTGTGTTTTTTTTAAGCAGCACGGCTGCCCCGTAACACGGGCGCCTGCTTTCAATCACTTCAACCCAGTAGTATCTCATGTCTGTTTCAACCCCCTCCCAACCCCCAAGTAAAATGGATTTAGAAATGATTAGCGAATTAAGTCATGTGAATTTCAGGTAGCACATAATCCTGTGCTAATGGGCTGAAGCTGACAACATCACTTCTGTGTTACATGTCATCTGTACTAAAGCCACCTGATGGGTTGTTTTCAAAAGCCTGTTTTATTACCACCACCACCACCACCAATATCACCACCAATACCACCACCACCGACAATACCACCTCCACCACCAATACCACCACCATCAACACCACCAATACCACCACCAATACCACTACCACCACCACCAATACCACTACCACTAATGCCAATACCACCACCACCATCAATACCACCACCTCCAATACCACCACCAATACCACCACCAATACCACCACCATCACCAATACCACCACCATTATTACCATCACCAGCAATACCACCACCAGTACCACCACCACCACCTATACCACCACCACCACTCGGCATCGTACTCGACTCATCACTCTCCATGAACCGACAGGTCAACGCCGTCACCTCCAGCTGCTTCAACACCCTCCGCATCCTCCGCAAGGTCTTCAAGTGGATCCCCCCCGAGTCAAGGAAGACAGTCACCCACGCACTCATCACCAGCAGACTGGACTATGGAAACGCACTCTACGCCGGCATCAACAAGTCCCTACTCCGCAAACTCCAGACAGTACAGAACACCGCCGCCAGACTCGTCCTCGGCATCCCCCGACACGAACACATCAGCCAACACCTACGAAGTCTCCACTGGCTCCCCGTGGAGAAAAGAGTCACTTTCAAAATCCTCACTCACGCCTACAAATGCCTACACAACAACGGACCCAAATACCTCAACGACAGAATCAACTTCCACATACCCAAAAGAAACCTCCGATCTTCCAACCTCGCACTGGCCGAAACCCCGCGCATCCACAGAGCCAGAGCAGGCGGAAGATCCTTCTCTCACATTGCAGCCAAGACCTGGAACGAGCTACCGGCAGACATCAGACGTGCCCCCTCCCTCAACACCTTCAGGAAGACCCTCAAGACCTGGCTCTTCGGCTAAACAGATCTGCGGATCCCCCCCTCAGCGCCTTGAGACCCTCACGGGTGAGTAGCGCGCTTACAATTCCCTGATTGATTGATTGATTGACCAATACCACCAACACCAATACCACCACCACCAATACCAATACCACCACCACTTATACAACCATCACCACCAATACCACCACCACCACCAATACCACAACAATATCACCACCAATACCACCACCAATATCACCACCACCAATACCACCACCAATACCAATATCATCACCACCACCAATACCACCACCACCACCAATACCATCAGCAGTACCACCACCAATACCACCACTACCACCATCAATACCACCACCAATACCACCACCACCACCAATACAACCAATACCACCACCAATACCACCTCCACCAATACCAATACCACCACCACCAATACCACCAATGCCACCACCACCACCAATACCACCAATACCAATACAACCACCACCAGTACCACCATCACCACCACCAATACCAATACAACCACCAATACAACCACTAATACCACCACCACCAATACCACCACCAATACCACCACCAACATCACCACCACCAATACCACCACGACCAATACCACCACCAATACCACCACCAATACCACCACCTCCAATACCACCAATACCACCACCAGTACCAATACCACCACCACCAGTACCAATACCACCACCAATACCAATAACACCACCAATACCAATACCACCACCAATACCAATACCAATACCACCACCACCAATATCACCACCCCCACCAATACCCCCACCAATACCAGTACCACCACCACCAATACCACCACCACCGCCAATACCACCACCACCACCACCAATACCACCACCAATACCAGTACCACCACCACCACCAATATCAATACCACCACCAATACCACCACCACCAATACCATCAATATCAGCACCACCACTATACCACCACCACCAATACCAGTACCACCACTATCAATACCGCCACCACCAATACCAATACCGCCATCACCAACACCGCCACTACCAATACCACCACCACCAGTACCACCACCAATACCACCACCACCAATACCACCAATGTCACCACCACCAATACCAGCACCACCACCAATACCACCAATACCACCACCACCACAAATACCACCACCACCAATACCAACACCACCAATACCAGCACCACCAATACCAAAACCACCACCACCAATACCAATACCACCACCTCAGCACCTCTCGCTCACTAGTAATAGCAGGGGCACTGTTCGAGGCCGGAGCTGCAGCCGAGACCATCCCTCCCTCCCTCCATGCCTGCCATAAAGCACAGCCCGCCCTGCACCAGGAGGTGATGCCAGGGCCCTACTACAGCTGGAGTGTTTTTTATTAGGCCAAAGATAGCAATGACATTACGCAGTGCCACACTGCACTCTCAAATCACAGAGAGGGCAGGAAATAGCCCCCCCACCCGCTCTTCCTCCTGAGCCGCGACAGTGTAATCACAGAGCGAAAGGTGTTGGAGCGCTTTGTTAGTGTTTATAGCTCGGATCATATGTAACTCTCACTTCACACTTTGTGTCTGTGTAATTTACAACACTTACACATCTTCTTCACTGCACTATTTATCACTACTTTGAAGACGTCGCAGGCTGGTCTCTTCCTCTGATATTTACAATCTAACAAGCAGTCGAGAAGGCCCTTTATTGCAATGAAATAGGTCTCGCATTTGCGAGAGTTTAAGCTATTAGTATTATAAATGACAATGCCTTTTATTTATGTTTTAAAACGAAAAACATAAATAAAAGGCATTGTCATTTACAATGCCAATAGCTCAAACTTGCGTGAATGCGAGACCTATTGCATTGCAAATGCTTGTTTGTATTTAGCAGCAACAACTGATGCTCTCATTTGACTGGCCATCTGTAAACCATAAAGGTTTAATTATTAGCACGAGTAATTTACTACGTAAGCCCTGAACTTCAAAAAGGCAGATGTATCGTCCTCCTAATGAAGCAGGCCATTTTTGTTTTTCCTTTCACATTAAGCAGCAGTGGATAGCAGGGCGACGCCAGAACATTTCACAGATCTGCATTAATTGACACAGAAGTTCTGGATCCCTGCTCTGGAGGATCATAGAGGAGTGGAAGGGATCTGTAGGCATTACCCTGGCGTTAGAACTGGATCTCAGAGTAGATTAACAACACACCCCCACATTCAAAGGAACTGACCCCACTACCACCAATACACAGGGACTGCTGCTGGAGGAAGTGCGGAGTGCGTTCAAGCTGGCTCTCTGAGCGTTATTCCCTGGTTGCGTTCCCCGCGATGGACATGCCTGAGACTGTAAAGGATCATCATCTGTCGGCCTCAGTGTACACATACCTGCCGCAAGCCAGAAGAACAAAAGGAACAGCAGAGGCGGCAGGTGGAGTGGACCGGGGCTTCGGTCAGCGCCGGGGGGGGGCAGGGAGTGGCCGCTTTCCCCATGCCCATCCATTCAGGGCCCGGCGGGCCAGGAGTATGACAGTAGAGGGACGCAGGCTTCCGTCCTTGGTCCAGGTCACGCGGTACTGCGACCGGAGTCCGAATACAGAGCGCGCGCAGGAGCATTACAGCCCCAACTGCTTCCCCCCTCGTGAAGAACACAGTTCAGCCAGCACTCTGCCCAAGTCACAGATCCACTGATGTGAATGTCCCCAGTCCTTCTAGACCAGATGTCTTCAAGCTGCGAAAGAGCGCCGTCGTAAAATGTCCCCAGCATGCCAGCAGAAAAAAACGGAGACACTTGTGCCCGCTCCCATTTAAAATAAAAAAAGCGGTTGCAATTGTCCCGGCACCTTAGAAAGTGAAAGAGCGCACAGCGCACTGAAAGTAAACAAAGCACATCCTCGTGACTCAAGCAGGACAAACTCAATAAAGAATAAAGGGGCAGATTTACGAGCCCCCTGCGCCACCAGTACATCACTTTTCCTGACATACTGGTGGCGCAGGGGGCTGCTCCATATTTACAAGGAGAGGAAAAGCCACCCTGCGTGACTTTTCCTCTCCTTGTAAATACGGCCCCTTCACACGCAGCACTTTGCGGTGAAGGGGCGTTCCATTGGTGTTGCTGTGGGTGTTCCCACGCAACACTCATGGAACAGGACTCAACTCCAGAATTACGAGAAATCGTAACTCTGGAGATGCGTCTGAAAGCTACGCCACCCTAGAGGTGGCGTAGCGAGGCGCACCGAGGAGAAATGTTTTCATTTCTCCTCGTTTTTTTCCTCTTTCAATGCGTGCTGCATTCTACAGCACGCATTGAAAGAGGAAAATGCCTGTAGTGATTGCTTTTGTGTAGGAAGGTGCCCCTTCCTGCACAAAAACAATCTCCCCATGACGCAGGCATCCTTGCACCATGGTGCAAGGGTGCCGGCGCATGGCTGCAGTTTGTGCGCCAGCGCAGGGGGAAGGACAGAGATGCGACATATTGTTGTAAATATGTCGCATCCCTGTGCTTCAAAACTAACGCAGCGCAGCGCAGCAAAATGACTTGCTGCGCCGTGCTGCGTTCGTTCAACGTAAATCTGCCCCAAAGTGTTTACAGTGTAAGAACCGATGTAAAGGACCCAGTAGCCATGGGAGGATACAAATGACGACATGGCCTTACTAAGGAGGGACTAACAAGCTTATTAAGCAATCAGAAGACAGCATTTACAAAGGACAAGGACACAAGCCAATGAAAAATATGGGCGAGGGAGTGGGCGGGGCTTCACTACCATGCTGAACTACCACAGATCACCCCCAGAGCAGCGCTTGCACGCTAGCTCAGGCTCGACCTAAAAATGATTGGCAGAAAGCATGCTATATCCCTTTTCTTGCATGTCTGCCTGTACTGCTCCCCCCGGCCCCCTACTCCTTGAATCATTCATTGTAATCAAGATGTTGTATGCCTGGTCTTGAATTCACATCCTCTTCAATGAAGCTGGAAGATGCATGTATAGGCGTAGACATCTCTCTCAAAATGTGTGAGGTCCTGGACCTGTCCAGTGACCTGAAGGGGTGCACAAAGTGTGTCCTCATTTGACTGACAGGTGACTATTATCCCTGTCAGGGGTTTAGTATGTAAAGGAGTGGTGGTAGTGTACTACGTTTTGTGAATCAGTAGCTCTGACCAGACCTTTTTATCAGTGTCCCTGGATGATAGTCTGTCTTTCAAATGTCAAATTAGCTCAGTTGCTGGCATGTGCGTCGTGGTGTTACGCTCCCTGAGAAAATGTCTACACTTTTTGCCATTTTCAGCAAAAGCATTGGTGATTCAGGCCTGGGAACCTCGAGACTGGATTATGGCATTGCCTTGAATCTTCGACTAGCAGAACAACAACTGAGTAGGCTCCAAGTGGATAAAACGCAGCTGCTCGTTATTGTTGAATCTGCCAATCAAAACTCGAATGTCTCCCCAGTTGCAAGATCTTCACTGGCTCCCCATCAAAAAGAGAATTCTGTTTAAAGCTCTGGTACTAGTACATAGGGCTCTATCTCAGAGCACGGTTTAGTTTCTACAATCCTCAGAAATATTGTAGGTCGGCAAACAAATTGCTACCAACTATCCCCCAAATTCAATGCGCCAGGGCAGGAGGTACATCTCTGGCCTACCAAGGTGCAGTAGCATGGATTAAACTTTCATTGGAGCCATGAACTCTAAGCAACGCTGCAATGTTTAAAAAAAAAGCTCACAACTTGGCTGTTTGTGCAGAGCTAGATTCCTTCAAGTCCGAGGGCAGACCTCTTGGTACGCGCCGAGATACTCCTATGAGTAGCTGTGAGCGCTACAAGTAGTATCATCATCATCACTGGAGTGGAGGACTACTGGCCTACTCGCATAAAGTTCCACTTCTATGCGCTGACTGAGATTCCAGTGCTAACATCCCTGTTATTTTTTATGCATCTGCGTAGTAGATGCATTGAATGTATGTGAGTGAACAAGAATAATGGAGGCCTGTGGGTATCCTTTTGAAAGCCCCTGACTTGTTCATGTGCGCAAAATGAAGATGAGGTTGTTTCCCCAGAGAGTGGAAATGATTTGCAGCCAATTCTGAAGTGGGAGGGAAAGGGACAGACTGGGGAACCAAGAGTAACCCTGGCAAAAATGCTCAAACTAGCCCCTCTCTATTCGTCTCCAAATGCAATCTCTCTATTTCCATCCATCCATTCTTTCTCTCCTTCTCTCCTCTCCCTCTTCTTCTCTGATTACTTTCTCTCTTCCTCCCCATTCCTTCTCTCTCTTTCTCGAAGCCTCTCTGTGCCTGCTGCAACTAACATCGGGGAGCTGGAAAAGTGGTAGAGGAACCAGGAGCATCCTCAGGCTTCCAAAACCTGCCTCCATCCCAGCAGGGGAATCGCCTGATGGAATAAAAGGCATCTCCGGCCCTGCTATTGGGAAGAGACCTGCACACTGAAGCCAGGAAAGAGGAAACAGAGGGTCTTTAGAAATTCAATTAGGTCTATTTGCTAAAAGAGGCTGTCTTCCTAAGCACTGCCATTTGGTAGATGGTGGCAGTGAAGGGAGGGACTGTAGTCTCCCAGTTTCTATTGTGAAAAGTGAGAAAGGTCCTTTTGGTGAGGCCTGCCTTTTAATTCTTTCTTGATCACTGCTCATTGTCAGTAGCAGTTGCTACCGGACTTGGGTGGTGTGGCGGTGAGGTGGTGAGGTGGTGAGGTTGGGGGTCGGGAGGAGGGTGATGGGAGAATGAAAAGAAAACACACAAAACCCCCAAAAAGCACTTACCTGGCTATGGCCGGACACCGCCTATCCTCCGTCCTCTTCATCTTCTTCCTGTCCTGTCCTGCAGGAAGCACCCGGGCTCCCAGGCTCCCCTAAGCCAATCACAACACTGCTGTCACCATGATAGCAGCACCGTGATTGGTCTGAGTGCCGTGGTCCAGCGCTAAGACAAGGACTGGGAGGCTGTTCATGTTCCCCACTATGCTGTGCAATATAGCCTGGTGGGGAACATGCACAGTGCACATGACTGTTTGGTCGGCCACCACTCCTCCCTCCTGCTCTGCTCAGCCCCGTCCCTCATGAAACTGAGCACTGCGTTATTATCATTTTATTTTTCCTATTGAACAGTGGGGTGACGCTCCTCTGCCTTAGCGGAGGAGCCGCCGCTGCTCAGTGTGGCTGTTTATAACCAGGTTCAAAGAGGTAACATCTCTTTGTACCTCTATTGTAGGCACTTTAGGCTAGAGATTACCCTGCTGTAAAGAGCATTGCTTTAAACAAAGGCTGTGTCTAAACAACAGTTTGGAGATGACACTTGAAAGAAGAACCACCCAAAACTAGTTCTGAAAGTCGAGACAAAGAATCCACATGCCCGTCTGCTTTCACGGTATAAGAGTGAAATACACCAACCCACTTGTTTTTCCAGTTCTAAGTTCTCTTCATCTAAGAAAGGCAGTGCTCCATAAAGTACTAAGACGCTTATTTACATGCCCCTTGCGCCACTGGTGCATCACTTTTTGTGGCACACCGGCGGCGCTAATTGCTGCCTCATATTTACAAGGACACGTAAAGCCACCCTGCGTGGCTTTTCCTGTCCTTGTAAATACGGCCCCTTTACACATAGCACTTTGCGTGAAAGGGGAGTTTCAGGGGTGTTGTTGTGGGTGTTCCCATGCAACACCCATGGAACAATCAATCAATAAGTCAGAGGTTTTTAAAGCTCGGCTACTCACCCGGCAGGGTCTCAAGGTGTTGGGTGGGGGGGTGCTATCCCAGATGTTCACGGTGATCCATCGAAGATCTAGGTCTTGAGGTCCTTTGTGAACTTGGAAAGTGTTGGTGTCTGTCTGAGGTGGAGTGGGAGGGTGTTCCATGCCTTGGCCGTGAGGAAGGAGAAGGAGTGACCTCCTGTTCTGGTCTTCTTGAAGCGGGGCACCGTAGCAAGGGAGAGCTCGGCTGAGTGGAGGGATCTTTTGGGTGTGTGGAATGAGAGGAGGTAGTTCAAGTATGCAGGTCCGGTGTTGTGGAGGGATTTGTGGGTGTGGGTGAAAAGCTTGAAAGTGATTCTCTTCTCGATGGGGAGCCAATGTAGTGTCCGCAGGTGTTGGGTGATGTGGCAGTGGTGGGGTAGGTTGAGGACTAGTTTGATTGAGGCATTCTGGACGTTCTGAAGTTTGAGGGTGAGGTTCTTGTTGATTCCAGTGTAGAGAGCGTTGCCATAGTCGAGTCTGCTGCTGATGAGGGTGCGGTGACGGTTTTTCTGTGTTCGAGGGGGATCCATTTGACGGTCTTTCGTAGGAGTCAGAGGGTGTGGAAACAGAAGGATGAGACAGCGTTGATTTAGCGGTCCATTTTGAGTTCGGAGTCCCTGGGGGAGGGCGTGCTCCCTGGGGGAGGGCGAGTTACAGAGGGCGGGGGGCCACCAGGTGTCGTTCCAGGCATCGGGGTGTGGGCCCATGATGAGCACTTCGGTTTTGTCCGAGTTGAGTTGTAGGCAGTTGGAACATGACACATTCCTAGATTTACGAGAAATTGTAAACCTGGGAAGGCGTAGTGAGGTGCGACGAGGAGAAATGTTTTCATTTCTCCTCATTTTTTCCTCTTTCTATGTGTGCTGCATTCTGTAGTACACATAGAATGAGGAAATCACCTCTTGTGATTGTTTATGTGTAGGAAGGTATCCCTTCCTGCACATAAAGAATCATTGAGCAGCACACATAGAAGTTTAAAAACGCCATTTCAGATTGTTTATGTGCAGGAAGGGACACCTTCCTGCACATAAATAAACATTCCCCTCAACGCAGGCACCTTTGCACTATGGTGCAAGGGTGCCTGCGTCAACGCATGGCAGCAAATTGTGCGCAGCGCAGGGGAGAGCATAGTGATCCGTCATATCGTTGTAGATATGACGCATCCCTGTGCTTCAGAATTAACGCAGCGTGGCGCAGCCAAATGGCTTGTGACACCGCGTTGTGGTAATTCATTGTAAATGAGGACCTAAGAGAGATGCTGTGCAGCCAGAGGTGGGCCCAGATTTAGTAAGCCTTTGCATCGGCCTTGCAACTCGCAAGGCATCGCAGGGCAACGCAAAGGCTTATTTGAGATTTAAAAATCCATGCAAGGCCTGATTGGCATGGCATTAAATAGCTTTGTAAAGCAATGTAACGCAATGCAGTAGCTCGCACTGTGCTACGCTACATTTCTTAGTGGTATGCATTCCATGGTTGGAGCATGACCGCTCCTGCACCATCCATGTAAATCAGCATGCCTACCACAGAGAGGCGTAACAGGGGAAATATGCTTATTTGTCCTCATTATTTCCTCTTTCTATGCCTGATGCTTTCTGCATTACCCGTAAAAAGAGAAATATGCCTTTTTGGATTATTTTTGGGCAGAAAGGTATCTCCTCCTGCACAAAAACAATCCTGACTGTTAGGCAGGCAATGGTGTACGGGTGCCTGCGCTAGCACAGGGAGAGAGCCGAAGAGTGCCATATTTTCATAGATATGGCGCTCTTCAGCTCACTCCTGGTCACACAACATTTCGCAGCAACTTTGCTTCCTGCTCTGCATTAAGTGACAGCTTCCCAGAGGTAAGGGGAAATCCCTTAGAGGGCTGAATCTAATCTGAGGTGGCACGGAGGGCAAATAATTAATGAACTGGGATGCCGCCCTGAGTAATTACCAGTGGCTGAGATTAATTCAAGCAATCCAGCCATCACTTTTTTGTTTTCATCAGTGATGCCCTAAGAGCAACGGGTATGCCAAGACGTGGGTCCCGTGCTCACTGTGCCATTTTAACCAAACTGCACCTGACTGAAGAGTCCTATCAGGGCGAAACTGGTCTTGGGTTGCTTGTGTTCTGGTTCAGAGAGGACCTGGCTTGGAAATTCGAGCTGGACTGTTCCTATTAGAGCAGGGTCAAGACTGACTTGCAAGTGGCCGAGTCTAATCTGAGGTGCCATAGTGGGCAAAAACGGTGGGCTAGGATGTGGCCCTGAGTAATTACCAGTGGCTGAGATAAATTCAAGGATTCCATCCTTCACTCGTTGTTTACTTGATGGTAAACAGTGACAGAGTCTGTTCCTGGCCTGCAGGCTGATCCCAGCTGATGATACAAAGTACGGGCCAAAGCGCGTGGAATAGTGGGGCACTCGCCAGAACACCGCGCCCAGCCACAAGATGCGCCATCTTCATCTCTCCAGCCATCCAGGTGGGTCTTTGTGGACATTTTCTCGGCTCTCTACATGGGAGGGAAGCAAGCAGCTAATGATGACTCACTAGGAGGCCGAAAGCTAAACCTACCAAGTGCAGGCATCGTATTGTCGAGCAGAAGGAAGTCAGCGCTAAACAAGCGCTTCAAAGCACTTTACTCCAGCCACTAGATCCTGAACTGGATAGCCCCCAGGCCGAAAATGGGCACAATTGCTACAGCGTTCCAGGAGGGTGTACAAACCCGAGGACATCAAGGACAGACTGAACCATTAAGCAGCACATCAGGGCAGACTGGGAACAGAAAGCAGCCATGACAAAAATGATCACATAAGCCCCACATTGCACCGAATTAGCAAGTGGATTCTCCTCTCTCCCTTCCTCCCTGCAACCTTGGCACTCCTTTTTGCCACTAAGTCTGTGAAATGCCATTCTCCGTCACTACTCTCTCCTTCTCTGAATAGATGACTCCTCTCACAATATTTGTCCCTCCCTTCCTCTCTTTCTCTGCCATTTTGTGAAGTTCCGTTCTCTCTCCTCACCCTCTTTTGTCTCTCTTTTCTCTGTTGGTCTGCACAGGTTCTGGTGAACAGATGACAGCTACAAAAACACCTGCAAGAGGCATTTCTTTGGACTAGTTAGTGAAGTGCGCTCCAGCAGCAGCTCGGGCCCGAGGGGCAGCAGGTCTGGGCGTCAGACTTCCGGTCATCTCAGGTCATCTCTGACTGTCTCTGATGATAACTTCCCTATGGCCTCACTGCGAGCATCTGCGCGGCCTGTGTACACTGCGAGCAGCTGGCATCCTCTGGGATCAGGACACAATGAAACGTGGCAGCAGCAGCGCTGCCTTCATAGAGGCCTCAGCCCAGGTGCTTCATCCACAGACACATCCTAGCCAGGGGCTCGAGCTGGCCCTGCCTCATGTCCAGCCTGCGAGTGAGCAGCTGACTGCGCATGTGCAATGAACGCCACTGCCACGTAAACAAACAAACTCTGGGGCATATTCTCAAGAACGTGTGATAACCATCGCAAAAGTTACTTAACGCAACCTCCAACATCGCAGTATATCGCGGGAAATTTACGCCGTGTTAACCAAGTATTCACAACACGGCGGTACCATGCGATAGTCACCAGATAACGCGTCAAATGGCCACGTTAAAATCAATGCCACACCGCAAAAATGCGAAACACAAACGCAAAAAAAGCTGCGATGAGGCCAATCGCGATACAAAAAGCAGCGAAAACCAGCGGCAGGCCTGCAAATCCCACGCGTCTGGCGGGAAAATGCACTATAAAAGCAACAAAAACAACACACCAGAAACAATCCAAAGTGCGTAGCAACATGGATGCACCCTGACCCAGCGCAGAGGCCAACGCGAACCCCACAAGCCCCACAGACCACCAGCAAGGACCAACGGGGTCGGGGAAGGCCAAGGAGAAGAGGGAGAGGAAGACGGGGTGCAGTCCGTAGGAAAGGATAAGTTACTTACCTGTAATCCTAGTTCTCTTCCAGGGGTATCCTCATCAAAGTCATAAGCACTGAATATTCCCGCCCATGTGCGGGGACCCCGGAAGTAATATAAAAATTATATATGGAAAACACATATATACAGCTCTACATGTATGTATATACATATATCATTTTTTCTCATACCAATGCAGCTCCCAATAGGAGGCTAAACAATGTAATTACACACATAAAGACTGTATTTGCCAATATATAAAAACACCAGAGGGCAATTAGTACTTGAACTCTGTTTTTTTTTTAATGAGCAAAGTACTCATAAAGAGTAAAACTGCAAATTAAGTAGACATTGTTAGCCTACAGGCTGCATTGCAAACCAATAGCATAGAAAAATGAAAGCATTTTCAACAAAAACTGGCACCGTGCCTTTAAGGCAGCCATGACCCCTAGCTTCCCATCATGCCTCAGGGGTGACAGTTAGGTCAGTTGTTCTTTCCGGCTCCTTCAGTCAGGACCCTGGATTTTCAGCTCTTGCTTTTTTTGACTTTCTGTCAAAAAATATCTTATAGAATCTAGCTTGACTCCAGTGGCGTAGTGAGCACGGGACCCACGTCTGGGCATACCCTTCCCACTTAGGGCGAAATGCAAAACACACAAGATGATGGACGGAATGCTGCACATTGGCAAACATTCACCCCGAGTGGGAAGGGTATGCCCAGACGTGGGTCCCGTGCTCTCCATGCCGCTGGAGTCAAGCTATCCTGGCATTTTGAGGGCTGAAAGCCCGAAACCGGTCCTAGGATGCTTGTTTCCAGTCCAGGGATGACCTGGCCTGGCAGTTCGGGCTGGACTGTTCCCATTGGGCGCAGGGTCAAGACTGATTTGCATATGGCTGGGTCCAAACTGGAATGGCATGGTGAGCAAAAAAACGATGGATTTAGGCCCAGATCTCTGTACTGGGGTGAATGTATAACATTGTTCTGCATTCTGTCCATCAATTGTTCCTTTTGCATTTGTCACCCCGAGTGGGACGGGTATGCCCAGACGTGGGTCCCGTGCTCTCCATGCCGCTGGAGTCAAGCTATCTTGGCTGATGAGGGCTGAAAGCCCGAAACCGGTCCTAGGATGCTTGTTTCCAGTCCAGGGATGACCTGGCCTGGCAGTTCGGGCTGGACTGTTCCCATTGGGTGCAGGGTCAAGACTGATTTGCATATGGCTGGGTCCAAACTGGAATGGCATGGTGAGCAAAAAAACGATAGATTTAGGCCCAGATCTCTGTACTGGGGTGAATGTATGACATTGTTCTGCATTCTGTCCATCAATTGTTCTTTTTGCATTTGTCACCGACCTCAATGCCAGGCAGGAGGAAGAAAATATCTTCTTACCAAATGAATCCAGCCTCTTGGATTCCCTAACCGGTGGGGCGGAAGGGAATGCGCCCTGGGATGTAGAAGCCTGCACCACCAAGCTTTCAGGGGTGGGGTGTTGGCTGAGGAAGAAAATAAGTTACTTACCTGTAACTACGGTTATCCAGTATTGGTATCTTTCATAGATTTACATGCCTGAATCATTCCCCGTCGTCGAGATGGGAGTCCCATGGTAAAATATTCAAGCAGTGCCTTAAATACTTCATAGGCTATAATGGCCCAAGACCATCTAAATAGTAGCCTATCTATGTCCTTTTTAAAAAAGGACCAAATGTCGGCATCCAGCCAATCATCTGTTAGCATCCTCTAGAACTCTCCCAGCAGAGGCAAGTTCTCCTCAGATTTTCTAAGCACAAGTGGGAAGTATGGATCCCAAAATTAATGAGAACTGACTCCACAGGGAGGAGGGTGGGTTGCATGTGAATCTATGAAAGATACCAATACTGGATAACCGTAGTTACAGGTAAGTAACTTATTTTCTTATCCAGTATTGGGGTATCTTTCATAGATTCACATGCCTGAATCAGAATAGCAAGCAGTACCATAAAACTGTACTGTCGTTAGCGGAAGGTGGGAGACATGTAACTTTAAACTCCCAATGCTATAGACATATACCAGTAACCTTTCCAATATTTATTCAATATCCTGTATAAAATGCGTGCACTAAAACGTTCTAGCAGAATAAAATGTTAAAACCACTAAGGTTGAGGTAAATCTTCCAAGATACACAACCATTCACATGAATTAAAAATAGTCAAATACACTTATGTCATCATTTATCTATACATTTTCAGACATACAAAATACCTTGATTAAAGTAAAGAAAGAGTTCCTCTTATCTCAAACAAAGAGGCTGACCTTAATTGAAGAGATGACGCAGTACCGCTTGGCCAACCGCTGCATCCTCCCGCTGCGTAGATTGCAGACAGTAGTGTTTCGTAAAAGTGTGGACATTCTTCCATGTCGCAGCACAGCATATCTTGTCCAATGGCACTCCAGAAAACAAAGCTGCTGATGCAGAAACTGTTCTTGTGGAGTGTGCTTTAGTTCTTGTTGTCAGAGGATTGTTAGCCTTTTCGTGACAGAACTGGATCACGGACGAGACCCACCTGGCGACTGTGGCCTTCGTTACTGCTGTTCCTTGTTTTCCTTGTCCGTAAGCGACCAGGCGCTGATCTGTTTTCCTTATCTCCTTCGTCTTGTATAGGTAGAATTTCAAGCATCTCTCGATATCCAACATATGCAACGCCTGTTCTGCTGGACTAGATGGCTTCGGAAAGAAAGATTGTAATATCACCGGCTCGTTGAGGTGAAACTGTGTTGGCACATTTGGAATAAACGTCGGGTTCGTCCGTAGAATTACATAGTTTTCAGTGAAATGTAGAAAATGTTCCTTGACTGTGAAGGCTTGTATTTCACTCACTCTCCTGGCAGATGTAAGAGCTAGTAAGAGGGATACCTTCCAAGTGAGAAATGTAAGCTCCGCCTTGTGAATTGGTTCAAACGGTTGTCTCATCAATTGCGCCAGGACCAAATTGAGCTTCCATTCTGGAGGAGGCGCACGCACTGGGGGAAATGCACGGAAAAGGCCTCTTATGAATTGCTTTATAAGACTAGATGCACAGAGAGAAGGTGTTCGAGGAGATTTCCTATAACGGGAAATTGCAGCCAGGTGAACCTTCACTGATGAGAAAGTGAGACCTGATTTAGCCAGAGAGAGTAGATATGGCAAAATCTGCTCAGCAGGAGCTTGGATTGGGTGAACGTTATTTAGTTCGCACCAGAAACAGAATCGTCTCCATTTCAAATGATATGTTTTGATAGTGCTGTCAGCTCGGCATTTAGCAATGATTTCCCTACACTCTTGCGATATATCTCGGTCCCTAAATTCTAAGAATTCAGGAGCCATGTGTGCAAATGAAGAGAGTGTGGGTCTGGATGATTCACTTGGCCCTTGTCCCTCGATAACATCGTTGAGGATGTCCGCAGGCGAATGGGCTTCGACTCCGACAATTAGAAGCAGTTCTGGGAACCAGTACAGCTTGGGCCAACGTGGCGCTATCAGGATCAGACGACAGCCTTCCGATTTCATCTTAGTTAGTGCCCTGGAAATTAATGGATTGGGGGGAAAAGCGTAGGCATATATCCCTGACCATCGCATTAAAGGGGCATTCCCCCTTGACCCTGGTAGAAGGAATCTGCTGGCATAGTACTGGCATTTGGCGTTCTCCTCCATTGCAAAGAGGTCCAATGCTGGTTTCCCCCATTTTCGAAATACCTTGTCCAGCTGGGACTGTTCGAGCTCCCACTCGTGACAACTGGACTGAGACCTGCTTAATGTGTCTGCTAGGGTATTGTGCAGACCTCTGACATGCTCTGCCTTTAATGAGATCGCATGGTGTGTTGTCCATTCCCATAATTCCTGCGCTTCCTGAGATAGCATAATGGATCTTGTTCCTCCTTGCTTGTTGACATAGTACATGCTGGTCGTATTGTCCATACGAACCAACACGGAGGAGCCTGCTATTCTTGGCAGGAAAGCTTGAAGAGATAGGAATATGGCTTTGAGCTCTAAGCTGTTGATGTGCTGTTTTCTCTGCGCCAAAGACCATTTGCCCTGAATTTGCAAGTCCTGTAGATGGCCTCCACAGCCCTCAATGGAGGCGTCCATTGTTAGAATGAAATCTGGGGTGCTCTGTAGGAAAGTAAGGCCCGGTACGAGATTTGTTGCCTGAAACCACCACTGTAGTGCCTTTACCATCCGTGCTGTGATTCGAATTACATCTTCGAAGGATCCCGAAGCTTGTTGCCACTGTTTTTGCAGTTCCTCTTGAAGAGGCCTCATCTTCAGTCTGGCTAGAGGCACCAGATTTATCGCTGAAGAGCACATCCCCAAGAGCAAGTTGTACATTCGCACAGAAACTGACCCTTTTTTTAATATGGTCTTTGCAAGCATTTGCATACGTATCCATCTTTCCTGAGATAAGAACGCCTTGCATTGGATGGTGTCTATGGACGCTCCCAGAAAAGATATTACTTGAGTTGGATGTAAAACCGAGTTTTCCTTGTTTAGGGTGAGTCCCAACGTATTGAACATCTAAAGGCAAGTTTTCGTTGCTTGATTGGCCTCCTGCGCTGTTGCTGCTTTGAGCAGCCAATCGTCGAGGTACAGAAATACTTGAAACCCCTGAGACTGCAGGGTTGCCGCTACTGGCGCCAGGCACTTGGTGAAGATCCGTGGTGCCGATTTGAGGCCAAATGGGAGCACTTTAAATTGATAGTGGGTACCAGTCACAGTGAATCTTAGGAATTGTCGGTGTTTCGGATGGATTGGGATATGAAAATATGTGTCTTCCATGTACAGCGAAGTCATGAAATCTTCTTTGTTTAAGCAGCCCAGGATATCGGAGAGCGTTACCATCCTGAACGTCTGTTTCTTGAGAAACTTGTTGAGATTCCTTAGGTCCAGAATCGGTCTCCATTCCCCTGATTTCTTTTTTATTAGGAAAAAATTAGAATAAAAACCTTTTCCCTTTTGAGCGAATGGTACTTTCTCTATTGCTTCTTTGACCAGCATGGCCAAGACTTCCTTTCGCAATAAGTGAAGACAAGGGGGAGGGGTACCCCTGGGTGGAGTGGTTGGTGGCCGCTGAAGGAACTCTAGAGTGTGACCGTTGGTGACTAGGTCCAACACCCAGCGATCTGATGTTATTTTATGCCATCGTTGTACATAACTGGAAAGTTTTGCACCCACGGGCAGGGAGGGAAGAGGGGCTGGTATCCTGACGTGCTCATTGTTTTCTGCCTGAATCGCTGCCTTTTTGGGGTGCTCACTTGCGGACTCCCTGGCGAGAGAAACCAGCTGTAAATGGTTGACGATAAGATGGAGAGTTATAAGATTGCCGATATTGAGATTGATATGGCTGATATTGCTGAGCCCTCTGGTATCCTCCTTTGTAAGTGGCGAATCCTCGCCCTCTAGCACCTCTGAATGGTACCCTTCTGTACTGCAGAACGCTCAATGACTTTGCGGTGTCCGTATCATTTTTAATTGCCAATAGTGCTTCATCAATGTGTTTTCCAAAGAGTGATTCGCCGCCAAAAGCCATATCTAGAACCTTTGCTTGTACCTCAGGTGTAAAGGTAGTTGCTTTTAGCCATCCTTGATGTCGAAGCACAGCAGCTCCTACTAGCTGTCTAAAACAAGTATTGGCCACGTCAAGGGCACAGTCAATTGTCTCTGCAGCTGCACGTTCACCTCCCAGCAGTATCTTGCGTGCATCTTGTCTGTTTTCTTCCGCGATGAGGTCTATTAGCCCAGCCATATCGGACCACATCTGGAGGGCATAGCGGCCGATAATGGCTAGAGCATTCGCTGCCCTGATTGTCACAGCTGCCATTGAAGAAAACCTTTTTCCTAGAATGTCCATTCTATGCCCTTGCTTATCCGGGAGGGTAGTAATCGGGGTAGCAGGTTCTTAGATCGCCTTTGCCCAGCCTGGGAGATGACTGAATCTGGCTTAGGATGTCCAATAAGGCAAGATGGAGAGTCATCCGGAGCCCTATACTTCTTCTCCACACGAGGCCGCACCAGTGGTGTGGACGCTGGTGTTTTCATAATCCTGATGTCCTCCTGCCAAATATGGTCAATGATAGGTATGGAGAGTACCACTTTCCTTTTGTCTTCCTTGAAGTGTTATAGGAAACATTCGGTTTGCTTTACAGCAATAGGCATAATGAAACCTCTTGGCTGCCTTCTGCATTAAGTTGTGAAACCCCTCGATATCTTCCGGAGGAGAGTCTGACGGAAGTTGCGGAGGAGGGGATGGTGTTGGAATAACGTAGTCATCCCAAGGGTCAGGAGCAGATATTGGATCTGGCAGTTCACCTTCCTCTACATCGTCTTCCGAAGAGGAAGTGTTATGTACTCCGGGGTCGACTGCCCCCGAGCCCAGCATATTCACAGGTGTGCTAGGCGGTTGAGGACCTGGTGTACCTGCAGCTTCTTCCACTTGAGGTACTTGATTCTGTTGTATTCCGCTTTAGGTGTCCGTATATAGGTTTTCCTGAAACATGTCCTTATATAGGCACAATTCGCATTGCCCTTATATAGGCATAGAATCCCTGTCCTTATTTAGGCATTAACCGTGCACTCCAAATACAGGCATGGTCACCGACATCCGTCCACCCTAACGTCACAACGAGTTCTTAGAAACCAGACCCTTAAGCTTCGGGAGTTCCCCAGCACAGGACTATTGATTTCTCCAAGAACTCATCTATTATGTATGAACCATTAAACCTTAAGGGTTCATTCCTGACGTCTTCCTCTGTCCGACTTCACATCAATGCTAACATTCCAAAGTACCTACCAGGTATAAATATACCTTCCCTTGCCCAAGCAAGTTAGAGGAGACCTCGACTTCAGAGGAGCCCGTATCCCGGCCTGACGCACTGAGAAGACGCTGTCATCCCTGCTCGCAGAGAGTCCCGCTTCCAGTGATCTGACTTCCCTCGCGGGGTGTTAGAGTTCGAGTCCGGAAAGAGATTCCCACCTCTCTCATTCTTAAGGTATGGAGCTGACTAGAACCTAGAGGGACTCTTGGCATACTTGGCATACTAGGCTTAACATACTCTTAGTATACCGTAGTAAGGAATACTTCACCTACTTCCTACCTTTCCCTACACCTAGGTTAGGTTAGGTACATTGGGGTAGAACTAGCATAGGTACGCATCGTATAAGTACTCGCATTTTTAGTTCATGTTATTTATGTGTGTAAATATCTACTAAAAGATAATGCTAGCGCAGTATTATTTATTTCTACTGCTTACGCTGTACATTATTTATCTTGCATACTGTCTTGTGATCGTAACAGCACATATAACTTACACGAGAAACAAGACTGTTCAATAAATCTTTTATTGAAACGCCCGTCTATTCTTTCTGTGTAACTTTGAGGAAAACTAAGCATGCACAATTGAGCTGAGTGAAACGGTTATCTATTGTTTCCACGACTCTGGGACATGTTCCGATTCTAAAGGGAAACAAAGTGGTCATGTCTTGCGGCTGCCAGAAACTACTCCTTCTTGTTCTCAAGGAGTTTCTAGTGGCCTCTGAGCTAGCTGGCACAAGTAATTAAGTTTAATATACTCGATAGGGACATATCGAGCTTAGTCCTATGTCAAACCTATAGGGTATATTATTCCAATGCGCAGAGCCTATTAGGGAAATAGGAGCTACACTACATGGCGCCCAACGTTTGGTAAGGCGGTAATTTAACGCTAGATACTGAGTAACTCAGACGTGCTTTTTCTCTCAGAGACCCCTACCCATATACTCCATAAGACGTCTGGAGTGGGCAGGGTTAAGTATCCGCCAAAGCTACATAGGGAAGCACCCTATATATTAGCTGTTTGGTTTGTTCAACGTTGAAGGATACAGTGTTCCAAAATATTGTGCACCTTATCTTTTGTTTCCTTGAAACTTGTTCTACATTTTTCAAAAAACAAATGCCTGAATCCGAGAACGGTGGAGCTGCGGCTGACCCAGTCGTAACAGCTTTTAACTTAACCGGTTTAAGTGAAACCGAGGAGGGTGTTATAGACATCCATCCAAACTTAAGAAGAGCCATCACTCTAAAACTTATAAAACACGGCCTACCACCAAGAGGCGGTAGAGCAGTTTTTGTGATAGAGGCACACGAATCATTTCAGACAGAGGTATTCTATTCATGGATAGTATTCCCTGAATCAAATTCAGTAACAAAACTGTTTCACTTCTACAAAGAAGATGATCCACCAGAGGAATATATTCCTTTCGAGGATATTGAAATCCTACTAACATACCAGGAGCATCAGCTCTGGTTTAAAGGCGCCCTAAAACATCACAGAAACATTACCAGGCTCGGACCACTAGGTAGACCAGGAGCAACATGGCCGATTCTAGCCGGCTACACTCCTCATCCTGAACTCGATATAATGTCAGACGAGGAATTACATACTCAACGTACAGAGTTAATAAAAATTTACAGACAATTGGTCCAATATGTCATGCGGACTTTCACAGTCCAACCACCATTGACACTTCCAAATCAAACTCCTCAACAGGGGAATACACTAAAAATTACACCACAGACTTTATACGCAGTCATGGGTAAAATGCCCACAAAACGTGAGCAAATTCCGTTCTGGATAGCTAAAAAAATTACTCAAATAGAAGCAGTATTTCCAAATACTAGCCCTTGCTCACTTTGCCACTGGATTCAAGATAGCCTGGCTGATGAGGGTTATGAACCCGAAACCGGTCCCAGGATGCTTGTTTCCGGTCCAGGGAAGACATGGCTTGGCAGTTCGGGCTGGACTGTTCCCATGAGGCACAGGGTCAGACTGATTTGCATATGGCCATGTCTGAACTGGGGTGGTGGAGTGAGCTAAAGAATGATGATGGATTAAACCCAGATCAGTTGACTGGGGGTGAGTGCTTGATTTGCTCTAGCGCTCCGTCCATCATCCCCTTTGGTATCGCTTTGTTCGCCCTAAGTTGGCAGGGTATGCCCAGACGTGGGTCCCTTGCTCACTTTGCCACTGGATTCAAGATAGCCTGGCTGATGAGGGTTATGAACCCGAAACCGGTCCCAGGATGCTTGTTTCCGGTCCAGGGAAGACATGGCTTGGCAGTTCGGGCTGGACTGTTCCCATGAGGCACAGGGTCAGACTGATTTGCATATGGCCATGTCTGAACTGGGGTGGTGGAGTGAGCTAAAGAATGATGATGGATTAAACCCAGATCAGTTGACTGGGGGTGAGTGCTTGATTTGCTCTAGCGCTCCGTCCATCATCCCCTTTGGTATCGCTTTGTTCGCCCTAAGTTGGCAGGGTATGCCCAGACGTGGGTCCCTTGCTCACTTTGCCACTGGATTCAAGATAGCCTGGCTGATGAGGGTTATGAACCCGAAACCGGTCCCAGGATGCTTGTTTCCGGTCCAGGGAAGACATGGCTTGGCAGTTCGGGCTGGACTGTTCCCATGAGGCACAGGGTCAGACTGATTTGCATATGGCCATGTCTGAACTGGGGTGGTGGAGTGAGCTAAAGAATGATGATGGATTAAACCCAGATCAGTTGACTGGGGGTGAGTGCTTGATTTGCTCTAGCGCTCCGTCCATCATCCCCTTTGGTATCGCAACGTTTGGTAAGGCGGTAATTTAACGCTAGATACTGAGTAACTCAGACGTGCTTTTTCTCTCAGAGACCCCTACCCATATACTCCATAAGACGTCTGGAGTGGGCAGGGTTAAGTATCCGCCAAAGCTACATAGGGAAGCACCCTATATATTAGCTGTTTGGTTTGTTCAACGTTGAAGGATACAGTGTTCCAAAATATTGTGCACCTTATCTTTTGTTTCCTTGAAACTTGTTCTACATTTTTCAAAAAACAAATGCCTGACTCCGAGAACGGTAGAGCTGCGGCTGACCCAGTCGTAACAGCTTTTAACTTAACCGGTTTAAGTGAAACCGAGGAGGGTGTTATAGACATCCATCCAAACTTAAGAAGAGCCATCACTCTAAAACTTATAAAACACGGCCTACCACCAAGAGGCGGTAGAGCAGTTTTTGTGATAGAGGCACACGAATCATTTCAGACAGAGGTATTCTATTCATGGATAGTATTCCCTGAATCAAATTCAGTAACAAAACTGTTTCACTTCTACAAAGAAGATGATCCACCAGAGGAATATATTCCTTTCGAGGATATTGAAATCCTACTAACATACCAGGAGCATCAGCTCTGGTTTAAAGGCGCCCTAAAACATCACAGAAACATTACCAGGCTCGGACCACTAGGTAGACCAGGAGCAACATGGCCGATTCTAGCCGGCTACACTCCTCATCCTGAACTCGATATAATGTCAGACGAGGAATTACATACTCAACGTACAGAGTTAATAAAAATTTACAGACAATTGGTCCAATATGTCATGCGGACTTTCACAGTCCAACCACCATTGACACTTCCAAATCAAACTCCTCAACAGGGGAATACACTAAAAATTACACCACAGACTTTATACGCAGTCATGGGTAAAATGCCCACAAAACGTGAGCAAATTCCGTTCTGGATAGCTAAAAAAATTACTCAAATAGAAGCAGTATTTCCAAATACTAGCCCTTATGAGAAACACAGAATCCTAACAATCTGTTTACCAATGGGGATCACACCACAACTGGAAGACTGCACCACTTGGGGCTCAGTCTTTGCTGCCATCTATACTAAAATACATGGTGTTCCGTCAATTGCAGTAATACCATATGTCCTGAAACAAATTCAAAACGAATATGGGGCAGAGCCTGCTCTAAATTTAGGTATGAAATTACTGAAAAATTTCGACCAGGTCTCAACAATAATATTATCTAATATTAAAGGGGAGGCAGCAGCAGTGGCGATCCGCCAACGATTAAGGGAATTCGATGTTAC
The DNA here is from genome assembly GCA_963921515.1 of Calotriton arnoldi. NCBI lineage: Eukaryota > Metazoa > Chordata > Amphibia > Caudata > Salamandridae > Calotriton > Calotriton arnoldi. The sequence goes on along the minus strand of CAWUFW010013077.1, from coordinate 297,418 downwards.
AGAACATCAAACAGAACTACCCAGAATAATAGAACAATCTTATGCAGAATTAGGCAGAGATAGTTTGGGTGGAAGACCATTGAAGCCAAAACTATCTGAAAGTCCTGAGAAGGACTCTATTAAACAAACTCCTACATCTTCTAAAAAGAAGTGGGAAGCTAATAAACATAATTCTAACGAGAAACGTTCTCAATCCCGAGGTAGGTCTCCTCAAAAGGAGCCCTCTGAAAGGAGGTATAACCTCAGGAATAGGGATAATTTGAAAAAGCCTGACAGGTATCAAGATACTGATACACGTTCCTCTCGTACCTTTCAGATCTCGTCACAGACATCGGAAAGAAGAGGACGGTCAGAACATAAAGAAGAACGCGTGAAATCCAAAGAAGATAAACACGCTCAGAAAAATAAAACAAAACCTCAATTCTCCAAAAGAAGGTAGCAGGTCTGAAGGTCAGACATGCCGAGGATACTGAGAACACAACTCAAGAACGGAGAATGGGCTCAGACAATGCTGGACAGTGCAGCAGAAGTCACAATAGCTTGCCAGAACCTGAAGGAACTTCTGGAGATAGTGGACTTGAATGAGTACATTACAGTTGAGACTGTAGACACCATGGTTAGTACTCCACAAAAGTTATATGAAATAACACTCCGGATGGAGGGAGACATACCAAGAAAGGTGAAAGCACTCTTTTGGGAAAAACTTTCAAGGGGCTATGACATACTTCTAGCAGAAAAAGACTGGCCACCACAATTTGTCAGGGAGTGACCACATGGCGAGGACATTATTATGCCTGCCTTCTCCAACCATATTCCAATTCACCTAAAATATACATATGCCAGGAAATGGGCAGTAGCCCAGGCCCCAGCATTATATAAAAATCATGTAGGATGGGATGAGGACTCACCTCACCATAAAATACATCTGAAACATGAACCTACTGCACAAAGGCAGTACCCAATAAAGCAAGAAGCTAAAAAACAGGTCAGGGAGATCCTAGATCAACTTGAATACCAATGGGTGATTGAAACATGCACCTCCTCAATGAACAATCCTTTGTTTCCTATCTCCAAACCAGACCATACATATCGTCTAGTTTTGGATTACAGACACTTAAACACTTGTTCAAAAACATTTGCAGTGCAAAATGCACATAGCACAGCATTAATGAATAACATTGTGCGCAAAAATATAAAACCACATTAGACATCTCAAATGGTTTCTTTTGTCAAAACATAGCACCTGGAAGCAGGTACTTAACAGCTTTCTCAATAATGGGGACCCAGCGTCAATTTTGTCGACTCCCACAAGGATTTAAGAATAGCCCAGGGTTATTCTCAGCGAGGGTAACAGACTTACTACAAATTTATGATAATGAGGCATTGTCATATGTCGATGACATCTACCTAACAGACGATGACCTAAACAAACAATTGAACAGGGTGAGTACCATTATATTGGGCTTCGCCTCTGAGGGCTATAAGTTTAACATTAAAAAATCCAGAATTGCCCATCTCAATGTCCTCTTCCTAGGATATGAGCTTTCAAGTGAAGGCAAGAGCCTGGCAGCCAACTTTTTAGAAAAGTATGCGCTGCTCCAACCTCCAAAAACGCTGAAAAACTTACAATCCATCCTGGGTTTCCTAAATTTTGGAAGAACATACATTCTAAATTACGCAGAAAGGGTTAAACCTCTCTACGCATTAATCAAACCTGATTATTCAATCAAAAATTGGACACAAGAACAGACAGAAATCTTGCGTTTACTCCAAGCTAACATTTTAGCAACAAATCACTTACAAACACGCGTAAGTAAACGCAACTTAGTGATCCGAATAATTTCGGGTCAATACGGATTCACCTACTTAACATTTAATGAGGGTGAAAAAGTACCAATTGCATACAAATCTCATTTGTATACACAAGCAGAAATGCGCTTCACTTCAACTGAAAAAATAATGATGGCAGTTCAAACTGCAGTAGCAAAAGAAAGAGCTCTAGCCCAAGGGAAACGCATTATTGTCTTAACCCCAGTACCGGCTTTAGAGGCGGTAACTAAAGCGAGCATTCCAAATGCTAAAGCATTACATCCTAGATGGATACAATGGGTTAATTCTCTTGCTGCAACAGATGTTGAATATGTTTTTGACTCTGATCTAAAAACACAAGCGTTCCTGCAATATGAACATGAATGTCCTCTGCCTATTGAAATTCTGCCTCTCGATCAGTATGAATTCATAATTTACACTGACGGATCCGCACAACCCGCTACAGGGAGTAAGCAAGCTTACAGTGCAGCGTGTGCAATCGTTAAAGGTCGCATGCGAGATGGTATCTTCAGACCTATGGTCACAAAAACTCAATCTCTAGGAGATTATACAGCTCAGCGAGCTGAACTACAAGCATTCAAACTGGCACTTGAAAGTACAGATTGCGAATTCCCCACACTAATAGTGTGCGATTCTTTTTACTGTGTTCAGTCATATAATGAATATATACAAAATTGGCTTGAAAATGGGTTCAAAGATGAAAAAGGTGGCACAATAAAGCATAAAACGCTTTGGGAACAAGTAGTTCAGTTAAAAAACGAACTACCAAAGGCTCACGTGATACATACACTGAGTCATCAACGTGATGGCGTTCACGTTGCAGGGAATTCATTGGCTGACGAAGCCGCAAAGGAGGCTGTTCAAACGGCTTCCGTAGCTGCGATCACTCGTTCAAAAACGAGAAAAGACAGTGAGATAATGTTGGCTGTCAATGCTACGAGCAAAGGCAGTGGTGCAGCGTTACCAAAAAAGATTCCACTCAAGTACTCTTATGTAATTGATGCGAACAACGTTCCTTTTGCTCGAATCCCTGGAGTGGGGGATAGGGTAATTCCAAACATGGAACGTAGAGCAGCTTTGATTTATGAAACACATCTGGGGGAGGGTCTGTCACATCAAGGGATCTCTAAAACAATATTAACATAAAAAGAAATGTACTGGTGGCCTGGAATGAATACACAGATTCACATCTTCGTCAATGACTGCATAGACTGTAAGGTACAGCGTGATGCAGAACGCCACCAGACACCATGCTACGAAGTAGCCTGCCCAGTACAGACACCATTACTAGAAAACATTAGACTATCTTCACGCAGACGTCCTTTTGGACAACTGCAATCCCACAAATACTAAGTCAAGATTCCTATGGATATGGCCTCAGCGCTCGGCTGACGCTCGAACTGTTATAAAAGATTTGCGAGTCTTTATTGGCACATACGCAATAGGCACGCTACATTCTGACCAGGGCCCTGCGTTTAGCTCTCGGGCTTACAAAGAAGCCATGGCAAGTCTGGGAGTTGCATTGCGGTACTCCTCTCCGTTTCATCCTGAGGGAAATTCTGTTGTGGAAAGGAAAAACCGGGACATAAAGCAGTCTATAACAGCTAGGGTATTAGGTTCGGGTGATGGGTGGGTCAAACATCTTTATGGGGTCCAACGCTCATTAAATAATTTGCCAAGAAGTTCTCTAGGGGGGGTCACTCCATATGAGGTCCTATTTGGGACAAGAATGTGGGTACCTGACCTCGAATACATAGGCACAGTGGTGGAAAATAAACATTTTGATATCAAAGATCGTTTGGCTGTTTTACAGGATCTAAATGAACTAAGATTGAAACAAAGCAACGTATTCCTGCAGCCAACCACCACTGGGGAAAAACCGGCAGTCCCAGCAAGGCCTGTCTGGATTCCAAAAGTTGAAGATTGAAGAGAGAGAAGATTGCGGACAAGAAGGAATTTGGACCTTCTTACAGACAACCAGTACCTGTCCTAGCTATCCACGGAACAAGAACAGTACTTCTGCCGCCCCTTGCTGGAAAAAAGGAGAAAAGATTTGTGTCCATTGACCTCATCAAACCACAGTATGTGGCCAATACTAAACAGTAGGCCTCGTGGACTCTGACCTAGTAGCAGACACACTCCTCTCGCTACTATCCAAGAGGTTCAGACTGAAAGACTGATAACCATCAAGAATTCAGCAGTAACAGATGAAGGACTAAGCAACAATGCTATGGAACTCATCCCTCTTGAAACTCAAGTAGGTTCCAGCGATTTCAACAAATCCTGATGCAATTCCAACAATTGACAGAACTGCTTCTGGCTACTTCATTAACTTTGATACGTTTTCTGAGGATCCGAGTGAGCCTGAGACGTCGCCAGCATCATTAAAATTCAAACAGCAAGTACAAGACTTTCTTCATTTTTGAAAAAACTTATCTGGTTTCACCATGGATTGAACTATGGATTATTTCTGGAATATTTTTCTTCCTGCTTTGGCTAGCTTTGGTTATGACTATAAGTGTGCTTATAAATGGCAGATACATCCATGTGAACACTGAAAGAAAAGATGTGAACTTACTTTTGAAACCTCACAAATCTTCCCATCGTGAAGCAAGAGACTTGTCAGCAGTGAACATCACAGCCGTTCCTATACAGGATGGCATAGTGTGGGACAAAACTGATTTCGATATCTTCGGCCCGACGGAACAATTGAACATTCCACATTTATTTAAAATTTCACTAAGTGATCTTATTTCGTCCAGTACCTATTCTTATGATTGGGACTTTGAGACTGTAAATGACATAATGTTTGATCTCGAGAGGTCTGATGCATTTTCTAATAATGAATATTTAGATGGTTCATCAGACTATGAACAGCTGTATTGCTATAACCACTATGGTCATCATTTTTTGCATAAATCTGCAACACCTAGAAATGTGTTTATGTTTAACCAATGGGAGCATTGTCCTACACCTCCAAAAGGTAGTTCAAAAACATTTGCTAAAAGTTTCCATATTTTTCAGGATACAATACATCTGACCCAGAAACATTTTACTATAAAAATGTAAACAAAACAGGACTGAAAATTATGTTAACAAATACAAAACAGATTTACTCTGCAGCATTTAGTGCCCAATTGTCTAGACAGGGATACAACCTTTGGAAAGACTCAATAGACACAAAATCGGTCTGGGGTACTAAAGAATGGCAAGTACAGGGGACAGAAGCTTTATTTAGAGCATGTATCATCCCTCAGCAAATAATGTTTTTGAATGACACTGTCCAACAAACGTCTTGCCTTGGGTTAGCCAAGATCAAAGACATGAAAATACCTTCTGTACCAACACCTGCAAGTGATAACAATACACAGGCAGCGGTTACAGTTGACACAATACTACAACTCAACAGAACAAATCCTGATTGGAAAAAATGGTTGATCTGGCCCACAGACACAAACACCTGTCAAGAAAGATTCCTGAATAAAACACAGGGCTTTACTATTCATAGGCCAGACCCACGATACGTCCAAAGACAGCATCCGGGGGTAGTAACAACATACAGTGTAGGAAAATTATGCCTCGATTGGCTGCAAAAATCTACACTTAAGGATGTGAAAAAACACTTATCTTTACTTAAAGAAGACGCAGACCTTAGGGAATTCTTGCTTGGACCAAGAAGACCGCGTCAAAAACGTTTCATATATGCCGGCATCTATGCTGCTTATAATGAAGCATGGAAGGTGTCACAGATAGAGGACGCAGAACGAATACGTGAACTTGATCGTATTAACTTAGAGAAAACTCTCACTGTGGTCGATAACGGGTTAACAACTTTGTCATCCAGAATCTATTCATTGGACAACATTGTATCCTCTGCTATCGGCATACTAGAACAAGATTTAGCCATGTTACAACAAGGCCAATCTCAATTATGTTCTATTATGTTGTTCAGCGGGACGCTGCAATCTTTGCGTGCGGGCTATGTGCCTTGGCGTTTTATCAACACGTCGGCTCTGTTTGCAGAATACAATCTAACTGAAAAACAGATCGAACTGGCACAAAGGGGAACGAAGTATACAGTGCTGAGCATTGAAAAACTGGAAAAATTACCATTCACTGTGGCAGAAAAACCAGCTACAGAATGGCTTATTCATGGCAAAATCACTCTACCTGTGACTACTTTTCTGTTTCAGTATTGCCTCAAACAAATGCAAGTAGGCAAATATGAAAGGTTGGGTAAGGAATACATTAAGACATCCTGGACTTTGCCGTACACATATAGATGTAGGAGTGAGGATCGAGAAGTGTTTCTGAGCGGTACACACTGTAAAAGTGCACTAAGCGGTTCACTAATTTGTCAGGACATTTCTTTACACGGGGCTTGTAATGGTTCTGTGGCAAATTTGTCCTGCCATCAGCAGGGTACACCAGCTGCTGTGATTAATCCAACGTTTGGACAACTTTCTAATGGGAGTTACCTCATGTTGAATGATCAGAGTTGCTGTGGCATGTTGCCAGGCATCCCATATCTAGTAACGGTCAACTCCAGGGTCACTTGCTGTATGCAAGTATTGTTTGCCCCAATAGACACAGTCAGGGAGTCGCATTTGTGGCCTTCGTTGAATGTCTCTTTTATACGATTTGATACTTTAAGCAGAATGAAAGCCACGCTTATACAACAAACAGTGCCTTTGACCTCGGCCAAAGAAACCTATGATCTACAAGTTGCAAGGACTTCGGCTGAGATACAGGCTTTAATTCGTACAAACTGCCCTATACATTTCGTAGAAATGATAGGACGTATCTTTAACATGTCAGATACAAGCGGAATTGTACATGTATTTAAGACCATCTGTTCCGGACTATTAGCACCTTTCCAGGCGGTCCTCGGAATCATCCCAAACTTTGCACATTCAGTGTTTGGTGGTGTGCCATCATTTCTAGCACTTGTTGCAAGAATCCTGTTTCTATTCCTGCTATTACGCTATGGCCAGCCTGTTCGCCGACATCACTCCGAGCGAAGTGGAGAAAGCTCTCCTTGAACGAAAGTGCCGTGAGCGAATAGTACAACTTTTGGGCATACCTCGTCTACGGGAGCTTAATACAACATGGTTCCTGTCATTCAGACCAATCTGGCAAGATTGCATCTTACCTGTTCTACGCTACCTGTTTTGCGGTGAAGAATGCGTGCTAGACACCTGTCTAACACTCCCATCAGTCATGCCAACGGATATCGATACTCTGCTGGACCCGATAACGACCCGATAACGGCCCATGCTCTGTGTTGTCCCCAGAGGCTGCCAATCCTGATTGAGATCTCACAGACGCTTCCGGCTGCTGCTGAGGTACGAGATGGATCGACAGACACACAGGTAACAACGGAAGTGAACATTGCATCTTCTGCTGAAGGCGATGTTTCTCATCTCTGTGCAATTAACATTCTGAACGAGGTGTTCCAAATGTCACCAACTTCTGTAGACGATATTTTGGCTACGGAAATAGATGATCTCATGTTTACACCAGACCCATACACTGACTTTGATTCGGCTCACATTGTACCAGGGCAATAATGAAATTTGGCCTTCATATTTTCAAAACTTGGAACTTTTCCCAGAAATTGAACTTTTTTATTCTTAAATTTTTTTTTTCTTTTGAAATGACATGGCAAATATCTGCTTACAGTAGAACTAGTCTTATAAAACGGACTTCTTTGAATACTTCCAGGGACACATTGTCACCTTACTTGTCTAACATTTCATTTAATTCCATGATATGCAATGGCTTTGATTTTTGAAAACTTATTGACCATTTCATCATATGTATATATTTCTGTTTATTCATTCATGTTGCATTTACTTCCATTATATGCTTAGAATGATAACGATGCTTTAAATGTACAGTGCTTATTGCATTCCTACAGTTTTGAGCTTCTTTTAATATGCTTTTAGAAATGTTTTTAGCAATATGTGGTACTCAATTTTATGTTTAGCATTTAAATGTTTAGAATTTAGTATTATCGTTCATTCGAAAGTGGAGTGGGTGTTGTATTCCGCTTTAGGTGTCCGTATATAGGTTCAATTCACACAATTCGCATTGCCCTTATATAGGCATAGAATCCCTGTCCTTATTTAGGCATTAACCGAGCACTCCAAATACAGGCATGTTTCTGTGTAACTTTGAGGAAAACTAAGCATGCACAATTGAGCTGAGTGAAACGGATATCTATTGTTTCCACGACTCTGGGACATGTTCCGATTCTAAAGGGAAACAAAGTGGTCATGTTTTGCGGCTGCCAGAAACTACTCCCTTCTTGTTCTCAAGGAGTTTCTAGTGGCCTCTGAGCTAGCTGGCACAAGTAATTAAGTTTAATATACTCTATAGGGACATATCGACCTTAGTCCTATGTCAATCCTATAGGGTATATTATTCCAATGCGCAGAGCCTATTAGGGAAATAGGAGCTACACTACAATTCTCTGACTGATGTTGCTGCGGAGGAAACCTTTGTCTATAATCCGCCAACATGGCTTGTAGATCCTCGATTAACGATGGCAGCAGATGGGCCATGTCCCTGGGGCGTGGTTCTGGTCGAAAGTTACATTGATAACTATGACGTGGAGCCATATACCCTTGTTGGTAATATTGCACATCTTCCTGATAGTATTCTTTCTGTGTAACTTTGAGGAAAACTAAGCATGCACAATTGAGCTGAGTGAAACGGATATCTATTGTTTCCACGACTCTGGGACATGTTCCGATTCTAAAGGGAAACAAAGTGGTCATGTTTTGCGGCTGCCAGAAACTACTCCCTTCTTGTTCTCAAGGAGTTTCTAGTGGCCTCTGAACTAGCTGGCACAAGTAATTAAGTTTAATATACTCTATAGGGACATATCGACCTTAGTCCTATGTCAATCCTATAGGGTATATTATTCCAATGCGCAGAGCCTATTAGGGAAATAGGAGCTACACTACAATTCTCTGACTGATGTTGCTGCGGAGGAAACCTTTGTCTATAATCCGCCAACATGGCTTGTAGATCCTCGATTAACGATGGCAGCAGATGGGCCATGTCCCTGGGGCGTGGTTCTGGTCGAAAGTTACATTGATAACTATGACGTGGAGCCATATACCCTTGTTGGTAATATTGCACATCTTCCTGATAGTCTTCATCCTCCTCGTCATCCTCCTGGCACTTCACATGGAGCTCAGATGGGCTGTGAGCCACCCCATAGAGGCCATCATCATCATCCTCTTCTTCTACATACGCTTCCAACAGATGTGATGGAAGCAAAGGCGAAACCTTGCTATAGTCCTGCATGGACGGCCGTAAGAATGTCTTTGTTACTCTAGTGACCTGAGTAATCCTCGTCGATGGAGGAGTCGAAGGTGCAGAAATTATGGAAAAGGGCACTTCCATCGTCGACTGTGTCGTCGTCGACGGTATCTTCGTCGACGGTGTCTTCGTCGACGGTGTTGTCATCGACGGTATGTTCGTCGACGGTGTCTTCGTCGATGGTGTCTTCGTCGACGATGTCTCTGCCGTCAACGGTGTCTTCGTCGACGGACCACCAGTGAACGAGTCAGTCATCATCGGGATCTTCGTCGACGGCGTTGCAGTCGATGAAGGGGCGTCGACGGTCTTCGACAACGATGGGGTTCTCGTAGTCGACATGGAGACTCTTGTAGAGAGAATAGGAGACTGGATCACCGTCGTCGTCACCGTTGCCGTCGACGATGGCGTCAACGATGTCACACTGATTGTTGTCGACGAGAGAGAGATTGTTGTCGGAGATGGCTTTTTCAAGGTTTTCTTACTTACAGGATCAGAAGAGGAGGCTCTAGGGCGATCTCTTTCCTTCCTGACAGGTGTAGAGGGCACAGATAACGCCGGTTCAGAGGTGTGTTTGGTAGCTTTCTCCTTACTTGAAGCCCTTGAGACCTGGGAAGGCTTAAGATGTTTTCTTCCCTCACCTGAGGAACTATCCTTGGATCTATCCCTCTTACGGGATGTTGAAGCTCTGTCCTCTTCTTCAGCAGAAGAATGTGATTGTTGTTTTGTGGTTTGGAGCCACAATAACAACCTTCCCTCTCTGTCCTTGAGGATCTTGTTTGAGAAGGTGCGACAGATCTTACAATCTCTCACCTCATGCCTTGGATAAAGACAATAAATACATTCCTTGTGTGGATCATCCACATGGACTCTTTTCTTCCCACAGGTTTTACAAGGGTGGAAAAGGCCTTTTTTGTATGACATGATGTCCAGATTTGCTGAAGAGAAGAAACTGAGTAGCACTCAGAGAGATTCCCTTCCACACGACGTACGGTGAAAATCTGAGGAGAACTTGCCTCTGCTGGGAGTGTTCTAGAGGGTGCTAACAGCTGATTGGCTGGATGCCAACATTTGGTCCTTTTTTCAAAAGTACATAGATAGGCTACTGTTTAGATGGCCTTGGTCCATTATAGCCTATGAAGTATTTAAGGCACGGCTTGAATATTTTACTGTGGGACTCCCATCTCGACGACGGGGAATGATTCAGGCATGTGAATCTATGAAAGATACCCCAATACTGGATAACTTTGGGTCGCCCGGAGCTGGGCGATGACGGAGTGCAATTGTCCTAATCACAGGAGCCCCTGTGCTAGGCTTGGACCACTTGCCTAGAAGGACAACAGTTAGTGATTCATTAAAGGGCAAATGGGGTTCAGAAGTGGAAGCCCCAGGTTGAAGCATTTCAGTCAGGAGATTAGTCCTGACCTGCATGGAAGGCATCTCTAGTGCAAGGACCTCAGCTGCCCTTTTAACCACCATGGCATCGGATGCCCCCTCCTCCGTAGCCACAGTTGGCGGAGAGAGCATACCAGTATCTGGAGAAGTGTCCAGTCCACTGGCTTCCCCAAGTTCCTCATACCAGTCCAACTGCTCTGAAGAGTCACCCTGGTGTTCCAAATGGTTCATAGACCCCTCCCATTCCTCTCCTGAGCCTAACACATCCTCAAAGTGTTCATGCGACAATATAGAACCCCTGGTTTCAATCGGCGCCAGAATCAGTGTCGAGCGACGTTGTTCCGGCTCCGTGTCATCAAGGATAAGGATGGGGCTGGTGCCGCCGATGGGAACCGGCAGCACTGAAGGCACCGACTTTGGGTCCGACGCCGGAGGAGGTGGCATTGCATGACCGGCGTCGACCTGAATCCGGGATTGGATCCCTGAGGCCCCCCATAGCGGCGGCGAATCCAATGGGGCCCCTACCGACCCTGCGGGATCCGAAGGCTCACCAGAGGGGTCGGCCAGATCAAATAAGCAGTGCATGGCCTCATAACATTTTTTAATTTGAGTGGGGGTCGCTTCAGCTTCCGCAATGGGAGGGAGGTTCGAAGTTGACGCTGGCTCTGGCTCCGCAGAACTGTGCCTAGAGCGCCGGTGCACCTTACCTCTTTCATCGACAGGCGACAGTCGAGGCGAAGATGAAGTCCACTTGGACTTTTTCTTCTTCTTATGCCTCTTCCCCGAGTGTCCCGAGGACCTTGGGTGGGACGAAGAGAACTTTAGGCTCCGGGAGCAGTCCCGCGACCTCCTCTTCTTCAATCGGGACCGGGACCTCCGCGGAGTCTCGCTGGATGGTGTCGACTGCCGGGCCACAAGCAGCTTCATAGCCCGCTCCCGCAAGGCCTTCAGAGGCATAGCACCAACAGATCGAGCACGACTTCGAATCGTGGTCGCGCTCGAGACACCAGAGACCAACGAGGTGGAGGTTGGTAACCAACATCATGTGGTGGCAGGGACCGCACGGCTTGAATCCTGTCTTCCTCAAAGACATCCTCGCACACGAAGTTGGAAAAAATTCCAAATTCGACAAAAAGTCGAGAAAAGGCCTGTCAAAAATCGACAGGGGGAGCTCTTCCCGGCTCAGCGCTTAACTGGCGCGGAAAGAAAAGAACTGACGTCCGGGCACCTGGGTGGCACCTATATAGGTACTGCGACGTCATAACCGCAAAGAGTATTGCTCAACAAAGTTTCCAGATCCAGCCAGACGCCTGGGAAATTCAAAGGTAAGGAATCTGCAGCTAGAAGTCTCTATCAGTTGCATGAAACTTCATTAGTTTCATTTAGCGATTCCCAGTGGCTCGCAGTTGACCTTCCTCATTAATATTCATTAGGTCTAACCCTGGGCAAAGCTCTACGCTACGCTCGCGTAGTTTGCGAAGTTTGCGCTACTTCGCACAACGCGAATTGCACGTAGCACAGTGCAAACACGCGTAGCGTAGCGTAGTGCAGCGGTCATTTTTTGCTTGCTCGCGGTCCTCAACGTCAAGTTGGCGACCGCGAGCAAGCAAATGACATCCCGGCGAGACTTTTTCCTCGTTCGCGATCAGCAACATCAAGTTGTCGATCGCGAGCGTGGAAAATAAACCTCCCGGCGAGATTCTCAACGCGGGAGGTCAGGTTTCTCATTGCGAGTGGTCGCGTATGCTCGCGACCGCTCGCGATGAGAAACTACCAGTCCGCGTTGAGAAAGCTGCAGCTCGAGTAAAAATCTACTCGAGCGGCAGTAAAAGACAGCTCGCACTGTGCAAGATGCCGTTTTCAATGATTGCACAGTGCGGACAAGCATCCGGCACTGTGCAATCATTGCGAACAGTGCACTACGCAGTTCGCGTAGTGCTACGCTTAGCTCGCGTAGTGCGAACTGCACTTTGCGTAGCTTTGCGTAGCGCTACTTCGCGAACTACGCCCAGGCTTAATTAGGTCACAATTTGCAAACCATTTGGGAATCGCTAAAAACACAGGGAAGGTGGTCTGCTGGGTAGAGCACACCACCATGTCTGTGTTTGCTTTTAAATAAAGCAAAAACATTTTTTAAATGCAGCCAGTTTTCCTTAGATGAAAACGGTATGTGTTTAAAAAAGAAACATTTAAAGTTTTCTTTTCATTTTTTAAGAGCAGGTAGTGGTCCCTGGGACCACTGCCTGCGCTGAAAAAACGTTTTCCCAACCATTCCCTTAGGGGCCCCTCCCTATTTGCGAATGGGTTACCACCTACTTGAAGTAGGCGGTAACATGCAAATGTTTTGCGACCGCGTTTCGGTCGCAAAACATTCTTACATACCGCTGCGATTCGGTATTAGGAAGATACACCCTAAACACGCCCCTTCCTAATACCGAATCGGTATGTATTCGCAATTCCAGATTCCAATTCAGTAACATGTTACCTAATTGCAAATTGGAATTCATACAAATCAAAATGCATTTTACCAGTCGCAAACGGCCCGATTGCAGAATTGCATGATGCATAGGGCCCATAGTCCTTAACATATGGGTAAGTTAATCAAAGTGGTTATATGACGTTGCTGGTGGCTCAGTAGGCTAATGTATGAACTGTAGGGATATGTATAAGACCCTACAGTGATTCCCTGCAGTTCCACTCAGCCTTTCATTCTTCTGATATCAGTGAAATAAGTACTGTCTTGTTAGGTCAAAATAAACATCTGCTATTGGTCAGTTATATTATGTTATGTTATGTTACATTAGTGACACTTGTTGTAGCACAGCAGATCATCCCTGGAGTAATGTCCCAGCACTTAGCTGAATACAGACAAGCAAAACTAACTGAAACTGAAGTAATCTGCTAAAATAACCACGTTTTTAGTTTTAGTTTTTTTACTTTCCAAAATCTGTACATTGAGAGAGTTGCAGAGGTAGTTTGTTTCAATGGACGGGGCAAGATAAGAGAAAGACCTCTTGCCAAATCGAGCAGTACGAATATGCATAATTTGCAAAAAGGCTTTGTCTTTAGATCATAACAGTCTGATTGGGTTATAGTGTCTGAGTCTATTTTGCAAATAGGATGGAGCCATGCCATTTAGTGAACTGTGGGTAAGGCAGCATAACTTGAAGATGAGCCTTTTAATGGGTAGCCAGTGCAGAGAGTTCAGAACCGGAGCAGAGGAGGAACAAGATGGAAGATTACAAACTAGTCTGGCTGCCGTATTGTGCACCACCTGCAGTTTAGATAGCAAAGTATCATTAGCCGCTACCAGTAGAGCATTGCCATAGTCTAGGCGACTGGTGATCAAGGCTTCAATCAGTGTTTTTCTTGAAGTTGGCGGGAGCCAAGGAAATGCTTTTTCAATAGTCACATGGTGGCAAAGTAGGATCCCCTAATCAAGGATACATGTTCTTTCATAGACGGTGTGAGTTCTAGCTTTGCACCTATATTTTTTACTACTTGCTTAGGGGATGGGGCTGGCCCCAATTTGGGAGGCAACTAATCCATCTCCCACAACTCCAGAGCTATACCAAATAGAAGTATCTTAGTTTTATCTCAGTTTAGAGTAGCTCTAAGATAGATGCAGTCCACAGATGCACCTGTTATGTTAAGAATACTCAACACACAAATGATTTAGTTAGTCTGAAGAATGGTGAGAGATGATAACTCTGCAGCCACACATGGCTGTTCTCCTAGTCACAGACAGACGCTACACCAACGCAGAGATCTATACTCTAGCATTAATGCTGGTGGATGCATAATGTGAGAGCCTCAGCTTCTGCAGGCATATTGATTATGTACCATTCAGGGATTGATGTGGGGATAGGCCAGAGGGTGAAGGGTGTATCTGCACATTGAGCATATCAGATGCATTTGAACAGAAATTCAGGACGAGCTCTCGCAAGTGTTTCAACGCTATTAAGGTGGACCATTTAAACCAGAGCATGATTTATGAACAGTGGTGGATGAGACAGGGAACGGACAGGGAAACATGACCATTAGCAGGAGCTATTTGTGAAGTGCTATTTTTGCGGGACAATTTGTGAGATCCCTGCTATTCTGATCCTCTCAGGCACATACACACTTTTGCATGAATTAAGGCATAACCTCGAAACTGAAACACGTTCCAGAACATCACACCCATGACAGAATCACATGCCAAATCAGACACTGGTCTATGATGTACACCCAGCAGTTCCTTGAAAAGTTGCTCACAAATTACAAAAGGCACCATGAGACCATACCAATCGCATCCTGTGCTCTAAACAAATAATTTAACAGAAGAAACCTATCGTACCTGGATGTAGTCCACTGTCGATCCCAGAGCCTTGAAAGCAGTGTACATCACCTCCCGCTTTCCGCCCCATTTCTGCATGATGCACACACAGCGCTTGTTCTGGATCAGATCCTCCACTATCGCCCGCCCGGGGTCTTCCAGGGGGATCTCACAGTAATGAACTTCTCCTCTGCCGTGTCTGTGGTTCTCCACCATGTTCGTGATCTCGGTCCACTCTCTTGTGGCACCAGTCCCACTGGAGTGGTAGTTTCCTGCCCAGACATATGTCCCAACCTCCTGCTCCTCCTTGAAGACCTCCTTAAACATGTCTAGCATGTAGCGGTCTTCCTCACTGTTCCCGTCAATGACCATGATGATCTTTAAACATGCCTGAGAGTAGACTATGGATCGGGCTGAAACCAGGCACTGCTTGAGGTACTTGGGGTCCTCCTGGTAGGCAGAGATGGTGAGGGCCACCTTCCTCTTCCCGCTGCAGGCCAAATGGTCACTTCCCATGCGACGATGCTCCAAGTAGGCGAAGAAGCTCTGGACCACCAAGTGTAGCACCTGTATTGCTCCATAGAGACCAAAGGATGTGAGCCGCAGACGGTCATGGGTGATCTGAAATTCTACACTGTAGGCTGCCAGCACACCGCTGAAAACCGCCACAGCCAAAGCCACGGTCAGGATGCGCCGGATCAAAGAGGCGGGGCCTGTCTTTGGCGTGACCGGACCTACAGCTGGGATAGGTGGTGAGAGGATGGGGAAGTGAGGAGAGGGAATAATAAAAGTAATGAGTAGATAGCCACACAAAGTTCAAGGTTCGAACAGCATACATAAGGGAGTTTGTGACAGAAGGCACATTTTAAGTTTTGTGAACATTTGAGGTGCAATACATGGAACAATGTGTGCCAAAAGCTTTATGAATGAGATTCAAAACAGACACTGATGTAATCCACTAAGGTCAATCCAACCACTGATGAGGTCTGTCAAGAATGAATAAAAAGCTAAGAGGCCTATTCTTGCTTTTTAAACCAGCGGTAGACCTGCCCTGATCTATGAAACCACCTTTAGAGCATCTCATACTTACCAATCTACTGATAAACCTTCTAAAATCTACTGAAGCACTGATAGAGGTTCTAACACCCATGAAAACCCTTTTTTTAAAAAAACAACTTTCTTGCGTTTTTATTGGAAAGTACAAACATGGATCAGTACAGAATCAAGAGCAATGGCCCATGTTGTCTGTGGCCATCATTAATCTTTCGACACCGTGTAGTTGTATAACCAGGAATATATCAACATTAAATTTTCAGTGTGATATAAAATAAGTTCTGATTACTAAAACACAAGAAAGCACTCATGGCACTTGCTAGACCTACCAAGAACCTTCACAACTTACCAATGCATCAATAGACCTCTCTGGCATACGAAAGTAGTGACAGTTGCTCTCATACCTACCAAGCTCTGATAACCTGTCTCAGTCGTATCAAAGCACTGACAGATCTTCTCATACAAAGTAAAGTAGTGATAAACCTTCTGATACCTTCTAGCACAGTGATGGGCCTACTCAGACAGATCAAAGCATTGATGGGTCTTTAGAAACCTACTGTTGAGACCTACCAATGCACTCACAGTACTAGTGAGACCTGCCAATGCACTCACAGTACCGTTGACACCTGACAATACACTCACAGTACCGCTGAGGCCTGCCAATGCACCCACAGTACAGCTGAGACCTGGAAATGCACTCACAGTACTGTTGAGACCTGCCAGTGCACTCACAGTACCGTTGAAACCTGCCAATGCACTCACAGTACCGTTGAGGCCTGCCAATGCAATTACAGTACCGTTAACACCTGCCAATGCACTCACAGCACCATTGAGACCTGCCAATGCACTCACAGCACTGTTGAGACCTGCAAATGCACTCACAGTACTGTTGGGACCTACCAATGCACTCACAGCACTGTTGAGACCTAACAATGCACTCACAGTACTGCTGAGACCTGCCAATGCACTCACAGTACTGTTGGGACCTGCCAATGCACTCACAGTACTTTTGAGACCTGCCAATGCACTCACAGTACTGTTGAGACCTGCTAATGCGCTCACAGTACTATTGAGACCTGGCAATGCACTCACAGTACTGTTGATACCTGCCAATGCACTCACAGCACTGTTGAGACCTACCAATGCACTCACAGTACTGCTGAGACCTACCAATGCACTCAGAGCACTGTTGGGACCTGCCAATGCACTCACAGTACTGTTGAGACCGACAATGCACTCACAGTACTTTTGAGACCTACCAATGCACTCACAGTACCGTTAAGACTGCACTCACAGTACTGTTGAGACCTGCCAATGCGCTCACAGTACTGTTGAGACCTGCCAATGCACTTACAGTACAGTTGAGGCCTGCCAATGCACTCACAGTACTGCTGAGATCTGCCATGCACTCATAGTACCGTTGGGACCTGCCAATGCACTCACGGTACCGTTGAGACCTGCCAATGCACTCACAGTACTGTTGGGACCTGCCAATGCAATCACACTACCGCTGAAACCTACCAATGCACTCACAGTACTGTTGAGACCTGCCAATGCATTCACAGTACCGTTGAGACCTGCTAATGCACTCACAGTACCGTTGAGACCTGCCAATGTACTCACAGTACCGTTGAGACCTGTCAATGCACTCACAGTACTGTTGAGACCTGCCAATGCACTCACAGTACTGTGATCGGCCAATGCACTCACAGTACTGCTGAAACATACCAATGCACTTACAGTACTGTTGTGATCTGCCAATGCATTCACAGTACTGTTGAGACCTGCCAATGCACTCACAGTACTGTTGGGACCTGCCAATGCACTCACAGTACTGTTGGGACCTACCAATGCACTCACAGTACTGCTGAGACCTGCCAATGCACTCATAGTACTGTTGAGACCCACCAATGCACTCACAGTACTGTTGAGAACCCCCACTGCACTCACAGTATTGTTGAGGCCCATCACTGTGTTAGGTTTGAAAATCCCATTCTTGGTATGCACTCGTATCATGCTATATTAGGTTAGCAATGTGTGGCTAAATAGATGCCACCTGTATTCATGTTATGCAACCCATTGAGTTATTCCCGCAACGTGTAAGTTCTAGTTAGCAAGTGTGACTCCATTTTGTATTTCGTAATCCCTATTAGGCTGTGTCTGAACTAGGCCTCATTATTCGCACTGCTTGCCTCAGTTATTATTTTCCTTTCCTGTTCAAGGCTGTTTCCCCACTTTACTAATGAATAGGTCATTCTGCCCTCGCATGCCTATCTGAGTGTGTAGTTCTGCTCCCACGTTAGGAGACGCTGAGACTCAGCGCGGTAACCTTGAGTTGCCGATAACATGTACCCATCTGGCAGGTGGTAGCCCATCCTTCTGTGCCTTCTTTGTTCATGTTCGGCACAGGCCAGTAACTTTCCACTGTGGGAGTGGTTAGGGGGATCTTGGAAGAATAATTTTGCATCGCAGACCGTTGGGGAGCCAGTCCCCTCGGCAGACATCTTAGGGTGCAGGTCAGATTGGACTCCTCTGCAGAGTGTTACTAATAAAGGTATGTTTGTATTCTCTACTGTCTGACCGACTCTTCATATCTTGGGAAGGCATAGCAGGTGGTTGTAAGCAACCCGGGTGGCATCTAAGGGCCACTTCCTTCAGTTGGCGCCCGAACAGGGACGCTGCAAGGTGATCCAGCTCGCCCGTAATTGGGTTGCAAGGTCAGGGTTGCGTCTGGTCGGTAGGGCGGATCGGGGTACCCCACACGATCGAGCTTGGTTCTCGCAGCTGCCCCGCCCGGCTGATCGGGCGTCTCCTCGTCTAGTGGTCACCGTCTGGGGTCCTGAGAAGGCGAAACCTTGGAGTTGACCGTTTGGTCCGAAGAGTCGGCAGTGGAGAATAACTTGACTCTGGAAATGTGAATCTTTGAGAGTATACCGAATCGATGATTCCCATTTGAGGACAAGGCATCCCTTTGAACCAGAGAAAATCTCACGTCAAGCAACTCATATAACCCCCAGGCCACTATTCAGATTTAAAGGAATGCATGTCTATTTGTTCCTGAAGAAGGTGATATAAACTGTTTTTCACCGAAACGTGCGTAGACCATCTCTTACACATCTGGGAATCCTACCCAAGACACAGATGAGAGAAGAACTAATCAGAAGCAATGAGCAAACTTTTTGAATGTCAGAGTCTGAATTTTTAAATCATGTTAGAAAGTAATAGTCAGTAGGATCCCGTCAAAGTTGTGTATTTTATTGTCACTTTTTTTGTGTGTGGTATGTTTGGTAGTATGATTGAAGAGAATGAGAGGTGAGAATGGAGGTATGATGGTTGTGTGGGGGTTACCACAATTGAGAGATCTGTTCTTTTAATGTTTAATAATACAAACAATTATATGAATTTGTGAATATTTGTAAATGTTTTTTATGACTATTTGAGCACAAAAAAGATAACAATTATATCCAAAATAACCAAAAAAGAAAAAGCACAAGTGTTTTGATAACAATAAAATCATAAGAAAAATTATATGTGATGAGACTTTATCTATGGGGAAATGTCGCTTTTTGAGTGATTGCCATTGTTGAAATGAAATAGGTCAGATAAGAGGTTTGTTCCATGTTTGTTGCTATTTCCCCTCCTCTTGGACCTAAAAGTAAACAGGGGGCACCTTTTTCTTTGTATAGAATAACTTGACTCGACCTGTGTGCACCAGGTGAGTGATTTGATTCTTGGAAAAATGGCGCCATTCTTGAACGGCACAAGCCTACGGGTTGTTTCTTGGTACAGTCTCCAGACTGTCTTGGTGCAGTTTTCGGACTGCCTTGCTTGAACGGCCTGAGTCGACGGGCTGTGTCTTGGTACGGTCTTCGGGCTGTCTTGTCTTGAACTTGGTGGGTCTGCGGACCCTTGGAAAAGGCACAGAGTGTTTGTGAGCAGTTTACCAGACCAACTGGAAATTTGGCCCACGTTTGAAAAGGTCTGGGACTGTTCGTGAACAATCTGCCAGGCCAACTGGTAATTTGGTCGATGCTTGAAAAGGTCTGGGGCAAGAGCCTGTCTTCTTGAACTTGGTACAGTCTCCGGACTGTAGGGAGTGGTCTTTGGACCATTTGGTTTGGTTTCTGAACAATTTTTGTTGCTTATCTTTTCTTTATATTACTGTTTCTGGTTTAGGGACAGTGCATGTGTCTTATATTAAGATGCCTTGCTTAAGTAAACTGGGGTGTTTTGGATGTTGGTGTTGTTCTACTGAGGCTCGATTGGATGAGAGCCAGCCTGCACCTCCGGAGGGTACCCCAAATTTTGATATATACGTCAAGCCTGGTATTGGCCCTATTATGTTTAGCACATTGTGTAATAAATATACGAGGGACAATACTGAGTTACAGTGGCCACTTACTGGCTCATTTGATGAGCAAAAATTGAATTTCTTGCAGGACAAATTGTTTGCTAAAAAGAGCAGGCAGTCGATGTTTGATTCTCTCAGAGTATGGCAGAAGGAAGCAAAGCAGCGGCGTATGAGAGCAGAGAAAGAGGCCCGGAAGAGGCAGATACAAACAATAACGCAGAAAGCAGTGACCTATGAAAGGGCAACGATAGAGAAAGGCATAGAATGTGCAGATAGAAGGTTTTGATTGCAGACTGATAAATGTTATGTTACGAAAGAGGAAGGCGATGCCTTTGTTGAAGAGCTTTTGGATTCTCGCCCTCCTCCACCTTATGCTCCTGAGCGGATATACCCAAGGGTTCCCACATCTCAGCCCCTGGCCTCCGATGCCGCTCTTCCTAGTATTTCTGCCTCTAGTCAAACTGCTTCGGCCCCAGACCCGCCTGCTCCTTCCCTGCTCACTCTAGGGACGGGGGTGGGAGCCGTTAGCTCTCCTGTTCCGCCTACTGACTCTGTATCCACTGCTGCACCCCCTTTCACTCCTACGACACTGTCTCCTTTCATGATGATACCTGTCTCCTCATCTGCTCTTTCTTCCTCAAGTATGACACCCCTAGCACTGCCGATTGGCGAGACCCCTGTACGTGGGATGCATGAAGGGAACTGGGCGGCAGCACAAGACCGTATGGACAAAGTGTTGGTGCGTTCTGCAGTGGGTGATGAGGAGAAGCAAATGGTGGCGAATCAGGCGGCTCAGTGGGCCCGGAACCCGATTTATAGTGTGGAAGATGTGTGGAGTGTGATGAAAGATTATGAGCCCTTTATACAGCAGCATGCCCTTAAGCACATGTCGGCTACGCTAATAGGACTGTGGGAGCAGTGTTTTCAGGGTGTTGCACCGCAGATCATCTATGACATACAGGACAGGGTATATGCTGCAAATATGGCTCCTAACGAGGTATTTAGCAATGTAACGACATTAGGGGGTTATCGGGGCAGATTGCACCAAAAGGTTCCGACAATGGTGACCCAGTACCCCATGAGAGAGGTCCATCCCATTTATCATCCTGAAATACCAGAACTGCGTGACTCCGCAAATGCTGTAATTAGGCCACGAGTCGACGCTCGGTTCCAGGAACAGTGGATCTATACTCCTTGGAAGAGGAGTGAGGTAATATCCCTTAAAAGTCAGTTGCCAGACCCTCGGAAAAACCTGACTGCGTATTACAAAGAGTTGACAGAGGCAGCCTCCTCTACGGTGATGACGTTAGCAGATATTGAGTTGTTCTTTGGCTTGTTGGTACCGGTGGATATATGAGGCAAGTTCATACACAGGATCATGTGGTGGAATTGGGAGGAACATGGGATCAGATCAGGGCGTGGGATAAGGACCGCAAGCCCTGCGACAAGCCGAGGGCGGAGATATTGGCTTTACCAGGCCACATTATCACTTATATGCATTCCCTTATCCCGCTGAGACGGGTGGACTGGGACAAGTTGACTGCATGTCGTCAGAAGAAGGACGAGAGTGTGTCTGATTTCTTTACTAGGTTTGAAGGGGTTTTTCTTGACTTTAGTGGCCAGGATCTGTCATTGGAGGGTGGTGTCCGGTTGTTTGTCAGCAGGTTCGTTACAAATTTGCTTCCTGAGATTGCGACTAGGTTGCAGGCTTCAGAAAGCACTTGGAGCATCTCTTCCCCGTCAGTAATTTTGAGTATGGCACAGTACTATGAGCATAGAGAGAATGAGGACAAAGAGAAGGTGGAGAAAAAGTCAAAGGATTTGAAGACGAGGGTGTTGATGCAGCAAGTTGCAAGAGGAAGAGGGAGAGGAAGAGGTTCGGGTTCGGCCCAGTGGCTGCCCCGGACTAACAGGGGTGGTACTTCGAATCCACCCCTTGGGCTCAATCAATGTGCATATTGCAAGCAGGAGGGACATTGGCGGAATGAGTGTCCGGAGTTGTCGCAGACAGGTGAGGCCCCGAGAGGAGGGGGGTTTGGAGGACGTGGACGGGGAGGAGGAGGTCGCGTGGACATGCGATCAGAGAACACAGCATCCAATAGACAGAGCGGGAACTACTTCGACGACCCCCAAGGGAGACAGTACTATCATGACGATTATGACATGGACGACGTAACAGGGATGTCTCACAGCTAGGACAGCCAGGGACAGGGTAAGGGACCAGTTCAGGTGCCTGTAGATCAGAGTGGACCCTATGTCACCGCAGATTTACATGGTACGACCGAGAAATTCTTAGTTGATACAGGGGCTATGAATAGCTCTGTTTCCCGTTCACTGGTCCCGGGGGCAGCTCTGTCTGGCCAAAATAATGTTTCGGTGGGTTTCTCAGGCGTGCCGGTTGTCAGCCCCATTTCCAAACCTCTTGCTTTGACTATTGGCCCCTTCACGGTTGATTCACCATTTCTATTAACGTCAAATTGTGGGGAAAATTTGTTAGGGTTGGATTTGTTGAAAAGGTTGCATGCAACAATTTCTTGTTCTCCAGACGGTGTTTACATGACTATTGGACCACAGGTGGCCCGCGCCACACAATGTTTCGTGACGGATGCCCCCCTCCCCGCTGAGTTTAAAGATGTGCCACGCACACTGTGGGCTACAGGAGACATGGATGTGGGGTTACTCCAGATCCCACCGGTCTCTATACAGATCAAAGACAATACTGTATTACCACGTATTCCCCAGTACAAGATATCCCAGGCAGGAGAAAAGGCCTTATTGCAAATAATACAGGATTTGATTAAGTCTGGTGTGGTTGAAGAGACAGCGACGAATGTGTGAAACAGCCCTATTCTTCCTATTCTTAAAAAGGCACCCTTGGATTCTTCTGATGCTCACCCTGATGTTTACCGCTTCGTAATTGACCTTAGAGAGGTGAACAAGATAGTGGTCCCCCAGTATCCTGTAGTCCCAGACATTACTGCGATTTTGACCATGATTCCCCCATCTGCAAAATTCTTTTCAGTCATCGATTTGAAGAATGCTTTCTTCAGCATTCCGATCCATACAGATAGCAGACATCTGTTTGGATTTGCAATAGCCAGAAGGAGTTTTAGATTCTGTTGTGCTCCACAAGGCTATACAGAAAGTCCGAGTATCTATAGTCAAGCTTTGAAAGCTCAATTGGATTCTTTAGAACTTCCCTCTGGTAATGTGCTTTTGCAGTACGTTGACGACCTCCTGGTGCTTCAGACACGGAAGATGGTTGTAAAGAGGCCACAGTTAAATTGTTGTTACATTTGGCACATCATGGACACAAGGTGTCACTTTCGAAATTTCAATATTGTCGACAAGAGGTCACCTATTTAGGTCACCTACTGTCGAAGGAGGGTCGCAGACTAACACCGGAACGCAAAGCCGCTATTACTAATATGCCTGTTCCTAAGACCCAACGAGAGGTACGCGCCTTCACTGGCATAACTTCATATTGTCGGCACTGGATCCCTAATTATTCCTTACTAACGAAACCCCTCCTTTCCCTGACCACCAAAGAAGTGCATGAACCCCTGCCTTGGACATCTGCATGCCAGCAAGCTTTTGAGCAATTAAAGACTGCACTTTGCTCTGCTCCTGTGCTTGGTACTACTGATTACCAGAAGCCTTTTGTGCTCTATGTACATGAGGCGGACGGTTGCGCGCTTTCTGTTCTAACACAGGGTTTCGGTGGTAAGCAGAGACCCTGTGCGTATTTCTCTGCTATTCTTGATAACGTCGCCAGAGCTCTCCCGAGCTGCCTGAGGACTGCCGCGGCGGTGGCAGTTTCTATCAGACAATCGGCAGGGCTCGTCCTTGATACTGATCTCACAGTAATGGTGCCCCATGCTGCAGACACGCTTTTGAACAAGACAAAGACGCAGCACCTTACTAGTGCGCGTCTCACTGGATATGAGTTAACCTTGTTTGCTCCGCACATTACCATGAAACGCTGTGCTACTCTGAACCCAGCCACAAAACTACCCCTCCCTTCGGAAGAAAAGGACAATGATGTCCATGATTGTTTATTTCGGACTGAGGAAGAAACGAAGGTTCTGGTAGACCTGACTGATGTTCCCTTATCTGACCCCCAAGGGGAACTATATGTCGATGGCTCTTGTTTCAAACTACCAGATGGCACTACCACTGCAGCTTATGCAATCACAACATTACACACTGTAGTTGAGACATCCCGTTCCCGTATCCCATACCAATCGGCCCAGGCTGCAGAGTTGGTCGCCCTCCTTAGGGCTTGCGAGTTGAGTGAGGGACTGACTGTCAATGTCTACACCGACAGCCAGTATGCCTTTGGGGTGGCCCATAATTTTGGGCGCCTCTGAGCGGAGAGAGGGTTCTTGACCTCGCATGGGTTGCACATACAACTTGGTCCATTGATACATAGACTGTTGACAGCACTGACAATTCCTGATAAATTAGCAATAATAAAATGTAGCGCTCACAAAGCAGTAACAGACGATGTTGGAAGGGGCAATGCTTTCGCAGATCAGACAGCTAAGGGGACAGCTAGATCAAAGATGAAAAAGATGTTTGTGGCAGGTCCTGCTAGGTGGGTTCCAGACAATGGAATTTTCGAGGACACATTGGACAATGTCAGGGAAATACAGAGTGAGGCGACAGTAGATGAACTGGCAGAGTGGGAGGAGAGGATAGGGCGTTTGGACGAGGATGGGTGTTGGACTGATTTGTCTGAGAAACAGAGGTGGTTGCTGCCCAATGCATATGTGCTCCCTGTTGTTACCATGGCCCAGCACACATTAGTGCCAAAGGAATATGTAAGCTACT
This sequence comes from Calotriton arnoldi, assembly GCA_963921515.1. Lineage (NCBI taxonomy): Eukaryota > Metazoa > Chordata > Amphibia > Caudata > Salamandridae > Calotriton > Calotriton arnoldi. Next base: position 272,309 of record CAWUFW010013077.1, on the reverse strand, counting down.
GGACCCAGTATGGCGAAATGATAATATCCCTAAGGTTGCCACACACTTAGTGAAACACTGCATCATTTGTCTGAAACATAATCCTGGGATAGGTACTCCTACACCCGTAGGTAATTTTGCACTGCCTTCCTTCCCTTCCGAGGTTCTCCAGATGGATTTCATCGAAATGGAACAAGTTAACAATTTGAAGTATGTACTAGTAGTGATTTGTGCATTCAGTAAATGGATTGAGGCTTACCCCACTAAGGAGAATACGGCTATGGTGACGGCGAAGGCACTCTTAAAAGAGTTCTTCCCGCGCTATGGATTGCCACGTGTGATCTGGAGTGACAACGGAAGTCACTTCAATTCAAAGGTCATTGAATTGGTGTGTACAGGCTTGCATATTAGACAGAAGTTTCACGCAGCGAACCACCCCTAGTCAGCAGGCCTGGTTGAGAAGTACAATGGTACTCTCAAATTGAAGATAGCGAAGATTCAAGAAAGCACAGGATTGCGATGGCCCGATGCTTTACCTTTGGCTTTGTTGTCTACCAGAGCGACAGCGCATTCTAGAACATGGTTGTCCCCGTATGAGGTAGTTTTTGGGCGCCCCGCCAACGTCTGGGGCGTCCCAAGACCCAAGCGTTTTTCCGAGATAGAGTACCCCCTACTTGTGGACTATTTGTATGAGTTGAGTAAAGATCTTCGTTCTTTCCACCAACAGATTCACGCCACGCTGCAACCAGTCCCAGAGGGGCCCGGGCATCAGCTACAACCCGGGAACTATGTCATGATAAAAAAAATTCAACGGAAGAACTGCCTGGAGCCGAGGTGGAAAGGGCCCCTGCTTGTCCTGCTCGCCACCCGCACTGCAGTGAAGCTTGAAGGCCGGAAGCACTGGGTGCACGCGTCCCATGTCAAAAGGGTGCCTCTACCACTTACGTATGATCAGTGGGCCCTCGAAGGAATTGCTGACCAGGAAGGGGAGCGCATGCCCCATTTCGTCCCTTTCTCTGACGCCCGATTGAGGAGGGTGCAGACAGACGAAGAAAGCGACGAGGCCTTACTTGAGGTGGTCCCCCCAGAGATAAGGGCCACCCGGATGCTCCCACTTCTGGTACACAGTCCCCTGAGTCTCAATGCCCTGCTCAGCCTGAATTTCTTCCCCTTTTTGTTGATGAAGAAGTGCCTGGGATGGCCAGGTACAACTTGAGGCCCCGACGGAAGGACAGTGCGCCAGTAGGACAGTCCAGGAGTTAGGAAAGGACTCGAGCTTAGGGCGTGGGTGCTATGCCTAAGGTGCCTGCTTTAGATTAGAGTGAGTTACACTGGTGCACTGCCCTGAACACTGGACAGGATTAGCTGAGGGTGCCTTCCAAGGAGGGAGGCTGCCCTATCCTGAAAGAAGAGGATTTGTTTTCCAGCAAGGGCTGCGATCGCGCAGCTCCCCCGTGGGAGTGCTTCATAGCACCGTCGTTGATGAACAATAGGAGTCTACCAGTGAGGCTCTGAAGGACACTGGGTGATTTGTACCCCTCTGGTTGATTGTATTTTTGTGGCTCCAATTCCTAAAAAGTTCCTTTCTATGTACCCATTTGGCCGCGCAATTATGAAGGAGGAGCAGCCTCTGGTGGCCCCACCATTACAGCAGAATGGTCCTGTGTGGTCTAGTTGGTCTACTGGGAGTAGGGTGGTAGTGGTAGTGGTCCTTCTCATCATGACAATAACACTATTTGATAGGGACTACCCAGGCTCCACCTGAGCATTCGTTTGTTACACTGTCCTCTCATAAGGAAAGACATAGACAGACCTATGTCGAGAACGCGTTTCTGCAGATGCTTCATCAGGTGCACAGCACTACTAATGCCACAAATTGCTGGGTGTGTGGGTTACTTCCCATGTCATACTTGGGTAGCTGTGAGGCATGGTTCCAATTGCTTTCTATGGTATACATGCACTATTATGCTGGCGCGATGAAAATGGAACAGTTTGATTACGAAGCAGTGTTGGAATATATAGTGATACACCAAGGATATACGCCTGGGGCAGATGGTAAGGAGGGTACCCTAAATCCAGAAGCTTGTATGAATATTTTTGAAGACCATAAAAATGTCACTTGGTTGCAAAACGAAATGCTGTATTTTCAAGGATTCAATGTTACTGAATATTTTAAATGTTTCCAGGAACAAAATATAACTGAAGACAAAGCCATGCCCGTCCCTGTGATCAATACAGCAGCTAGTTTCTGTGTTGAAGGTACAGGGAGCCTTCCAGTAGGCCAGAGTAGTTGTAACTATACATACCGATTAAACACTACTAGTATCCCACCTTTGCTCACACCTCCAAATGTATACTTTGTTTGTGGGGAACAGGCTTATGCATGGCTTCCCAGGGGATGGTCTGGCCGATGTTATGTTTCTTTCCTCTTGCCCCCAGTTTATATTGCACCATCCAACTATCACAAGGATCATAGACTACAGCGTAGGGATCTCCATTTACATCGAGCCAAGAGAGTTGTCAATCCAGAAGATATAGATCAAACAGATACTTCCCTGCAGCAATTTACTGACATTATGAAGGGCATTTTGCCGTTCTGGGGCCCCATGTTCAATAGCCGTAATATCCGTTGCCTTGCTAGAGTAGTTGAGGGAGTCATAACACTACTGCAGGTATACTGACTAATATCACAGTCGAGCTTCAGGCTACAAGACTTGTTGCTCTTCAGAACTGGATGGTTTTAGACGTCATCCTTGCTGATATGGGCGGAGCCTGCCGTGTCATCGGCAGCAGTTGCTGTGTTTACATTCCTGATACCGCCCCTAGTGTATACTCCGCCATACAGAAATTACACCGGCTTGCTTCAGATATCCATCAGGATAATGGTTCATGGTCCCTCACAGGGTGGCTCTGGGAACTGCTGACATCATGGGGTTGGAAGATACTACTTGCCCTCATAGTTATCGCAGGTGTCATCTTCACATGTTGCCTGTGTATTAATTGTCTTCCAGCATGTTGCACCTACTGTGTGAGCAAGCTCACCCATACCCCTAAATTGCCAGGCCGTGATACTAAGGTAACCACTATGATGATGCAGGATATCCAAGATATCATGATGATCGATGAAGGTATTTTTGAGTACTAAGTAGATGTTGTTTCTCATTTGATGTTTTATTCTTCCCTGTAACGTGAAGTGCGCATGCATTTATCTTCCTTCCCACTTAGAATTGTAAAGACCCTACCGGATAGCAATAAAGCATTTGGCCACTCATGCTAAAAGGAGGGTCTGTTAGGTTTGAAAATCCCATTCTTGGTATGCACTCGTATCATGGTATATAAGGATAGCAATGAGTGGCTAAATAGATGCCACCTGTATTCATGTTATGCAACCCATTGAGTTATTCCCGCAACGTGTAAGTTCTAGTTAGCAAGTGTGACTTCATTTTGTATTTCGTAATCCTTATTAGGCTGTGTCTGAACTAGGCCTCATTATTAGCACTGCTTGCCTCAGCAGAATACTGTATTTAGTTATTATTTTCCTTTCCTGTTCAAGGCTGTTTCCCGACTTTACTAATGAATAGGTAATTCTTCCCTCGCATGCCTATCTGAGTGTGTAGTTCTGCTCCCACGTTAGGAGACGCTGAGACTCAGCGCGGTAACCTTGAGTTGCCGATAACATGTACCCATCTGGCAGGTGGTAGCCCATCCTTCTGTGCCTTCTTTGTTCATGTTCGGCACAGGCCGGTAACTTTTCACTGTGGACGTGGTTGGGGGGTTCTTGGAAGGATGATTATACATCGCAGACTGTTGGGGAGCCAGTCCCCTCGGCAGACATCTTAGGGTGCAGGTCAGATTGGACTCCTCTGCAGAGTGTTACTAATACAGGAATGTTTGTATTCTCTACTGTCTGACCGACTCTTCATTTCTTGGGAAGGCATAGCAGGTGGTTGTAAGAAAGCCAGGTGGCCCCTAAGGGCCACTTCCTTCAACTGCACTCACAGTACCGTTGAGACCCACCAATGCACTCACAGTACTGTTGGGACCTACCAGTGCACTCACAGTACCGTTGAGACCCGCCAGTGCACTCACAGTACTGTTGGGACCTGCCAGTGCACTCACAGTACCGTTGAGACATGCCAGTGCACTCAAAGTACCGTTGAGACCTGCCAGTGCACTCACAGTACCGTTGAGACCTGCCCATGCACTCACAGTACTGTTGCGACCTGCCAATGCACTCACAGTACTGTTGAGACCTACCTATGCACTCACAGTACTGTTTAGACCTACCCATGCACTCACAGTACTGTTGAGACCTACCAATGCACTCACAGTACTGTTGAGACCTGCCAATGCACTCACAGCACTGGTGGGACCTTCCAATGCACTCACAGTACTGTTGAGACCGCCAATGCACTCACAGTACTGTTGAGACCTGCCAATGCACTCACAGTACTGTTGTCACCTGCCAATGCACTCACAGTACTGTTGAGACCTGCCAATGCACTCACAGTACTGTTGGGACCTGCCAATGCACTCACAGTACTGTTGAGACCTGCCACTGCACTCACATTACCGTTGAGACCCGCCAATGCACTCACAGTACAGTTGGGACCTGCCAATGCACTCACAGTACTGTTGAGACCACCAATGCACTCACAGTACTGTTGAGACCTGCCAATGCACTGACAGTACAGTTGAAACCTGCCAATGCACTCATAGTACTTTTGAGACCTGCCAATGCACTCACAGTACTTTTGAGACCTACCAATGCACTCACAGTACCGTTAAGACCTGCCAATGCACTCACAGTACCGTTGAGGCCTGCCAGTGCACTCACAGTACTGCTGAAACCTACCAATGCACTCACAGTACTGTTGACACCCGCCAGTGCACTAACAGTACCGTTGAGACCTGCCAATGCACTCACAGTACTTTTGAGACCTGCCAGTGCACTCACAGTACCTTTGGGAACTGCCAATGCACTCACAGTACTGTTGAGACCTACCAATGCACTCACAGTACCGTTGAGACCTGCCAATGCACTCACAATACTGTTGAGACCTGCCAATTCACTCACAGTACTGTTTAGACCTGCCAATTCACTCACAGTACTGTTGAGACCTGCCTACGCACTCACAGTACTGTTGAGACCTACCTATGCACTCACAGTACTGTTGAGACCGCCAATGCACTCACAGTACTGTTGAGACCTGCCAATGCACTCACAGTACCGTTGAAACCTGCCAATGCACTCATAGTACTTTTGAGACCTGCCAATGCACTCACAGTACTGTTGAGACCCACCAATGCACTCACAGTACTGTTGAGACCCCCCACTGCACTCACAGTACTGTTGAGGCCCATCACTGTGTTAGGTTTGAAAATCCCATTCTTGGTATGCACTCGTATCATGCTATATTAGGTTAGCAATGTGTGGCTAAATAGATGCCACCTGTATTCATGTTATGCAACCCATTGAGTTATTCCAGCAACGTGTAAGTTCTAGTTAGCAAGTGTGACTCCATTTTGTATTTCGTAATCCCTATTAGGCTGTGTCTGAACTGGGCCTCATTATTCGCACTGCTTGCCTCAGTTATTATTTTCCTTTCCTGTTCAAGGCTGTTTCCCGACTTTACTAATGAATAGGTCATTCTGCCCTCGCATGCCTATCTGAGTGTGTAGTTCTGCTCCCACGTTAGGAGACGCTGAGACTCTGCGCGGTAACCTTGAGTTGCCGATAACATGTACCCATCTGGCAGGTGGTAGCCCATCCTTCTGTGCCTTCTTTGTTCATGTTCGGCACAGGCCGGTAACTTTCCACTGTGGACGTGGTTGGGGGGTTCTTGGAAGAATGATTATGCATCACAGACAGTTGGGGAGCCAGTCCCCTCGGCAGACATCTTAGGGTGCAGGTCAGATTGGACTCCTCTGCAGAGTGTTACTAATACAGGTATGTTTGTATTCTCTACTGTCTGACCGACTCTTCATTTCTTGGGAAGGCATAGCAGGTGGTTGTAAGAAACCCGGGTGGCCCCTAGGGGCCACTTCCTTCAACTGCACTCACAGTACCGTTGAGACCCGCCAATGCACTCACAGTACTGTTGGGACCTACCAGTTCACTCACAGTACCGTTGAGACCCGCCAGTGCACTCACAGTACCGTTGGGACCTGCCAGTGCACTCACAGTACAGTTGAGACATGCCAGTGCACTCACAGTACCGTTGAGACCTGCCAGTGCACTCACAGTACTGTTGAGACCTGTCAATGCACTCACAGCATTGTTGTGACCTACCAATGCACTCACAGTACTGTTGAGACCTACCTATGCACTCACAGTACTGTTTAGACCTACCCATGCACTCACAGTACTGTTGAGACCTACCAATGCACTCACAGTACTGTTGAGACCTGCCTATGCACTCACAGTACTGTTCAGACCTGCCAATGCACTCACAGTACCGTTGAGACCTGCCAATGCCCTCACAGTACCGTTGAGGCCTGCCAATGCACTCACAGTACCGTTGAGACCTGCCAATGCACTCACAGTACCGTTGAGACCTGCCAATGCACTCACAGTACCGTTGGGACCTGCCAATGCAATCACAGTACTGCTGAAACCTACCAATGCACTCACAGTACCGTTGAGACCAGCCAGTGCCCTCACAGTACTGTTGGGACCTGCCAATGCACTCACAGTACCGTTGAGACCCGCCTATGCACTCACAGTACTTTTGAGACCTGCCAGTGCACTCACAGTACCGTTGGGACCTGCCAATGCACTCACAGTACTGTTGAGACCTACCAATACACTCACAGTACTGTTGAGACCTGCCAATGCACTCACAGTACTGCTGAGACCTGCCAATGCACTCACAGTACTGTTGAGACCTGCCTATGCACTCACAGTACTGTTGAGACCTACCTATGCACTCACAGTACTGTTGAGACCTGCCAATGCACTCACTGTACTGTTGAGACCTGCCAATGCACTCACGGTACTGTTGAGACCTAAAAAGCGCCCACATAGTACATAGCACTGATAGATCTCACTGGGCATACTAAAGCACAGGCAGCCTTTCCTGAACTACAGGATCAATGGTTGACCTTCTCAGACTTCCCAAAGCTCTGAAAACCTTCATAGCCCCACCAAAGCATCATGGTCCACTGATGCATCTTCGCAGACCCGCTAAAGCAATAATGGCCAGTTTCATCCAAACAAAGCATTAGTAAGAGATGCTTGGTTTACCCAATCATCTCCACACCTCCTCTGACCCACCAAAGCACTGATGGTCCTCCTTAGACCTACAGAAGCACTGATAGATCTTTTCATGCTTACCAAGAACCAATATGACTGATAAAGCTGCAAAGGCATTGACAGATCTTCCTTCACAGACCTACCACAGTATGTGCAGCCATTTACAGACCTACATGGCACCTTCTCAGGCTTACAAAAGCATTGCTTTACCTCCTCATTGTGAGAAGTTGCCCTGGCATATGCTGTCCACTAATTATAGTGGGCACCTTGCACCAGTCCAAACAACCCCTTATTGGAGATAGGTTAAAGACAACCTTTATTGAAAGCTATCCTAGTGGTAGCTATGGAGAGCAGCCTTCAGGCTAAGTCTTGAAGGAATGTAAAGCAGCTTGTTTTACCAGTCTGTAATCTCTTGAGTGACCAAATGAAAGAGGACCACACCAGGTATATATTCAAAATATATGTATTTATTACTAAACACACCCCTCTAGTCTCTTTATGAGGCTAGAGTTCGAAGTACATACGTTACGAGTTAATTATCTACAGTAATAGCACAATTACACGTTTGAGCCCCAGGGGCGTACCAAACCATATACCAATAAAGTGGTATAAGAACCACGACTGAGCTAGACACAAGGCCTAGAGCCTGTAGAAGTGCTTGGACCACAAGGAACCACCCAAGGCAGTGACACAGGGGACCCACGGGGGACGCGTGCAGTGTATGAACACAACCGCGAACCACCGTTAACTTCTATGCGGAAAGTCGCGATTAGAATTTAAAAGAAAAGGGACACTTAGAGGAGGACTTGGAGCAAACCCTTTGAGAACTAGGCTGTTCTAGTGTCAATGCCCACGGGAGCACCGGAGTACTCGAGTTACCTCACCCAGGGAAGCCGGGTGCATAGGTGTCTTTCGGGGTCGGGTTTCGTCGTCGCTTTCAATGGCGATCTGCTGCAAAGTGCTGCTGGCGGCCAAGTCGAAAGTGTTCGGGTGGATCCAAAGGTGGATCGAAGATCTGAAGAACCTGAAAGCAGAGGGGACAGAGTCTGGGTCACTAGCCAGTGACCAGGAAGGCGATGAGCAGATGCCCACCGATGTCGAGTGCTTCAGGTAGGTTGATGGTCGTCTTGACTATTCAGCCACGAGGTCCAGGAGGCGTCGACGACAACCAGGAGCTGGATTCGAGCTGTCCCACGACGTTTGTCGATTGCAGGGGTGTCGGCGACCGGATTAGACCCAACAAGCCTTGGCAACGGCAAGTCTCGTGGAAATCAAAGAAGGACGATGTTGCAGACCAGCAAGGTCTGGGGGACTCACCCAGCGAGGATAAGTCAGGGCACACCTGGAGCAACTAGAGAGTCCAAGCAGAAAAAGATTGGCCTTCGGGAGGGTCTACTAGCCAACGGACTAGCGACCGCGAAGGAGCCTCAAGATGGTGCACGTGGAGCTGGCTCACAGGACACTCGTGGAGTGGAGGCCAGTGATCTTCGGTGCAGTTGGTGCTGGAGGCTGGGGCTACTCGGAGCCCAAAGCACGACTTCGTGGGAGACCCAGAAGAGGATGCACTTGCAAATGCGTTCGGTGTCCAGGGGTCACGGTTCCACATTACCCACGACAGCTACGGGCCTCAGCTTTGCTGGGGACTCAGGGCAGCCTCGGAGAAGTCTGGAAATCCACCTCTGGTGATGCAAAGACTTCGGTGTCCGACGGGAGCTTCAGCGATGCAGACCGGACAATTGCTTCTTTGGTGCCTGCCAAGCAGGGGAGTCACTCCTTGACCCCAAGGGAGATTCTTCAGTCCTCTAATCTTAAAGTAGAGCGTCGAAGGTCCAGGATTCTGTATCAGAGTTTCGTCCAGGTAAATATAAAGTCCTAAGGACTGGGTTCCCCTACTTATACTAAGGTAGGGGGTTGGACATACTCTGTGACCCCACCTATGGGAGGGTCAGGGCAGAGGGGTGGTTACACCCCTTTCCCTTTGTCCAGTTTCGTGCCAGAGCAGGGGCTGGAAGCCCCTGAGCCGGTTTGAACTGGGGTATGCACAGGGACACCAAGTGTGCCCCCAGTGCAGGACTTCAAAGCACCAGAGAGTGCTCCCGCCCAGCCCCAATACACACTATCCTGTCTGGGGAGGTGGTCACACCTCCCTGGGACAGGAAACCTATTGTCCAGGCCTCCCCTGCCGGAGTTTCGGTCAGCAGCAGGAGGCCATACTCGTGTCTGTGGCAGCGGCATCCATTTTGTGATGCCAGGGCTTGGAAAGTCAGTACCGGGCATACCGGTGTGTATATGTCTTTCCCTCTAGAAGGGTGGAATGCTACCCCCGCCGCCAGAACTGGTGGGGGGGTAGTATTCCAAGATGTTTGACACCAAACACGACATGTTTCCGTGCAGCCATCCCAAAGTTAGCATTTAACGAGAGGTTATAATGCGCTTAAGAGTATATGGTCAGGCTGCACTACAAACAGCATCAGAGAAGGGTCTCCGAACGCTGCAGAGGGGCCCTGCTCATGCAGGGGCACCCTCTCACATAGGAACCACGCACTCTGCCTTCAGGATTGATAAGGCCTGCCATAGGAGTGACTTATAGGTTTATATGTGTGTATGTATATAGTGATATAGGTAGCCTATATCACAGTAAGGGGTGCACGCACCACCTTACCCAGGCTGCAGTAGCAGACCTGTGGTGTCAGTTTGGATTGCCTTCCAGGGGTGGCACAATACATGCTGCAGCCCCTGGTAGGCCTCTGAGGTACCTATGCCCTGGGTACCTAGTATACCATATACTAGGGACTTATAAGGGCACTCCAGATTTCAATCAGAGATGTGCCTAAGGCACATGGAAACCATTTTAGAGAGGAAGCAGCTAGGCTGGGGTTCTGATTAGCAGGGCCCCAGCCAGACTAAGGTCGAAAAACAGTGAAGCATCAGCAAAAAGTGGGGGTACCCATGTGAAGCAGATCCTACTCTCCTACACAACACCCCCCCCCAAACGTAGGGACATTAAACTAACCTTGCCCAGTTAAGTCTTCATGTTCTAAGTGGAAGTACCTAGAGAGTCCATCTGCATTGGCATGGTTACTCCCAGGTCTATGTTCCACTGTGAAGTCCATCCCCTGTAGGGAAATGGACCACCTAAGAAGTTTGGGGTTTTCACCCTTCATTTGTTTTAGCCATAAGAGGGGCTTATGGTCTGTTTGAACAAGGAAGTGAGTACCAAACAAGTATGGCCTCAACTTCTTCAGAGCCTAGACCACATCAAAGGCCTCCCTCTCAATGGCTGACCAACGTTTCTCTCTAGGGGTCAGCCTTCTGCTAATGAAAGCTACTGGCTGATCCTGACCTTCATCATTCAATTGTGACAGTACAGCCCCTACCCCCAATTCAGATGCATCAGTTTGAACAATGAACTTCTCGGAGTAATCAGGACTCTGTAGAATGGGAGCAGTGCACATGGCCTGCTTCAGGTCATCAAATGCCTTTTGACAGCTAACTGTCCACTGAACCTTTTTGGGCATTTTCTTGGAAGTTAAGTCATTCAGGGGTGTCACTATTGATCCATACCCCTTGACAAATCTCCTATAGTACCCAGTCAGGCCTAAGAAGGCTCTCACCTGAGTCTGGGTAGTTGGAGCAGTCCAGTCCATGATGGTCTGGATCTTGCTCTGCAGTGGTTGAACCTGGCCTCCACCCACAAGGTGGCCCAGGTACACAACCTGACTCTGCCCTATCTGGCACTTGGTGGCCTTGATAGTCAGGCCTGCTTTCTGCAGGGCCTGTAAAACATTTCTGAGGTGGACCAGGTGATCCTCCCAGGTGGAGCTAAAGACAGCAATATCATCTAGATATGCTGCACTATAGGCTTCCAGACCTGTAAGGACTGTGTTCACCAGCCTCTGAAAAGTGGCAGGTGCATTCTTCAGACCAAAGGGCATCACCACAAATTGATAATGCCCACTAGGGGTTGAGAATGCTGTCTTTGGCTTTGCATCATCAGCTAGTCTGATCTGCCAGTAGCCAGCTGTCAGGTCAAATGTGCTTAGATACTTGGCTGAGGCCAAAGTGTCTATTAGCTCATCTGCCCTAGGTATTGGATGGGCATCAGTCCTAGTGACTGCATTGAGACCCCTGTAGTCCACACAAAACCTCATCTCTCTTTTCCCACCACTGGTGTGAGGTTTTGGCACAAGGACCACTGGACTAGCCCAAGGGCTATCTGAGGGTTCAATAACTCCCAAATCCAACATCTTCTGGACTTCTGTCCTGATACAGTCCCTGACATGGTCAGGTTGCCTATAAATCTTATTTTTAATAGGCAGACTGTCCCCAGTGTCCACTTCATGAGTGCACCAGGTAGTCTGACTGGGTGTCAGTGAGAATATGTGTCTGAACTGATTGAGCACCTGTCTGCAATCAGTCTGCTGCTGGGTAGTGAGGCTGCCTGCCAAGGCTACACCATCCACTGACCCATCACCAGGGTTCTGTGAGAGCAGGTCAGGGAGTGGGTCACTCTCTTCCTCCTGTCCCTCATCAGTAGCCATGAGCAAGCCCATGTCTGCCCTGTCCACATATGGTTTTAACCTGTTGACATGGAGAACCCTGTGGGGACTCCTGGGTGTTCCTAGGTCTACTAAGTAGGTAACCTCACCCTTCTGCTCAACAATGGTGTGGGGTCCACTGCATTTGTCTTGGAGAGCTGCATGGGGCCACTGGCTCCAACACCCACACCTTCTGTCCTGGCTGATAAACAGTCAGTACAGCCTTTTGGTCATGCCAGGCCTTTTGAAGTTCCTGGCTAGCCTCAAGGTTTTTAGTTGCCTTTTTCATATACTCAGCCATCCGGGAGCGGAGACCAAGTACGTAGTCCACTATGTCTTGCTTTGGGGGCTTGAGAGGTAACTCCCATCCTTCCTTCACCAAGCACAGTGGACCCCTGACAGGGTGACCAAACAAAAGTTCAAAAGGGCTGTAGCCAACCCCCTTTGAGGCACCTCCCTGTAGGCAAATAAAAGGCAGGGCAAGAGTATGTCCCATCTTCGCCTAAGCTTTTCTGGGAGCCCTTTAATCATGCCCTTCAAGGTTTTGTTGAATCTCTCAACTAAACCATTGCATTGTGGGTGATAGGGTGTGGTGAACTTGTAAGTCACTCCACACTCCTTCCACATTGCTTTTAAGTACCCAGACATAAAGTTTGCACCCCTGTCTGATACAACCTCCTTAGGGAAGCCCACTCTTGAGAAAATTCCCAGGAGGGCCCTTGCCACCACAGGTGCTGTAGTGGTCCTAAGGGGAATAGCCTCTGGGTACCTGGTGGCATGATCCACTACCACCAGGATAAACCTGTGCCCAGATGCTGTTTGGGGATCCATGGGACCAACAATGTCAATCCCCACCCTTTCAAAGGGAACCCCCACCACAGGTAGTGGTATCAGGGGGGCCTTTGTAGTGCCACCTGCCTTGCCACTAACCCTGGGCAAAGCACTACGCTACGCTCGCGTAGTTTGCGAAGTTTGCGCTACTTCGCACAACGCGAATTGCACGTAACACAGTGCAAACACGCGTAGCGTAGCGTAGCGTAGTGCAGCGGTCATTTTTGCTTGCTCGCGGTCCTCAACGTCAAGTTGGCGACCGCGAGCAAGCAAAATGACATCCCGGCGAGACTTTTCCTCGTTCGCGATCAGCAACATCAAGTTGCCGATCGCGAGCGTGGAAAATAAACCTCCCGGCGAGATTCTCAACGCGGGGAGGTCAGGTTTCTCATTGCGAGTGGTCGCGTATGCTCGCGACCGCTCGTGATGAGAAACTACCAGTCCGCGTTGAGAAGCTGCCGCTCGAGTAAAAATCTACTCGAGCGGCAGTAAAAGACAGCTCGCACTGTGCAAGATGCCGTTTTCAATGATTGCACAGTGCGGACAAGCATCCGGCACTGTGCAATCATTGCGAACTGTGCACTACGCAGTTCGCGTAGTGCTACGCGTAGCTCGCGTAGTGCGAACAGCACTTTGCGTAGCTTCGCGTAGCGCTACTTCGCGAACTACGCCCAGGCTCACTTGCCACTGGCCTGGCAGGTTACACAGGAGCGACAAAACTCCTTGGTGTCTTCAGACATGTGGGGCCAGTGAAAGTGAGGGACAATTCTGTCCCAAGTCTTATTCTGGCCCAGGTGACCTGCTAAGGGAATATCATGGGCTAGGGTCAATAGGAAGCCCCTGAACTTCAAAGGTATAACCAACCTCCTGGTAGCACCAGGCTTGGGGTCTCTACACTCTGAGTACAAGAGTCCATCATCCCAATACACAGTATGGGGACCACTAGCTTTCCCAGCAGCCTCAGCAGCAGCTTGCTGTCTGAGGGGTTCAAGAGAGGGCAGCTCTGCTGCTCCTGGCTCAGATCTGCCCTGGAAGGTCCCCCTATCCCCAAGAACTCAACCTGTTCAGGTTCAAGCTCCTCTGGGACAGTTCCTTCCTCAGGACTGAGATCATCCCCCTCAAGGGACTGATCTTCCTTCTGAGCCAAGGGGAAGGCACTGCCTTTACCCTACTACTCCTCTTCTTGGAAGGCACTTGGTCCATTATTCCAGAATCCAAGGCCTGTTCAGTGCTAGACATTTTGGCTTGTGACCTGGTCACAGCAAACACATCTGCAGGGATCCCCAGCATTTCTGCATGGGTCCTGAGCTCCACTTCTGCCCAAGCTGAAGTTTCTAAGTCATTGCCAAGCAAGCATTCAACGGGTAGGTCTGCACTTACCACAACCTTCTTAAGGCCAGTTACCCCTCCCCAGGAGAAGTTAACAACTGCCAAAGTATGGTCTGTTCTGACGTTGCTAGCATTGGTCACTTGGTACATTTCACCAAGTATAATCTGCCCAGGATTCACAAGGTCTTGTGTCACCATGGTGACACTTGCCCCTGTGTCCCTAAATGCCAAAGCCTCTCTTCCATTGATTAAAGGCTGTTGTCTGTACTTGCCCAGATTACTGGGACTCACAGAGGAGGTCATATCCATGCCTCCATCACAGACTAGGACAGCCTGAGTGAGTTCTCTGACTAGGTCAGAGCTCATCTCTTTACCCAGGGTCAACCCTACTAAACCCTTGGCTTGTGTAGTCCCACCACCAACTGTAACTGCACTAGGGGGAGCAGGTGCCTTAGGGGCATTGGTGGGGGCTGGAGTCGAGTCTTTGGACTTGGTGCAATCACTGGTCCAGTGGGTCTTTTGCTTACAGACCTTGCACCATGGTTTTCTTTGGCCTTTCCCTTTGGTAGACTGTGAATCCCCACCTGAAGAAGATTTTTGGGGGCCTTGTGAAGACTTTTGATCTTTACCCTTCTCCCCACCCTTATCAGAGGTTTTCGAATCTTGCTTCTTAGGGTCACCACCTTGGTTCTGTACCTTCTGCTTCACCCTGGTTCTGACCCATTTGAATGCCTTCTTTCCCAATTCTTGGGGAGAGGTCAGATCAGAGAATACCAGGTGCTGATGCAACAGCTGATTTTGACAGTTATTAAGAATCTGCTCCCTCATTATCAGATTGTACAATCCTGTGAAGTCACATACCTTACTGCCCAATAACCAACCTTCCAGAGCCTTGGCAGAACAATCAACAAAGTCCACCCAGTCTTGAGTCTGTGCTTTTGGGTATCCCTGAACTTTAACCTGTATTGTTCAGTGGTTAGGCCAAACCCATCAATTAGAGCACTCTTCAAGACTTTGTAATTATCAGCATCCTCCTCTCTAACAGTGAGGAGCTTGTCTCTACCTTTGTCTGCAAAGGAGAGCCACAAGATTGCTGCCCACTGCTCCTGAGGGACCCTCTGTACTTTACAGGCCCTCTCTAGAGCAGTTATCCATTTGTGGATATCATCCCCACTCTGGTAGGGAGGGACAATCTTGCTCAGGTTTCTATGGTCATAAGACCTTTCCCTATCTTTGGGGAAACTGCTGCCACCATGGGACTCTAGTCCCAACTTTTGTCTCTCTCTATAGAGATCTAGGGACTCCCTGTCTATAGCCAATTGCTGTTTCCTGAGTTCAAGTTGAGCTTGCTCATATTGAATCAGTCTCTTTCTCCTCTCATGAGAGGATTCCCTCCTATGAGAGGAGACAGAGGTCCCTATTGAGGTGTCAGAGTGGTTAGACTCCTGAGAAGGAGACCTAGACCTTCTGGGCACACTCAGAACTCTTCCTGGGGGACAAAGGGGAGGTCAGTCTGATCCTCTCCCTCCTCCTCCTCCACAGGAGGAATTGGGTTTTCCAGGACAAGGTCATTTTCACCTTCCTGGCCAGTTTCAGAGGGGGCCTGGGTTTCTTCACCCCTGGCCCCTTCCTCATCTTCTGCCCCACCCTCTTTGCCTACCCCTACAGACCCTAGGGGCCTGCTGAGATCATCAGCTAGTAACACCTCCCTGAGGTGTTGGGTGCTGGCACTTTTGCCTGTCTTCAACTTCCTAGTAGTGCATAAGGCTCTCAATTCCAAGAATGGGAGTTTATCATACTTGGAGGGAAGAAGCCCACTGGCTTCTGGCAAGGACTCACTGGGTCCTGGCTTTGAAGACATCACTAGTGAGGTGTGGTGTATGCACTACCTACTCTAGTGTGGCCTACTAAACTCTCTTGAGTTGTAGAAAGGGTGTGCTGTCCCTTAACACACAACTCTAAGTTCAGTAGAACTTACTGTATTACTAAGCTTGATTATATGTACCTTAGGTACCCTTGGTGGTTTTCACTTGATCAATTCAATTGAGATTATCTGGTAAAACAATAGCAAGCTGGAATCCCACACGCTGCACACCAATGTGAGAAGTTGGCCTGGCATATGCTGTGCACTAATTATAATGGGCACCTTGCACCAGTCCAAACAACCCCTTATTGGAGATAGGTTAAAGACAACCTTTATTGAAAGCTATCCTAGTGGTAGCTATGGAGAGCAGCCTTCAGGCTAAGTCTTGAAGGAATGTAAAGCAGCTTGTTTTACCAGTCTATAATCTCTTGAGTGACCAAATGAAAGAGGACCACACCAGGTATATATTCAAAATATATGTATTTATTACTAAACACACCCCTCTAGTCCCTTTTTGAGGCTAGAGTTCGAAGTACATACGTTACGAGTTAATTATCTACAGTAATAGCACAAATACACGTTTGAGCCCCAGGGGCGTACCAAACCATATACCAATAAAGTGGTATAAGAACCACGACTGAGCTAGACACAAGGCCTAGAGCCTGTAGAAGTGCTTGGACCACAAGGAACCACCCAAGGCAGTGACACAGGGGACCCACGGGGGACGCGTGCAGTGTATGAACACAACCGCGAACCACCGTTAACTTCTATGGGGAAAGTCGCGATTAGAATTTAAAAGAAAAGGGACACTTAGAGGAGGACTTGGAGCAAACCCTTTGAGAACTAGGCTGTTCTAGTGTCAATGCCCACGGGAGCACCGGAGTACTCGAGTTACCTCACCCAGGGAAGCCGGGTGTCTTTCGGGGTCGGGTTTCGTCGTCGCTTTCAATGGCGATCGGCTGCAAAGTGCTGCTGGCGGCCAAGTCGAAAGTGTTCAGGTGGATCCAAAGGTGGATCGAAGATCTGAAGAACCTGAAAGCAGAGGGGACAGAGTCTGGGTCACTAGCCAGTGACCAGGAAGGCGATGAGCAGATGCCCACCGATGTCGAGTGCTTCAGGTAGGTTGACGGTCGTCTTGACTCTTCAGCCACGAGGTCCAGGAGGTGTCGACGACAACCAGGAGCTGGATTCGAGCTGTCCCACGACGTCTGTCGATTACAGGGGTGTCGGCGACTGGATTGGACCCAACAAGCCTTGGCAACGGCAAGTCTCGTGGAAATCGAAGAAGGACGATGTTGCAGACCAGCAAGGTCTGGGGGACTCACCCAGTGAGGATAAGTCAGGGCACACCTGGAGCAACCAGGGAGCCCAAGCAGAAAAAGATTGGCCTTTGGGAGGGCCTACTAGCCAACGGACTAGCGACCGTGAAGGAGCCTCGAGACGGTGCACGTGGAGCTGGCTCACAGGACACTCATGGAGTGGAGGCCAGTGATCTTCGGTGCAGTTGGTGCTGGAGGCTGGGGCTACTCGGAGCCCAAAGCACGACTTCGTGGGAGACCCAGAAGAGGATGCACTTGCAAATGCAATCGGTGTCCAGGGGTCACAGTTCCACGTTACCCACGACAGCTACGGGCTCAGGGCAGCCTCGGGGAAGTCTGGAAATCCACCTCTGGTGATGCAAAGACTTCGGCGTCCGACGGGAGCTTCAGCGATGCAGACCGGACAATTGCTTCTTTGGTGACTGCCAAGCAGGGGAGTCACTCCTTGACCCCAAGGGAGATTCTTCAGTCCTCTAATCTTAAAGTAGAGCGTCGAAGGTCCAGGATTCTGTATCAGAGTTTCGTCCAGGTAAATCTAAAGTCCTAAGGACTGGGTTCCCCTACTTATACTAAGGTAGGGGGTTGGACATACTCTGTGACCCCACCTATGGGAGGGTCAGGGCAGAGGGGTGGTTACACCCCTTTCCCTTTGTCCAGTTTCGCACCAGAGCAGGGGCTGGAAGCCCCTGAGCCGGTTTGAACTGGGGTATGCACAGGGACACCAAGTGTGCCCCCAGTGCAGGACTTCAAAGCACCAGAGAGTGCTCCCGCCCAGCCCCAATACACACTATCCTGTCTGGGGAGGTGGTCACACCTCCCTGGGACAGGAAACCTATTGTCCAGGCCTCCCCTGCCGGAGTTTCGGTCAGCAGCAGGAGGCCAGACTCATGTCTGTGGCAGCGGCATCCATTTTGTGATGCCAGGGCTTGGAAAGTCAGTAACGGGCATACCGGTGTGTACATGTCTTTCCCTCTAGAAGGGTGGAATGCTACCCCCGCCGCCAGAACTGGTGGGGGGGTAGTATTCCAAGATGTTTGACACCAAACAGGACATGTTTCCGTGCAGCCATCCCAAAGTTAGCATTTAACGCGAGGTTATAATGCGCTTAAGAGTATATGGTCAGGCTGCACTACAAACAGCATCAGAGAAGGGTCTCCGAACGCTGCAGAGGGGCCCTGCTCATGCAGGGGCACCCTCTCACATAGGAACCACGCACTCTGCCTTCAGGATTGATAAGGCCTGCCATAGGAGTGACTTATAGGTTTATATGTGTGTATGTATATAGTGATATAGGTAGCCTATATCACAGTAAGGGGTGCACGCACCACCTTACCCAGGCTGCAGTAGCAGACCTGTGGTGTCAGTTTGGATGGCCTTCCAGGGGTGGCACAACAATACATGCTGCAGCCCCTGGTAGGCCTCTGAGGTACCTATGCCCTGGGTACCTAGTATACCATATACTAGGGACTTATAAGGGCACTCCAGATTCCAATCAGAGATGTGCCTAAGGCACATGGAAACCATTTTAGAGAGGAAGCAGCTAGGCTGGGGTTCTGATTAGCAGGGCCCCAGCCAGACTAAGGTCGAAAAACAGTGAAGCATCAGCAAAAAGTGGGGGTACCCATGTGAAGCAGATCCTACTCTCCTACACTCATATCTCTCAGCAGTGATAGAGGTTCTCAGACCTACCAAAACACTTCTAATTCTGTGCAGACCTACTCAGGAACTGGCAGTCCTAAGGGTTGTACCTAAAGCATTGACAGTGCATCTGAGAAGGCTCCCTGGTCCAAGAATGCACTGGCTGATCTTGTAAGACGAACTGAAACACGAAGAGTTCTACTCAGAGCTACCCTAGCAGTGACAGTCCTTATCAGTTTTACTAAGCATTGATAGATCTTCTGCAACCTACCAAACACTGATAGACAGCCTCAAACCTACTCATAGCATTTCCCAGACCTACAAATCACTGACATACATTCACAATCCCATGCATTGATAGTTTTTCTCAGACATTTTAAAGCACTAACAGACCAGTTGGCAGACCTACCATGCTGTAGGAAGACCTTCCAGGCGTACAAAACTACTGACAGATCATCTCAGACCTTTTAATACACCCTCTGACCTTTCAGATGCACCTGGGTGTGCTGTGGGTAGTGTTTGAGAAGGCACTTATCTGTGAAGCTTTTTCTTCACCTCACAAAGCCGATGGGATGTAAGCAGGGTCACCACAGGTATAGATACACAGTGTCCAATATGTGTAAAATGCTGCTGACCACCCACCATTTAAACTTGGCCAATTTAATTGCATTTAACCTGGTTCTTTAGCACCGAAGTCATTGCATTGGCTCACTCACCGCAAAAATAAAACCTTTCAGAATGTAATACATCATATACAAGGTACAGCATTGTTATGTTTCATATAGGTACCCCAATATAGGCTCAGGTAGTCACCTAACCTTTCACCTATATACTCCCCTACCATTACACTACATAACTTTTCTTGGGACTGACCTTTTACCTAGTTACGGTACTGCTTACAGGACGTAGGGTTTTCCCTGGAAACTAGCTTCATCCATTATGCATGAGGATTCTTGTAAACTCAGCAGGACTTCCATCTCTACCGCTGCTAAAGTAGATCCCATAGCCTTCGGTCAAGCTTTGGAGAAGCTGAGACCAGCTCTCCCCCCCAATTTGGAGGGCGCCCTGGCCTGCTTTACCAGATGGATTACGTTGGCGATGGATAGTCTATCGCCCACGTCGAGTCGCAGGCGGGTCAGGGAGTCACCGTCTAAACCATGGTTCTCAGCCGAATTGAAAGTACTTAAGCGGCAATGTAAGAAACTGGAACGCTGCTGGCGGAAGGACTATTGCTCATTAGCAAAGACCAGGCTCAGAGAAGCTCAGAAAATGTATTACATTGCTATTAGTAAGGCCAAGGGTCTCTATTATGCTGACCGGATAGAGTCAGCCAATAGTAACTCTAGGGAAATATTCTCTATTGTACAGAGCTTTATGGTGCCGAGGGCTGAGACAACAAGGTTCCCTGCCTCTAACACTTGGTGTGAAAAACTCTCTAAATTTTTTTGTGATAAGATTTGTAAAATACAGACAACATTTAGAGGTCTAAGTCCACCTCAGGCGGGGGTGGTGCCCCTGGCTGCTCCTTCTGAGCCGTCGTTCTTACTGGAGGCTTTTACACCTATTGATCTATCTGATTCACTTAAAATTCTGAAAGCTATGAAATCTGGCTCTCCGTCGGATCCTTGTAAGGCAAGACTCATGGCCTCTGTGGCAGAAATAATTAATCTAGAAGTTAATACGCTCATTAGACTCTCCTTTCAGGAGGCGCTTGTCCCAACAGCGTGGAAGCAAGCTAAGATCCTGCCACTCCTTAAGAAACCTTCACTAAACCCTCAAGATCCAGGGAGCTATCGCCCCATCTCCCTTCTTCCCACTGTATCTAAAATCTGTGAGAACGCAGTTAATAAACAGCTTACTGATTTCATTGAAGGCTCAGGTTTACTCCATCCAGCTCAATCGGGTTTCAGAGCTGCATATAGCACTGAGTCGGCCCTGGTTGAAATATCAGAAGCTATCCGAGATTGTCTGGATGCCGGTGGAAGTGCTGCCTTAATATTGTTGGATTTATCGGCAGCATTCGATACTGTTCCCCACTCGTTGCTTTTGTCTCGTTTGATGGAAATAGGTGTCACGGGATCAGCCTGGAGGTGGCTAAAATCCTTTCTTGAGGGGTGTACGGAACAGATCTGGATCCCTCCATTCTCTTCCTCGCCTCAAGGTGTTACCACAGGAGTGCCGCAAGGGTCCTCTTTGAGTCCCCTTCTTTTTAACATCTACGTCACTCCTCTGGTACAATTAGCGGAGGAGCTAGGAGCCAAAATCATGGCGTACGCCGATGACACTCAACTTTTGTTTACCTGGGATAAATCGGAGTGTGATACTCTGAGGGTTAAGAACTGTCTGACAGCTGTCTTTCAGTGGCTCTCAGCGGCACAGCTTAAATGCAATGAAGAAAAGTCGGAGATTCTTCTCTATGGCAACCTTCCCACACGGTTCAAAGATACTCTCTGGCCGGCCGGATTTCCGCTACCATCCTCTTCTGGTCAACCGTCAAGAATCTGGGTGTGTGGTTTGACGAGAATTTGTCTTTCTCGCATCATATCAAAAAATTGGCCGGGAGTTGCTTTGGGATATTGAAGTCACTCAGGAAATTTCTCCCCTTGCTCCCTAGGGCTGCAAGGGAAACAGTGACCAGGGCGCTGATTTTGTCCCGCCTTGACTATGCCAATGCCTTGTACATCGGCCTACCAGAGTATTCCCTCAATAAGCTGCAGGTCATCCAAAATGCAGCAGCCAGGCTTTTATTTAACATTTCCATCAGAAGCAGCGTCAGACAACATCTGCGCACTCTGCACTGGCTGCCGGTCACTAAGCGCGTTAAGTTCAAGGCCCTTGTGGTTGCCCATTGTGCTCTCCACGGATTAGGGCCAGCTTACCTAAGGAAGCGCTTTGAGTTCTATACCCCTACCAGAGATCTGAGGTCAGCATCTCAGCACCTTGCCCGGGTACCTCGTGTCCACCGTCAAAGAGTGGGGGGCAGATCTCTGGCTTTTCGGGCGGCCACTGCCTGGAATTTGTTGCCCTACTCGTTGCGTAATACCCATGATCTTAGTCTTTTTAAAAAACAGCTCAAAACATTTCTGTTTTAATCTGCAATTTTCTTCTTAGCTGCACCTCAAGGCTCGCGCCGGGACACTCCTTGGAGTATCTGAGCGTGTTACAAACTTCACTAACATAACATCTCCTGCATAATAACTATGTATAAGTGTCATTCCTTTTTTCATCCTAAGTCAGACATGACACAGCAAGGTAGAACCCCTGAGGGTACCACTTTGGGTATATGAACACCATATCTTTCTGGGGTAAGGCAGAGGAGAAAAGGACTTCCACGCTGACACACTGACGCGAGACGCTGAGGTTCCTGCACGCAGACACTCCAGCTCGCAGTGGTCTGACATCCCTCACGGGGTGTCCATCTCGAGACCAAGACAGGGTCCCACAGTCTCTCACTTCAGGTAACAGGGTTGACTTTATCCTAGAGGGATTCTTGGCTCTACACCTACATACATGGTAGGTACACTTAGGTACATCTAGTTAGAGTCGCATTGTAGGAGTACACATATTTACTGTCATGTATTTTTATACTTGCATGTATTCATTGTTTTAGCACTATGGTAGAAATCTACCATCCTTTTACTCTGTTGATGCTTATAATAATTTATATCTGTCTCTGTCTAATGGTTGTTTCAGCACACATATTTTACACTATAATCACGCTGGTTCAATAAATGCTTATTGAAAACGTCCCCACCGTTTATTCTGGGTATCCCTCTGAGACAAAGTGAGCACGAGTGACTGAACGAAAAGTACCGCACTGTTTCCATGATCCCTGATGGGACAGAGTTGTCATGTTCGATAGTTGCCAAGAACTATTCTCTCCTTGGTAAGAGGGGTTTCTAGTGGCACTGTGAGCTAGCTGGTATACATGCAAACATACCCCGTGGGGGTGTCTGGAATCAGTCCCACAATCCCACAGTCTATGTTGTCTAAACGCACATATCCTATAAGGTTTATAGGAACTACACAACATGGCGCCGCCAACGTTGGTTTGGTACTTATTTAACGGTCAAATCTGAGTAGTTCAGTCGTGTTGTTCTCAGAGACCCTTACTCACATTTTCCCAGAGACGTCTGGAGTGGGAGGGAACAATCTGCCACAGCTGAGTAGGCATATCCTATGTATTAGCTGTAGGTTTATCAAGCTTGAAGGACAAATAGTTCCTATTGTGCATAAAACCTTATCTCAGTTTCCTTGAAACTTTTTCCTTTTTCAGAATAATGGCTGACGAAGACGCTGCTGCACCAGCACAACGTGCAGTTGCAGCAAGGGAGGAAGAAGATGAAATTAACATCTCAGAAAATGTTAGAACTGCCCTTACTTTAAAGCTAGCAGACTATGAAGTCACAGCTAGGGGTGGGATAGTAACATTCGTGATTAAGGCACATGAATCAAATAGAACAGAGGTGTTCTATTCATGGGTTAAATTCCCACAAGCAGATGCACAATAAAATACATTTCATTCTTACACTGAAGATGAAACACCAAATGAATACTGTCCGTATGAGGACATTGAAGTTCCGCTCACCTACCAGGAGCACATAAACTGGTTAAAGGCGCCCTCCCACACACAAAAGAAAAAGTGAGACTCTGTCCACTCGGAAGAGATGGAGCGACTTGGCCAGTCCTAGCAGCCTGCACACCGCATACAGACATTGACACAATGCCAGTAGCAGACTTACGTCCACTTCATAAAGAAATAATAAAACTTTACAGAAACCTGACACAGTTCGTGATGAGAACACTCATACTTCAGCCAGCAAGGGCTAAATCTACAGGACAAATTGAGGGATCTACAACTAAAATAACACCACAAACGCAATACACAGTTATGGGTAAAATGCCCACTAGACGTGAGCAAATGCTATTCTGGATAGCTCAAAAAATAACACAGCTAGAGGCAGTATTTCCACACACAAGCCCTCAAGAAAAACACAGAATGCTAACAATCTGCTCGCCAATGGGGATAGCTCCCCAGATACAGGATTGTACCTCTTGGGGTACAGTTTTCGCTGTCATATATACCAGAACTCATGGTATCCCTTCATTAGCAGTAATACCAGATGTATTAAGACAAATACAGAATGAGTATGGAGCAGAACCTGCTCTGAACTTAGGGATAAAATTATTAGGTAATATTGCACAGGTATCAGCTATAATATTAACAGGGAGGCAGCAGCAGTGGCAATACGCCAACGCCTGAGGGATTTCACTTCTTTACAACAGGAACGTGAATTACCTAAAAATATCGAAGACACCTATGCTGAATTAGGTAGAGATAGTTTGGGAGCTAGAGCAACAAAACCTCAACTCATCAGTGGCGGTGCGTCCATTGGGGGTGTTGGGGCGTTGCCCCACTAATCAGCTTGGCCACATTAATTTCTTCCTCGTTAACTTAACGAGGAAGATTCGTCCCATGGCCGGAGTCAGTCAGGAGTCAGACGCGTCACTGAAGGGGGTGGGGGCGGGGCAGCACTTGACTGACAGCAGCAGCAGCAGGGCAGGCCCAGTGCGCATGCTCGAGTTTGGGCTGATCATTTTTCTAACCAGCCCGAACATGCGCACTGCAGTGCCCTGCAATAGTAGAGCGATCGAGGGCGAGGGTTGCCAGTGGCCGCATCCCCCGGTCTCCTATGGGCGGGGACAGTCCCTGCTCAAGCCAATCCTGGCGCTGCTGGAGCAGCGCCTGGATTGGCTGAGAGGGGTTGCCACCAGGCACCAGCCACTCACGAAGGTGCCAACGCGGACCCAGCGGTCATGTAAGTTTTCAAGGTTTTACTTTATTTTTAACCCCCTCCCCTGCCCCCCCCGCGCTACCCTCCTGACCCCCGCAAGTATTGCGACTGCTGGGCGAGCAGGCAAAGTCTGAAGGGGATTTATGGGAGTGTGGGTTTTGCAGCCTTGGCGAGCTTACCGTCTGTTTAAGTTTTATTTATGACGGAGAAATGTCAGCGTTTTTACGGGTGATTTCAAGGAAAATAACAGTTTATCATGCGCCTGGCGGTCAGCTGCTAATTGCTAACTTGAAACTGGCTTTTGCTTCTGACAGTGAAGAGCGTTTTTATGAGATTGCTTTGAGATGACGTGCCTTAAGTAGTAATCTGTGCCTGGCCCCTTCGTTGTATAGCCCAATATTTTGTTGAGGCTTTTGGGGGTCTGTAGGATGTGCACAAATTGTGGCTGACAATACCATGTTCATTAGTTACAGGGCCGTGACAGCACGAGAGTTCAAAGCTGCTGTGGAGTTTTGTATAAGGAGGATTTGGTATTTTGTAATACTTTCGTGTTTGGCTTCAAGGAATCAAGTTCTCCCTACAATGTCACTTACTTCAACCGAGCACATTGTTGCTTCCAATATAAGATAACCAGGGGCCCCCATTTCACAAAAGACACAGTGGTCCAGTTCGGAGCTTTCCTTTTACAAACACTTGTAATTCAGTGGCACAGTCATTCATAGGAATCCAGACTAAAGCTACCACAATGCAGTATTTTTGTGAAATAAAACCCCAGGACTGGCGCGTCCCAT
The DNA here is from genome assembly GCA_963921515.1 of Calotriton arnoldi. Taxonomy (NCBI): domain Eukaryota; kingdom Metazoa; phylum Chordata; class Amphibia; order Caudata; family Salamandridae; genus Calotriton; species Calotriton arnoldi. Next base: position 246,970 of record CAWUFW010013077.1, on the reverse strand, counting down.
CGTTTGTGGCATGCAGTCATTTGGTCACTTTAATAACGTGTGAGTCCATGTCGCATGCTTAAATATGAATCGTTTACATTTGGTTAGTACAATACTAACTTTTTCACCTGAGGCACCACAGTAGTCACCACGTTTTGCTCAGATTTAGAAAACTATAAATGCATGGCTGCCAACAATTCTCATGTCACGAGGGTCACAAAAGCCAGGACTGCTGTTTGTCTTCTGGGAAAATGTACAATATGCTGAACGTTACCCCATTGTTGTGTGAGGGCAGGGCCCACGAATCACGAGAGGCCACGCCTCGAGTGGGTAATGACGTCATTCCGCACCCTCGCAGTGAACACATAGTGCGACCCAGGAAGTGAGTTAACCTGTCGGTGAGTGAGTACATCAGTGATTGAAGACAGCGTTGAGTGAGGCTGTTGGTGAGCGAGTACAATCAGAGAGCATGATATGGAGTGAGCCCAGTGGTGAGTGAGCATGGCACTGAGTGAGCACATACCATGAGCCTGCAAGTTAACGAACCTGTCAGCGAGTGAGTGCAGGCATTAATGATCCAGTCCTGAGTTAGGCCACTGGCGGGTGGAGGCAGCAGTTAATGAAACCCCAGTGGAGAGTGTTGGCTCTCTGCGTGGAAGCCCAGTGCTGCTTTTACTATGTTAAATGCATTTTTATGTGTTACTGAAAATGTGCAATTACTTTATTGAAAGATGGTGCATGGTCTTTTTTGCAGATGATCTGTGGTGTTTGGTGACCTTCTTATTGCTTCCATGTTTTCTTTGTACTTTTATTGTATGGAAATCCTTTATGTGGATTTTGCTAATTTCTTTGACCTCTTTGGCACCCAGTCACACTTAGTGAACCTAGTCTACTTTCTAGAGCAGGCATCAGCAACCGGATATGGCGATTACTGTTGTCATGTGCACCTATTATAAGCAAGATTGAGCTTTTTCTCCGTATAATTTGTAATTTTGCCTTGTCATTGTGTTTTTCAGGCTGGTTTTTAGATATGCAATGATGTATAGTGAGCCATATGTTTAACCTGTAAGGCAGGTGGCAAGGGATGTGTTATGTTCTGTGAAATTGACCTGTTTTATTCAAGTGGCCTGTTCCAGATCATAAACGTTCTGGCATGCAAAAAAAATGGATTTAACCGAGATCTGTGACTGGGGGTGAATGTTTGATTTGTTCAGCATGAAGACTGAAGGTGGGGATCTGGTTTCTGGCGTGTTAAACATGTAATACTCCCCTGTGTTTGGTTTCCAGTTCCCTGGGCGAGGCAGGTATGCCCGTTAAACATGTGGGTGCTGCTGAGCTCATGTCCTGGGCTGGGAAGCTTATGTTCAAGGCTATTTTTCAGCACCTTGATCCTTTTTCATGGTTTTCATGTTTCCATATTGCCTCTTGGAGTCTTGGTACAGCACTGTGGTTAATAAAAAAATGCTTCCTTTGATATTACTCAGCAATGCATTGTATCTCGAAGTCTCTTATGAAGCTCTGTGGTTATACTGAATAAGCAGCTACCTATGTTATATGACATATCTTTATTAATGTAATAACTGCGCTTTCACAATTGCTTTATTAACCTTCTTGCTTTCTCAAATTTGCTTGAAAATGCACCATTTGTCCATTCTTTTTCAAACTTTTCTCGGGGGGAAAAGCCCCCCGAACCTCTCGTAGGTTGTTCGGGCTCGCTCGCTACGCTCGCTCGCTGCGGTGCGGTATGACAATAATTTTACGCTGCACCACTTTCAAATGTCACCAGCCGCCACTGCAACTCATGGGTGGTCTTGAAAGGGATAGCACCAAGCAAGCACCTGATTCTTCCAAGAAGAAATGGGATAATAACAATAAACAAGCATTGGCATAGCCAATAGGCCTCGCTTTTTGAACATTATAAGTGTGTAGCCATGCAGCACATTATCCTGGGTGCTGTGCCACCAGGGATTGAAGAGCTATACAATTACAAAAAGGAGTGGATGGAGATGGTAGAGAAGAAACAGACAGGGCAGAAGGGTGAGAGGGAAAAGAAGCAACACGAATGGGGGAGATGGCCTAAAAACACAAGTACTACTATGACGTGCTTGTAGAAAAATAAAAAAATAGCTCCAAAAACGTGACCCGTGGAAGGAGACAAGTACTTCGTCCGTGGTCTAGGCAAGGCCAAACACAAGAAATATATTAAATTCCACCACATGCCTCACCCAAGTCTCAACCAATCAATCAAAGAACAAGACGGCGCTGATGCTGGTGATAAGTCTCGGCAGTTATGAGCCGGAATTAGTGTAGGAACTCAATGTGTGGCTTGTAGTCCACTAAGGATAGGAAAATACGAGTAGAACCGCGGCAGGTGGTCCGCATCACTTTTAGGCTATTACCAGGATCCCTAAATAGGGATAGAATTCCATGGGGCACGTGACAGTGCTACGTGTTACCAGCAAGACCGCATCCGTCTGCTTGCTGTGGGTCATTGATTGCCAGCCTACACCCTCACCAGGGAACCCGGCTGGGTTACCCTGTGAGTACCTTTCCCTTTTCACTATACTCACCGTTGGCACACTCCCCTCACTCAGCTGAGCAATTGAACGTCCAGATGTCCCTATAACTATAGGTCCTGATGAGACCCTACATTCTGTAAAGGGTCGAAACGTCGTTGACAGTAAAGATGAAAGTGAACCACTGATCCAGCACTTATGATTGTTTATAGCTGCTATGCATCTTTGTATAAATTCAGTTATGGTCACTTTCTGTAGAAAGAATCCTTGAAACCTTGTAAATACTGTCACAAATTGTCACGTATTTTTAGGTTCTGTAACACTTGGGACACCTCGCACGACTGCCTATTTTTAGCTTATTATTTTGAGTAATACATATATATGTCAACAAAACCATTAGTGTATGTGGTTTTTTCTTTCTGATATCATTTCCAACCCTTGTATTGCGATTACGTATTGTTGCATTTATATATAACTATATTATAATGGTGAACCGGCAGGATATAGTTAGGATTGTGATCTGTCAGCAGGTATCAGGGGCTGTTGCAGCTGGGCTCACATGTCTTGGAAAGCTCCGCTATTGGAAGTGAAGTGACGTGTATAATTCCCCACCAGAGCGCACGCCAAAATACCCGATAATGCCAGGCAAATATGAATATATCAGCTGGTGCAGGCACAGCAGAATTACGCCGCACTCACCTCCTCACATATCAACAACTCGGCGCAGCCTCTGTTCCTCGTGCCATGACCGGAAAAGAGACAGAGTGCTAGCCAGCTAATAAAAATGCCAGCAATGAAGTGTGAGCATGTTTCAGAGTAAAAACTACTTAAACAAGGCGTGTGAAAGACTGCTTTTGTTTCTGTTGCTGTGAAGGGAGAGGATGTGGCCTTACGGCCAGAGCTGCAGACTTTCGAACTGGGGAACCAGGTTCGAGCCTCGGCGTCGGCTCACCATCCGGTGATTCTGGGCAAATCTCCTAATCTCCCCAAATAATTAATGTGTGCTTGGTAACATATCTAGTGTTATGTGAAGCACTCTAATACCTTCGGTCCGGTTCGCGCTATATAGAACTACAAAAAAACACAAGCACTGCAAAGGCAACAATTCTCATGTGACACGAGGACGTCCAATGGGAGAGCGAGGAGGGTCCATCACACGCTGTACAGTGGGATGGCCAAACAAAAGGATCTCTTAGTGAAATTGCCAGCGAGGGAGCTAAGCCCTCAAAGTAGGGACATTTAAGCAAATGCACCAATAACAAGTCCGCATTTGTAAATGACCCAGATAACAGCCAATGGCAACTGGTGGGTGTGCCAAACCCCACAGAATAGATATAACAGGTCGATCAAGCTCGACCTAAAAACAAAAGAATTCGGAGAATAGATCACAATCCAGGGGTGGGTCTCCTCAACAGGAGCCCTCCGAAAGGAGGTACAACCTTAGGAATCGTGATAACATTAAAAAACCTGACAGGTATCAGGATACTGATACACGTTCCTCTCGTTCCTTTCAGGGGTCATCAAAAAACCCTGAGAGGGAAGGGCGGTCAGAACACAGAGTAGAAGAGTGTACCAAGTTCAGAGACACGCAACGCGCTTCAGACTATACTTCCAAAAAAGAAGAAAAGCAAAAATCAAAACCTCAATTTAAAAAGAAGGTAGCAGGTCTTAAAGTTATACATGCCCAGAATTCTGAGGACTCAACTGCTGAACAGGGACTGGGCTCTGACGACGCTAGACAGCACAACAGAAGTAACAATAGCTTGCTGTAGTGTAGCTCCTATTTCCCTAATAGGCTCTGCGCATTGGAATAATATCCCCTATAGGTTTGACATAGGACTAAGGTCAGTATGTCTCTATTGAGTATATTAAACTTAATTACTTGTGCCAGCTAGCTCAGAGGCCACTAGAAACTCCTTGGATAACAAGAAGGGAGTAGTTTCTGGCAGCCGCAAAACATGACAACTTTGTTTCCCTTTAGAATCAGAATGTGTCCCAGAGTCGTGGAAACAATAGATAACCGTTTCACTCAGCTCAATTGTGCATGCTTAGTTTTCCTCAAAGTTACACAGAAAGAATAGACGGGCGTTTCAATAAAAGATTTATTGAACAGTCTTGTTTCTCGTGTAAGTTATATGTGCTGTTATGATCACAAGACAGTATGCAAGATAAATAATGTACAGCGTAAGCAGTAGAAATAAATAGTACTGCGATAGCATTATCTTTAGCAGATATTCATTTACATAAATAACACAGACTAAAAAATGTGAGTACTCGTACGATGCGTTTCTAAACTAGTTCTACCCCAATGTACCTAACCTAACCTGGGTGTAGGGAGAGGTATGAAGTAGGTGAAGTATTCCTTACTACGGTATACTAAGAGTATGTTACGCCCAGTATGCCTAGTATGCCTAGTATGCCAAGTATGCCAAGAGTCCCTCTAGGTTCTAGTCAGCTCCATACCTTAAGAATGAGAGAGGTGGGAATCTCTTGCCAGACTCGAACTCCAACACCCCGCAAGGGAAGTCAGATCACTGGAAGCTGGACTCTCTGCGTGCAGGGATGACAGCGTCTTCTCAGTGCGTCAGGCCGGGAAACGGGCTCCTCTGAAGTCGAGGTCTCTTCTAGTTTACAAAGGCTAGGGAAGGTATATTTATACCTGAGAGGTACCTCAGAATGTTAGCATTGACGTGAATCGGACAGCGGAAGACGTCATGATTGAACCCCTAAGGTATAATGGTTCATGCATAATAAATGAGTCCTTGAAGAAATCAATAGTCCTGTGCTAGGGAAACTCCCGAAGCCTAAGGGTCTGTTCTTCAAGAACTCGTTGTGACGTTAGGGTGGATGGATGTCGGAGACCATGCCTGTATTTGGAGTGCATGGTTTAATGCCTAAATAAGGACTGGGATTTTATGCCTATATAAGGGCAGGTCGAATTGTGCCTATATAAGGACATGATACAGGAAAGCCCGTGTATGGACACCCTAAGAGGATTACAACACCCACTCCACTTTCGTGTGTACGATAATACTAAAATGCTAAACATTAAAATGCTAAACATTAAATCGAGTACCGCATATTTTTAAAACATTTCATAAAACCATTTAAAAGGTTGTTAAAAAAAAACTTTTTAGAATGCAAAAGGTACTGTACAGATGAAGCATTGCTTTTCATTGCAGGCATACAGATAAAGTAAAATACAATATGAATGAAATTTTAGCAGTAATATTTACATTTGATAGAAAAACCAAAGTTATTTCATATCATAAAAAATGAACGAACTTTTTAGACAAACAAGATGACAAAGTGTCTGTGGAAGTTCCGCTAAGTCTGTACTATAAGGCTAGTTCTACTTTAAGCAGATTGAAGTGCCATTTTAGTTCGAAAAAATGGAAAAAAATCAATTTTGGTAAGAGTTCCAAGTTTTTGTAGAATGAAGGCCAAATTGTCACTGTATCTCTAGAATACTGTGGACTGAATCAGAGTCAGTTTACGGGTCTGGTGTAAACATGAGATCATCTATTTCTGTAGACAAAACATCATCCACCGAAGTTGGTGTCAGTTGGAACACCTCGTGTAGTAGATTAATTGCACAGAGATGTGAAGCATCGCTTTCAGCATAGGTCGCCGCAGCAATGTTCGCGTCCGTTGTTACCTGTGTGCCTGTAGATCTTTCTCGTACCTCAGCAGCAGCCGGAAGCGTCTGTGAGATCTCAATGAATGATGACATCAGGATTGGCAGCCTCTGGGGACAGCACAGAGCATGGGCTGTTATCGGGTCCAGCAGAGTATCGATATCCGTTGGCATATCCGATGGATATGTTAGACAGGTGTCCAACACGCATTCTACACCGCATAGCAGGCATCGTAGAACAGGTAAGATGCAATCTTGCCAGATTGGTCTGAACGACAGGAACCACGTGGTATTAAGGTCCCGTAGACGAGTTATGCCCAAAAGCTGTACTATTTGCTCACGACACTTTCGTTCAAGGAGAGCTTTCTCCATTTCGCTCGGAGTGATGTCTGCGAATAGGCTGGCCATAGCGTAATAGCAGGAAGAGAAATAGAATTCCGGCAACAAGTGCTAGAATTAATGGTATGCCACCAAACACCGAATGTGCAAAGTTCGGGATGATTCCGAGTATTGCCTGGAAAGGTGCTAACAGACCGTTACAGATGCACTTAAATACATGTACAATTCCTGTTGTATCAGACATGTTAAAGATACGTCCTATCATTTCCACGAAATGTATAGGGCAGTTTGTACGTATTAAAGTTTGTATCTCAGCCCAAGTCCTTGCAATTTGTAGATCATAGGTTTCTTTGGCCGAGGTCAAAGGCACTGTTTGTTGTAAAAGCATGGCTTTCATTCTGCTCAAAGTATCAAATCTTATAAAAGAGACGTTCAGTGAAGGCCATAGAGGCGACTCCCTGACTATGTCTATTGGGGCAAACAATACTTGCATACAGCAAGTGACTCTGGAGTTGACTGTTACTAGATATGGGATGCCTGGCAACATGCCGCAGCAACTTTGATCATTCAACATGAGGTAACTCCCATTAGAAAGTTGTCCAAACACTGGATTAATCACAGCAGCTGGTGCACCCTGCTGATGGCAAGACAAATTTGCCACTGAACCATTACAAGCCCCGTGTAAAGAAATGTCCCGACATATAAGCAAACCGCTTAGTGCACGTTTACAGTTTGTACCGCTCAAAAACACTTCACGATCCCCACTCCAACATCTATATGTATACGGTAAATCCCAAGATGTCTTAATGTATTCCTTACCCAACCTTTCATATTTGCCTGCTTGTATTTGTTTGAGGCAATACTGAAACTGAAAAGTAGTCACAGGTAGTGTGATTTTGCCATGAATAAGCCATTCTGTAGCTGGTTTTTCTGCCACTGTGAATGGTAACTTTTCCAGTTTTTCAATGCCCAGCACTGTATACCTTGCTCCTCTTTGTGCCAGTTCGATCTGTTTATCAGTGAGATTGTATTCTGCAAACAGAGCCGTTGTGTTGATAAAACGCCAAGGCACATAGCCCGCTCGCAAAGATTGCAGCGTCCAGCTTAATAACACAATAGAACGTAATTGAGATTGGCCTTGTTGTAACATCGCCAAATATTGTTCCAGTATGTCGATAGCAGAGGATACAATGCCGTCCAGTGAATATATTCTGGAGGACAAAGTTGTTAACCCATTGTCGACCACAGAGAGTGTTTTCTCTAAATTAATACGATCAAGTTCACGTATTCGTTCTGCGGCCTCTATCTGTGACACCTTCCATGCTTCATTATAAGCAGCATAAATGCCGGCATATATGAAACGTTTTTGACGTGGTTTTCTTGGTCCAAGCAAGAATTCCCTAAGGTCGGCGTCTTCTTTAAGTAAGGATAAGTGTTGTTTCACATCCTGTAGTGTAGATTTCTGCAGCCAATCGAGGCATAATTTTCCTACACTGTATGTTGTTACTACCCCCGTATGTTGTCTTTGGACATATCTTGGGTCTGGCCTATGAATAGTAAAGCCCTGAGTTTTATTCAGGAATCTTTCCTGACAGTTGTTCGTGTCTGTGGGCCAGATCAACCATTTTTTCCAATCAGGATTAGATCTGTTGAGTTGTAGTATATTGTCAACTGTAACCGCTGCCTGTGTATTGTTATCACTTGTAGGTGTTGGTACAGAAGGATTTTTCATCTCTTTGATCTTGGCTAAGACAAGACGTTTGTTGGACAGTTTCATTCAAAAACATTATTTGTTCAGGGATCATACAGGCTCTAAATAAAGCTTCTATCCCCTGCACTTGCCATTCTTTAGTACCCCAGACAGTGTTTGTGTCTATCGTGTCTTTCCATAAGTCGAAACCCTGTCTAGACAGTTGGGCAATAAATGTTGCAGAATAAATCTGTTTCGTATTTGTTAACATAATTTTCAGTCCTGTTTTGTTTACACTTTTATAGTAAAACGTTTCTGGATCAGATGTATTATATCCTGAAAAATATGGAAACTTGTTAGCAAATGTTTTTGAACTACTGTGTGGTGGTGTAGGACAATGCTCCCATTGGTTAAACATATACACATTTCTAGGGTATGCAGATTTATGCAAATAATGATGACCATAGTGGTTATAGCAATACAGCTTTTCATAGTCTGATGAACCCTCTAAATATTCATTTTTAGAAAATGCAGCAGATTTTTCTAGGTCAAACATTATGTCATTAACAGTCTCAAAGTCCCAATCATCAGAGTAGGCACTGGACGAAATGAGATCACTTAGTGAAATTTTAAACAAATGTGGAATGTTCAATTGTTCCGTAGGACCGAAGATATCAAAATCTGTTTTATCCCACACTATACTATCCTGTATAGGTACAGCTGTGATGTTCACTGTTGACAAGTCTCTTGCTTCACGATGGGAAGATTTATGAGTTTTCAAAAGTAAGTTCACGTCTTTTCCTTCAGTGTTCACATGGATGTATCTGCCACTTATAAGCATGCTCACAGTTGTAACCAAAGCTAGCCAGAGAAGGAAAACAAAAAATTCAGATGTAATCCAGAGTTCAATCCATGGAGAAACCAAATAAGTCTTTTTCAGAAAGCGAAGAAAGTCTTGTACTTGCTGCTTGAATTTCAATGATGCTGGCGTCGTTTCAGGTTCACTTGGATCTTCTGAGAACGTATCAAAGTTAATGAAATAGCCAGAAGCAGTTCTGTCAATTGTTGGAATTGCATCAAGATTTGTAGAAATCGCTGGAACCAGTTGATCACTCGCTACGTTGGTGTAGACAGGTGTATTTGGACGAACTGTTACTTGAGTTTCAAGAGGGATGAGTTCCATAGCATTGTTGCTCAGTCCTTCATCTGTTACTGCTGAATTCTCGATGGTTATCAGTCTTTCAGTCTGAACCGCTTGGATAGTAGCGAGAGGAGTGCGTCTGCTACTAGGTCGGAGTCCACGAGGCCTACTATTTATTATTGGCCACATACTGTGGTTTGATGAGGTCGATGGACACAAATCTTTTCTCCTTTCTTCCAGCAAGGGGCGGCAGAAGTACTGTTCTTGTTCCTTGAACTGCTAGGACAGGTACTGGTTATCTGTAAGAAGGTCCAAATTCCTTCTTGTCCGCAATTTTTTCTCTGACTAGATCCCCAATTTTTGGAATCCAGACAGGCCTTGCTGGGACCGCCGGTTTTTCCCCAGTGGTGGTTGGCTGTAGGAATACGTTGCTTTGTTTCGTTCTTAACTCATTCAGTTCCTGTAAAACAGCCAAACGATCTTTGATATCAAATGTTTTATTTTCCACCACTGTGCCTACGTCATCGAGATCTGGTACCCACATTCTTGTCCCAAATAGGACCTCATATGGAGTGACCCCCCCTAGAGAACTTCTTGGCAGGTTGTTCAATGAGCGTTGGACCCCATAAAGATGTTTGACCCACCCATCACCCGAACCTAATACCCTTGCTGTTATAGACTGCTTTATGTCCCGGTTTTTCCTTTCCATAACCGAATTTCCCTCAGGATGGAATGGAGAGGAGTACTGCAATGCAACGCCCAGACTGGCCATGGCTTCTTTGTAAGCCCGAGAGCTAAACGCAGGGCCCTGGTCAGAATGTAGCGTGCCTATTGCGTATGTGACGATAAAGACTCGCAAATCTTTTATAACAGTTCGAGCGTCAGCCGAGCGCTGAGGCCATATCCATAGGAACCTTGATTTAGAATTTGTGGGATTGCACTTGTCCACGAGGACGCCTGTGCATAGATAGTCTAATGCTGCCTAATAATGGTGTCTTTGCAGGGCAGCTACATTCGTAGCACGGTGTCTGGTGGCTGTCTCGCTGTATTTTACAGTCTATGCAGTTACTGATGAATATGTGTATTTCTGTATTCATACCAGGCCACCAGTACATCTCTTTTAATGTCAATATTGTTTTAGAGATCCCTTGATGTGTCAGACCCTCCCCCAGATGTGTTTCATAAATCAAAGCTGCTCTACGTTCCATGTTTGGAATTACCCTATCCCCCACTCCAGGGATTCGAGCAAAAGGAACGTTTGTTCGCATCAATTAGATAAGAGTACTTGAGTGGAAACTTTTTTGGTAACGCTGCACCACTGCCTTTGCTTGTAGCATTGACAGCCAACATTATCTCACTGTCTATTTTTGTTTTTGAACGAGTGATCGCAGCTACGGAAGCCGTCTGAACAGCCCCCTTTGCGGCTTCGTCAGCCAATGAATTCCCTGCAACGTGAACGCCATCACGTTGATAACTCAGTGTGTGTACCACGTGAGCCTTTGGTAGTTCGTTTTTCAACTGAACTACTTGTTCCCAAAGCGTTTTGTGCTTTATTGTGCCACCTTTTGCATCTTTGAACCCGTTTTCAAGCCAATTTTGTATATATTCATTATACGACTGCACACAGTAAAAAGAATCGCACACGATTAGTGTGGGGAATTCGCGATCTGTACTTTCAAGTGCCAGTTTGAATGCTTGTAGTTCAGCTCGCTGAGCTGTACAATCTCCTAGAGATTGAGTTTTTGTGACCATAGGTCTGAAGATGCCATCTCGCATGCGACCTTTAACGATTGCACACGCTGCACTGTAAGCTTGCTTACCCCTGTTGCGGGTTGTGCAGATCCGTCAGTGTAAATTATGAATTCGTACTGATTGAGAGGCAGAATTTCAGTGGGCAGAGGACATTCTTGTTCATATTGCAGGAACGCTTGTGTTTTTAGATCAGGATCATAAAACTATTCAACATCTGTTGCAGCAAGAGAATTAACCCATTGTATCCATCTTTGATGTAATGCCTTAGCATTTGGAATGCTTGCTTTTGTGACTGCTTCTAATGCAGGTACTGGGGTGACGACAATAATGCGTTTCCCTTGTGCTAGGGCTCTTTCTTTTGCTACTGCAGTTTGAACTGCTGTCAGAATTTTTTCAGTTGAACTGAAGCGCATTTCCGCTTGTGTGTACAAATGAGATTTGTATGCAATTGGTATTTTCTCACCCTCATTGAAGGTTAAGTATGTGAATCCGTATTGACCCGAAATTATTCGGATCACCAAATTGCGTTGACTTACGCGTGTTTGTAAGTGATTTGTTGCTAACATGTTAGCCTGTATTGAACGCAAGATTTCAGTGTGTTCTTGTGTCCAATTTTTGATTGAAAAATGAGGTTGGATTAATGCGTAGAGAGGTTTAACCCTTTCTGCGTAGTTTAGAATATAAGTTCTACCAAAGTTTAGGAAACCCAGGATAAATTGTAAGTTTTTTAGCGTTTTTGGAGGTTGGAGCAGCGCACATTTCTCTAGAAAGTTAGCTGCCAAGCTCTTGCCTTCACTTGAAAGCTCATATCCCAGAAATACGACATTGAGATGGGCAATTCGGGACTTTTTAAAGTTGAACTTGTAGCCCTCAGAGGCGAAGCCCAATATAATGGTGCTCACCCTGTTCAAGTGTTTGTCCAGGTCATCGTCTGTCAGATAGATGTCATCGACATAGGACAATACCTCATTGTCATAAATTTGTAGTAACTCCGTTACACTCACTGAGAATAAACCTGGGCTATTCTTGAACCCTTGTGGGAGTCGACAAAAGTGACGCTGGGTCCCCATTATGGAGAATGCTGTTAAGTACCTGCTTTCAGGTGCTATGTTTTGACAAAAGAAACCATTTAAGATATCTAATGTGGTTTTATATTTTTTACGCACAATGTTATTCATTAATGCTGTGCTATGTGCATTTTGCACTGCAAATGTTTTACAACAAGTGTTTAAGTGTCTGTAATCCAAAACTAGACGATAGGTATTGTCTGGTTTGGAGACAGGAAACAAAGGATTGTTCATTGAGGAGGTGCATGTTTCAATCACCCCTTGGTATTCAAGTTGATCTAAGATCTCCCTGACCTGTTTTTTAGCTTCTTGCTTTATTGGGTACTGCTTTTGTGCAGTTGGTTCATGTTTTAGATGTATTTTATGGTGAGGTGAGTCCTCATCCCATCCTACATGATTTTTATATAATGCTGGGGCCTGGGCTACTGCCCATTTCCTGGCATTTTTATATTTTAGGTGAATTGGAATATGGTTGGAGAAGGCAGGCATAATAATGTCCTCGCCGTGTGGGCACTCCCTGACAAACTGTGGTGGCCAGTCTTTTTCTGCTAGAAGTATGTCATAGCCCCTTGAAAGTTTTTCCCAAAAGAGTGCTTTTACCTGTCTAGGTTTGTCTCCCTCCATCCGGAGTGTTATTTCATATAACTTTTGTGGAGTACTAACCCTGGTGTCTACAGTCTCAACTGTAATGTACTCATTCAAGTCCACTATCTCCAGAAGTTCCTTCAGGTTCTGGCGAGCTATTGTGACTTCTGCTGCACTGTCCAGCATTGTCTGAGCCCATTCTCCGTTCTTGAGTTGTGTTCTCAGTATTCTCGGCATGTCTGATTTTTAGACCTGCTACTTTCTTTTTGGAGAATTGAGGTTTTGTGTTATTTTTTGGAGCGTGTTTATCTTCTTTGGACTTCACGCGTTCTTCTCTATGTTCTATCCGTCCTGTTCTTTCCGAAGTCTGTGATGAGATCTGAAAGGGACGAGAGGAACGTGTATCAGTATCTTGATACCTGTCAGGTTTTCTCAAATTATCCCTATTCCTGAGGTTATACCTCCTTTCAGAGGGATCCTTTTGAGGAGACCTACCCCGGGATTGAGAACGATTTCGATTGAGTTTTATTATTTTCCCACTTCTTTTTAGAAGATGTAGGAGTCTGTTTATTAGAGACCTTTTCAGGATTTTCAGATAGTTTTGGCTTCACTGGTTTTCCACCCAAACTATCTCTGCCTAATTCTGCATAAGATTGTTCAATTATTCTGGGTAGTTCAGTTTGATGTTCTGTAACATCGAATTCCTTAATCGTTGGCGGATCACCACTGCTGCTGCCTCCCCTTTAATATTAGATAATATTATTGTTGAGACCTGGTCGAAATTTTTCAGTAATTTCATACATAAATTCAGAGCAGGCTCTGCCCCGTATTCGTTTTGAATTTGTTTCAGGACATCAGGTATTACCGCAATTGATGGAATACCATGTGTTTTAGTATAGATGGCAGCAAAGACTGAGCCCCAAGTGGTGCAGTCTTCCAGTTGTGGTGTGATCCCCTTGGTAAACTGATTGTTAGGATTCTGTGTTTTTCAAACGGGCTAGTATTTGGAAATACTGCTTCGATTTGAGTAATTTTTGAGCTATCCAGAACGGAATTTGCTCACGTTTTGTGGGCATTTTACCCATGACTGCGTAAAGAGTCTGTGGTGTAATTTTTAGTGTATTCCCCTGTTGAGGAGCTTGATTTGGAAGTGTCAATGGTTGTTGGACTGTGAAAGTCTGCATGACATATTGGACCAATTGTCTGTATATTTTTATTATTTCTTGTAGTTGAACAAGTAGTTCCTCGTCTGACATTTCTTCAATGTCAGGATGAGGTGTATAGCCTGCTAGAATCGGCCATGTTGCTCCTGGTCTACCTAGTGGACCGAGCCTGGTAATGTTTCTGTGATGTTTTAGGGCGCCTTTAAACCAGAGCTGATGCTCCTGGTATGTTAATGGAATTTCAATATCCTCGAAAGGAATATATTCCTCTGGTGGATCATCTTCTTTGTAGAAGTGAAACGTGTGTGTTACTGTATTTGATTCAGGAAATATTACCCATGAATATAATACCTCTGTCTGAAAGGATTCGTGTGCCTCTATCACGAAAACTGCTCTACCGCCTCTTGGTGGTAGACCGTGTTTTATAAGTTTTAGAGTTATGGCTCTTCTTAAGTTTTGAGGGATGTCTATAACACCCTCCTCGGTTTCAATAAAACCTGTGATATTATAAGCTGTTGTAGCTGGCTGATCCGCAACACCACCGTTTCCGGTCTCAGTGTCGGAGCCAGGCATTTTGTTTTTGAAAAAATGTAGAACAAGTTGCAAGGAAACAAAAGATAAGGTGCACAATATTTTGGAACACTGTATCCTTCAACATTGAGCAAACCAAACAGCTAATATATAGGGTGTTTTCCCTATGTTGCTGTGGCGGATACTTAACTCTGCCCACTCCAGACGTCTTTTGGAGTATATGGGTAGGGGTCTCTGAGAGAAAAAGCACAGCTGAGTTACTCCGTATCTAACGTTAAATTACCGCCTTACCAAACCGTTGGGCGCCATGTAGTGTAGCTCCTATTTCCCTAAAAGGCTCTGCGCATTGGAATAATATCCCCTATAGGTTTGACATAGGACTAAGGTCAGTATGTCCCTATTGAGTATATTAAACTTAATTACTTGTGCCAGCTAGCTCAGAGGCCACTAGAAACTCCTTGGATAACAAGAAGGAGTAGTTTCTGGCAGCCGCAAAACATGACAACTTTGTTTCCCTTTAGAATCAGAATGTGTCCCAGAGTCGTGGAAACAATAGATAACCGTTTCACTCAGCTCAATTGTGCATGCTTAGTTTTCCTCAAAGTTACACAGAAAGAATAGACGGGCGTTTCAATAAAAGATTTATTGAACAGTCTTGTTTCTCGTGTAAGTTATATGTGCTGTTATGATCACAAGACAGTATGCAAGATAAATAATGTACAGCGTAAGCAGTAGAAATAAATAGTACTGCGATAGCATTATCTTTAGCAGATATTCATTTACATAAATAACACAGACTAAAAAATGCGAGTACTCGTACGATGCGTTTCTAAACTAGTTCTACCCCAATGTACCTAACCTAACCTGGGTGTAGGGAGAGGTATGAAGTAGGTGAAGTATTCCTTACTACGGTATACTAAGAGTATGTTACACACTAGTATGCCTAGTATGCCTAGTATGCCAAGCTAGTGCCAAGAGTCCCTCTAGGTTCTAGTCAGCTCCATACCTTAAGAATGAGAGAGGTGGGAATCTCTTGCCAGACTCGAACTCCAACACCCCGCAAGGGAAGTCAGATCACTGGAAGCTGGACTCTCTGTGTGCAGGGATGACAGCGTCTTCTCAGTGCGTCAGGCCGGGAAACGGGCTCCTCTGAAGTCAAGGTCTCCTCTAGTTTACAAGGGCTAGGGAAGGTATATTTATACCTGAGAGGTACCTCAGAATGTTAGCATTGACGTGAATCGGACAGCGGAAGACGTCATGATTGAACCCCTAAGGTATAATGGTTCATGCATAATAAATGAGTCCTTGAAGAAATCAATAGTCCTGTGCTAGGGAAACTCCCGAAGCCTAAGGGTCTGTTCTTCAAGAACTCGTTGTGACGTTAGGATGGACGGATGTCGGAGACCATGCCTGTATTTGGAGTGCATGGTTTAATGCCTAAATAAGGACTGGGATTTTATGCCTATATAAGGGCAGGTCGAATTGTGCCTATATAAGGACATGATACAGGAAAGCCCGTGTATGGACACCCTAAGAGGAATACAACATCGCCAGAACCTGATGGAATTTCTGGTGACAGCAGAGTTGAATGAGCATATCACAGTGGAAACACCTGATACAAGGGTAAGTGTCCCGCATAGATTACATGAAATAACACTCCAAATGGAGGGGGACAAACCCAGAAAAATTAAAGGTCTCTGTTGGGAGAACATGACTTATGGCTATGACATCCTTTTAGCTGAAAAAGATTGGCCGCCTGAAATTGTTATGGATTGCCCAAAGGGAGAAACAGTAATTTTACCAGCTTTTTCCAACCTCGTTCCAATATACTTAAAACATACATACGCGCAGGAGTGGGCGGTAGCACTTCCTCCAGCATTATATCGCAACCATGTTGGGTGGGATGCTGAGTCACCATACCATACAATCCCAGTGAAAAGTCATGGGAGGTTTGGGTGTTGCATTGCGGTACTCCTCTCTGTACCATCCTGAGGAAAATTCAGTCGCGGAGAGAAAAAACGGGATTTAAAGCAAACTTTAACAGCAAGAGTATTAGGTTCCAGTGGCAGTTGGGTCAATCACTTATACGGGGTCCAAAGAGTCCTTAACAATATGCCAAGAAGTTCCCTAGGAGGTGTCACTCCTTACGAGGTCCTATTTGGGACGAGAATGGGGGTACCTGATCTCGATTGTGAAAGCATAGTGGCGGATGAAAAACTATTTGACATCAATAAACGTTTGGCTGTTTTACAGGATCTCAATGAATTCCGGGCACTACAAAGCAACGTGCAAGTAAAACGCACCACCACTGGGGAAGTCAAATCAGTCACGGCAAGACCTGCCTGGATCCCAAAAGTCGGGGATCTGGTCAGAGAAAAGATTGTGGACAAGAAAGAATTTGGGCCATCATACAGAAAGCCAGTCCCTGTCTTGGCTGTCAAAGGAACAAGAACAGTACTTCTTCTGCCTCTTGCCGGCAAAAAAGAAAAGAGATATTGTCTCCATTGATCTGATCAAACCACACTATGTGGCTGATACTGAATAGTAGGCCTCGTGGGCTCCTGGGTAGCCGACGCTCTCCTCTTGCTACCATACAGGAAGTTCATACAGAAAGATTCATAACATTTGAAGAGTCGCCAATACAAAGTAATGGAATATCCAACAATGAAATGGAACTCGTTCCTCTTGAAACAGAACTTCAAAACACAAATGAAAGACAAATTTCAATTCGACCTAACACCGATGTCTACATCAATATGCCTCTACAAGAGACGTCTGCCAGTTCAACAAAACCTGCAGAGCTACCAAAAATAGATCGAACTGCATCTGGCTACTTCATCGACTTTGATACCTTCTCTCTGGATCCCAGTGAACCTGAGACAATGCCAGCTCCAGTTTCCCGTAAGCAACAACTTAACGATTTCTACACTTCTCTGAAAAAGACTTACCTAGTATCACCTTGGCTCCAGCTCTGGATAATAACTGGAATATTGTTTTTTTCTGTTCTGGATTGGACTAGTGACTGTCTTTTGCTTACTCATGAATGGAAACTATCTCCCAGAACGCTCTGCAGTATCAAATGTGAACCTGGTCCTGAAATCTCATACGTCATCTCATCGTGAACAAAGAGACCTGTCCTTCGTGAACATTACAGCTGTTCCAATTCCTGACGGTATAGTTTGGGACAAGGTTGATTATGATGTATTTGGTCCCACTGAATGTTTGAAAATACCACATGTATTTAAAATTTCTCTGAATTATATCATTACCTCCAGTACATTTTCTGACGGTTAGGGATTTTGAAACTGTAAATAATATGTTGTCTGATTTAGAACAATCCGCTGCATTTTCAAGCATTGAAATGTTAGAAGACACATCAGACTATAACACTATGTACTATTACCAACATTATGGTCATCACTTTTTTACACAAATCCAGTATCCCACGTAATGTTTTTACATACCACCAACGGGAACATTGCCCGACACCACCAAAAAGTAGTTCGAGAACGTTTGCATAGAAATGTTCTTATTTTTCAGGGTTTAACACTTCTGACCCAACCTCATATTACTATAAGGTAGCACCTACAACTGCACAGAAAAATATGCTAAATAACACCAAACAGATTTATTCTGCATCCTTTATTTCCCAACTGTCTGAACAGGGTTTCAACTTATGGAAGGACACTATAGACATAAAATCAGTCTGGGGTTCAAAGGAATGACAGGTTCAGGTAACAGAAGCACTATTTAGAGCGTGCCTCATTCCACAGAAAATATTATTTCTGAATGACACTGTGCAACAGACTTCCTATTTATTTATTTATTTATTTTGAAGGTTTTATATAGCGCGAACATGACCCTTGCGGGTATCAGAGTGCTTTACAAGGAAAGAAAGATGAACAAAAGAACACTGTATGCCATAATTATGTCTTGCTATACAAACATCGGTTATGAGAGTTAGATACATTGATCATGTGAGTTTACTCATGAGTAGAGATTTTACTTCTTTCTTGAAAGAGGCAGTAGAGGTATTCAGTCTGGTTACTGGGGACAGTGCATTCCATTTCCTAGGAGCGATTCCAGAGAAGGCACTGTTGTATGTTTTCTTTTTGGCAAATCGTTGTGGTTTCAGAAGAAGATTGCTGGAACTTCTGGAGGATCTGTTGCCACATGGGAGCACTAGTTTCTGGGCCAGATAACTCAGAGTATTGTGATGTAGGGCTTTGTGAGTCATGCAAGCGATTTTTAGTTGAATTCTTGCTTCGAATGGTAGCCAGTTAAGAGCTCTAAGGTCGGGGGAAATGCGGCAGTTTCTTTTTGAGCCCATGATGAGCCTGGCCGCTGAATTGATTGACGTTCTTAGAGGGGCCGTTGTAGATCTGGGAAGTCCGCACAGAGTTGCACTCCCATAGTCTAGTCTTGGGAATACTGGTGCTTGAACTGCCAGTTTGAAGTCATTTGCAGGAAGGAAGGGTTTTAATTTTCTCATAGTGTTCATCTGAATGTTTGCTACTTTTTTTGCAGCACTGATATGTTTCTGTAAGTTTCGATTTCTGTCAAGTGTTAATCCCAGTGATTTCGCTGGGTCGATAATATGAGGTTGGCAGTTGAGCGCTGTTAGTTGTTTAAGCCAGTCTTCTATGATGGTTGTTTGGTTGGGTGGAGCGATTAGGAGGGATTCAGTCTTGAGGGTGTTTAGTTTCAGGTGGTTTTCCACCAGCCAAATCTGAGTTTTTTGTAGAGTTAAGTTGAGAGATTTGATGTCCTCCAGAGAAGTGACCTTTAAGTATAGTTGTGTATCATCTGCGTACATGTGATAGTGGATGAGGAGCTGAGAATTTTGGTGAGTGGTTCCATGAATAGGTTGAAAAGTGTAGGTGAGAGGTATGAGCCCTGCGAGAGTCCTAATGTGACCTGGACGGCCATGGATAAGGATTGATTGACCTTAAATCTTTGGGATCTATTTTGGAGGAAAGAGGTGAACCAATTTAGTACAGATCCTGATAGGCCCATTCTATATTTCAGGAGGTCCAGAAGATTGTCATGTTTGACGGTGTCAAATGCCAAAGATAGGTCGAGCAGGATTAGCAGACAGACTTCGTTTTGGTCTAGGATTTTTAGTGCATCATCCACTATGTGGGTCATGGCCGACTCAGTACTGTGCCCTGCGCGAAATCCGGATTGGTATTGGTTGAGCAGGTTGAAATGGTAGATGTGGTTGCCCAGCTGGATGTGAAATGAAATGAAAAAAGCATTTATTAAGCGTGTAGCTACCCAGGGGCATCCCAGCGCTGATAGCAGTAAACCGAGAACATCACAGCAGCACTAAGGGAAGAGCCAAGTTTTTAGCAGTTTCCGAAAGGCCAGATGGCTGGGTTCCTTCCGTAGGCGGAGAGGAAGGGTGTTCCACAACCTAGCTGCATTATAGGAGAATAGGCGACCGCCACTTCTGGCCTTCTTAATCCTGGGAACGACAGCAAGATGCAAATCGTCTGAGCGCAGCCGTCTATTCGCCAGGTAAGGCCGGGCAATGGAATTGTTGATTGCTGGTCCATTCCCTGCTAACGTCCTGTGGACGATACACATAGCCTTAAAGTTAACTCTCTCCCGAACAGGGAGCCAGTGGAGAGACTTCAAGGCAGGTGTTGCAGATTGCCGGTTCTAGGTCTCCACAAGAATCCTCGCTGAGCAGTTTTGCACCGTTTGGAGTTTTGAGAGGGTCGAACCAGGGGCTCCAAGGTAAAGGGAATTCCCATAGTCCAGGCGAGAGAGAATGAGTGCCTGCACCATAAACCTTCTTGCCTGGAAGGGAAGAAGTGGAAGCACTTTGCGGAGCATCCTTAGGCTGCCATAGCAGGAAGCCGCAACATTCCGCGCCTGGACCGTAAAGCTGAGATCTTGATCAAGCCAGATGCCTAGACTTTTCATCTGGGTCTTGGGGGCAGGGACGGGTGTACACATTTTTCTAGGAGTTTAGCCAGAGTTGGGATGTTAGAGATCGGGCGGTAATTATTTAAGTCTGTGGGGTCTGCTGTTGGTTTCTTTAGGAAGGGGGACACCTGCCCGGATTTAAGGTTTTCTGGAATGACTCCTTGAAACAGGGAGGTATTGTTAATCTTGGTCCATAGTGGCAGTAGCAGAGGTATGAACTCTTTTAGGTAATTTGCGGAAAGAGGATTGATGAAGTGGTTAGAGGGGTTCAATGACGTTAGCGTTTTTAATATTGCATCTTCACTGTAAGTTTTGAAGGAGGACCATGCGGCGTTATTTTTGAGGGTGAACTTTGGTGTGCATATGTTAAGGGTTGCTAGAGAGGGAGATGAGGTGTCCTTGTGGGTGTCAGTATGAAGTACTAAAGCCTTAAGTAGGTCCATCTTCATGTTTTCTGTCCTCTCAGTGAAGAAGGAGGCAAATTCTTCGCAGCCAGTTAGTGCGCTTGGTCCAACTTATAAGGTAAGCCATTATATTGTGCTTTGACTAGTTCAAATAGTTTTTTGGGTCGATTTTTGACTTGGTCTAACTGGTTCCTAAAAAAAGTTTGCTTTTGATCTTCTGATATTTCTATAGTAGGAGTTTCTGGTAGCTCTTAACATCTTTAGGTGGTCAGGGGACGGTGATGATCTCCATTGGCGTTCAATTAATCTTGGGAGCGTCTGTCCTCATTGAGTCTGCTGTCGTACCATGGTTTGGAATCTTTTGTGGAGAGCCTCTTCAGTTGTAGCGGAGCAACTGTGTCTATTACCGTGGTCATAGAATTAAAGTAATGGTTTGTCAGAGCTTACATCAGATAGGCCTTCAGGGGGAAGCAAGAGGTTGACACTAGAGCATGTGAGTAAATCTGTGCTGGCATTTTTTAGGTACTCTTCCATATTTTAGGTTTCGTAGGTTGGGCTGAATATAATTTTACTGCTTCATTAATGAAGAATATGATGGAATGGTGGTCAGACCAATCACAGGGGAGGATCGTTTCAAGTTGAATGGAGTCAGCATTGGAAATTACCAAGTCTAGGATTGAACCCTTGTCATGTGTGGGGCTGTTGCAGATTTGGGTAAGGTCTAGGTCTGGGAGGAATGCTTTGAGGCTATTAACCGCAGAGTCGTTAAGGTCGTTCCAATGAATATTGAGATCTCCGAGAAATATATGGGTACTTTGTTGTCTAGTATTTGTAGTATTCATGAATTGTTCGATGAAAGTGAGGTTGTCACCTGGAGGGTGGTAGAATGTGTGCAATGAACAGACTGGTTTGTTGTTGCTTGAAATATCAATACAAAGGTTTTCACATGAGGATAATACCGGTGAGTGAGATCGGTTCACTGAGACACTGTTCCGATGTATGTAGGCAATACCGCCCCCTGGTCTATCAGTTCTGTCTAATCTGGTGATGTCATGGTTTGGGGGGACCAGAATATCGAGGATAGGCGTAGATGATTCATTTAACCAGGTTTCGGTCAGAATTAAGAGGTCGGGTTCATGAGTGAGTATGAGATCAGCTATATCAGCCGCATGTTTTGAGGATGATCTACAGTTTAGTAGTATACATTTGAGATGTGACTTGATGGGAGCTAGAGGTTCTTGTGTGAGAGGGACTCGCATAATATTGTCTTTGGTTATTCCTCTAGTGTTGTGTTTTGGAGCTCTGTGTGGATTAGAGGGGATGGTTTGGATTAGGGAATGTTTATTTATGTTGTTTGAG
The DNA here is from genome assembly GCA_963921515.1 of Calotriton arnoldi. Classification (NCBI taxonomy): domain Eukaryota; kingdom Metazoa; phylum Chordata; class Amphibia; order Caudata; family Salamandridae; genus Calotriton; species Calotriton arnoldi. Next base: position 224,873 of record CAWUFW010013077.1, on the reverse strand, counting down.
CACTCTGTGTTATGGGTGGGATGTGGGAGATCATAAGAGCAGAGTAGGGAGTGTATATCATTGGATGATAGAGGATCCTTCCTTCGGACAGGTCGGGCTGTGGCATTGGGGTAAGGTACTGTTCTCCATCTTGGGGGCAAATGCTTCGGGATGGTGAATGCATCTAGTGGGGGTATGGGGAGCGGTTACTATGGAAGTTCGTACTAGAATCTTTATCATGCCATCTGATCTTAGGTGGATGTAAAATCAGGTCCCGTAGAATTTGGAGGTCATTTTTGACTTGATGCAATGAAAGTAAAATTTCATCAAGTCTGGGGTCTAGTGTGGGTTGTGTGCTTATTGTTTGGTCTGGGGGTAGGGGAGGGATGGGTGAGCCAGGGAGGTGGCTTGGGGGGTTACAATAGCCTGAGTCGACGTAGTGAGGCCTGCATGGATGGCTATAGGGAGAGGGAGGGGGAGAAATAGAGGGAGGTGGAGAGGCATGTACCAAGTAGATGTGAGGAGGGGTTAGGGCTGTGGTGGTGTTCAGGGTAATTGGGGTCAGATTGGAAAAATGCTACTTATTCGGGGATTAGGTGTAGGCTGGGTACTGTTGGAGTTAGGGGGTGGTTTTCGCATTCTAGGGTATCTACTGGAGCTGGACTGGGTATATATATAAGTTGGGTCAAAAGAGGTGACTGTCTTGTAGGGGCTTCAGGAGGAGTTCTAGGGGGCGTTCTGGAATTGAGAGAGCCTGGGGCGGGGGAATAGGGTCTCATTACATTTTCCTTGATGAGAGGAAAGATATTGTTAAGTAAGATTAAGTTGTGGTCTGATGATGGTATGAGGATGATCCCATTATGATAAATGGTGATTGTTGCTCCAGCTTTGTAAATTGGTGAGGGGATGATCGAGATCCTCAGACTGTATGCTGTTTTCCTAGAGGAGGAGACCGAGAACAGGGCGAAAAAGGCTTTCCTCTATTGGGCTCTTCTCTTCGTGTAAAAAATGATGTCATTAGTTATATATCCTTTGTTTGTTGAGAAGTAGGGGTCCGAGATTAGGGTCTCGAGGTGTGATTTGAGAAGATGATGTTTGAAACATTTGGCTGCTTTTTTGTGAGGTTAGAGGGGTACTTAATGGTATAGGTATGTTGTCCTGCAAGCTCCATAATGGAGTCGATGCTTATAGGGAAGGGTAAGAAGGTAAGGAAAGTGGGAGAAAAAGGTGATGTTAGGTGGAGATGTCGGGGGAGGAATTATGAGCGGCCATGCGTTTGGGCCAACTAAGGGACGTATCTTATGTAGGCAGGGATGGAATTGGGTAATTGCTGTAGAGGATGGTAGAGGGTGAGTAATGAGCGGGGGATGAGGCAGGAGGGGCTTGAAGGATGGGGAGGGAGAGAGGGGAGACTAAGGCTAAGCCCAAGCAGGCGTAGGAACACACCTCGGATTTCAACACCATCACACTTTGAGGGGTGGCAAAACTTTACATCACGTGGAGGGGATACAATAGATGACATCATACAGTACAATTCATCAGACCCCAATTGGAAGGGATGGTTAGTTTGGCCCACAGACACAAACAGATGTCAAACAAGATTCAGGGGTACCACCGAAGGGTTTTCAATCCATAGGCCAGACCAACGCTATGTACAAAGAGAACATCCGGGGGTGGTGACATCATACAGTGTTGGGAAGTTATGCCTCGATTGGCTAAAAACCTCGACACTGTCCCAGGTGAAACAGCACTTATCCTTACTTTCAGATGAAGTGGATCTAAGGGATTTTTAATTAGGTCCCCGAAAGCCACGTCAGAAACGTTTCTTATACGCTGTCTATAATGAAATCTGGAAAATCTCCCAACAAGAAGCTGCGGAGAGACTTTGTGAAATAGATAGAATTAACCTAGAAAAGCCGTTAGCTGTAGTTGACAACGGTGTGACTAGATTAACATCCAGGATTTATTCACTGGGCAACATTGTATCTTCTGCTATGGATGTACTAGAACAGGACTTGTCCATACTACAACACGGACAAGCTCAGCTACATTCTATCATGTTATTGAGCTGGACGCTGCAATCATTGCGTGCTGGTTATGTGCCTTGGCGTTTTATCAACAGTACGTCCCTATTTCTGCATACATTCTAACTGACAAGCAGATAACAATGGCACAAAGGGGAGCAAAATATACAGTGCTGCGTATTGAAAAACTGGACCAATTGCCTTTCACTGTGGCAGAGTCACCATCCACAGAATGGTTAATCCATGGCAATATAACATTACGGGTCACAACTTTCGGGTTTCAGTATTGCCTAGAACAACAACAGGCAGGCAGATATGAAGCGATGGGTAGGGAATTCATCATCGAATCTTGGGAATTGCCATACAGATTTCGATGCAGGAGTGGGGACATGGAAGTGTTTCTAAGTGGTACAAACTGCGAGAACGCTTTAAGTGGATCTCCCATATGCCAGGATATCATGCTTCACGAGGCCTGTAATGGTTCAGTTGCTAACTTATCCTGTCACTTGAAAGGGTCCCCAGCTGCCGTGATTAATCCGGTGTTCAGGTTGCTTTCAAATGGGAGTTACTTTATGGTGAATGATCAAGGTTGTTGTGGGATGCTCCCGGGCATCGCATATCTTGTCACTGTAAGCTACAGGGTTACTTGCTGTATGCAAGTATTGTTTCCACTGACCTATACAGTCAGGGAGGTGCCGTTATGGCCTTCGTTGAATGTTTCCGTTATACGGTTTGATAGTCTGAGCCGAATGAAAGCCATGCTTTTACAGAAAACCGTGCCCTTAACCTCCGCCCGAGAAACTTATGATCTCCAGGTCGCAAAGTCCTCAGCTGAGATACTGGCACTAGTACGAACAAACTTCCCTTTCCATTTCACAGAAATGGTACAACGTATCTTTAACATGTCTGATATAACAGGTCTAGTACACCTATTTAAGACCACAGGTTCTGGACTGTTAAGCGCCTTTCAGACAATCTTCTGAGTTATTATCAACTTCATACACTCAATGTTTGGAAGCATTTTTGGAGCGATTCCGCTGATCCTGTTCCTAATAGCAGGTATCCTGATTGTCATTTTTCTGCTACGCAATAGACGTCCCAGTCACCAAGTAGATGGAACAAACGCTCCTGGAGGGCCGATACCATGATCGCATGGTACTCCATCTGGGCACACCTCACCTTCGCGAACTAAGTGAATCTTGGTTCCTATCAATTAGACCAGTCTGGATCGACTGTATTCTGTCTGTCCTCCGATGCCTGTTCTGCGGACAAGAATGCGTGTTGGATCTCTGTCTAACAGTTCCATTAGTTGCGCCACCGGAGGTTGATGCTTTACTGGACCTGATAACGGTCCCTGTTCTGCTGTGTCCCCAGCGTATTCCAATGTTGATGTCTGTAATTCTTAGAGCCACCACAGGATGCTTCAGCTCCTGCTGGAATGGATACCGACTCCTCAACAAATACTCAGGCGTTGGATGTCAGACAGGCAACCCCAGCAGCTGCTGTGGAGAATACGGAGGAACATCTGCGCTTGATTGACCTGATCTGCGAGGTGTTGCAGGGACCGTTATCTGCAATTGCAAGCAACAGTGATGTTGCGTCTCCCAGCCAGGACACATAAACATTTGGCTCATTGTTTGCTGGGAAAAAGTCGGCTTTTTCAAAAACAACCAAATTTGGAATTTTAAACAATAGACACTTTTGCTGAGCTGCATGGCTTTCAGCCACTCATAGGTGTTCGAACTATATATACGAACATATTTTAGTAAATACTTCTATCACTTACACTATTATCTTAGCATTTGTTAAGAATTTTTACATTTTAAATACTATTATTATGGATTTATTAATTCTATGCGTTCAACGCCTACAAATACATTAGAATTTTAGTAAGTCGTCCAGTCGGATGAGGAGTGGGTGTTATGTTTCATATAGGTACCCAAATATAGGTTCAGGTAGTCACCTAACCTTTCACCTATATTCTCCCCTACCATTACACTACATAACGGTTCTTGGGACTGAACTTTTACCTAGTTACGGTACTGCTTACAGGACGTAGGGTTTTCCCTGTAAACTAGCCTCATCCATTATGCATGAGGATTCTTGGAAACTCAGCAGGACTAACATCTCCTGCAGAATAACTATGTATAAGGGTCATTCCTTCCGTCATCGTAAGTCCGACATGGCACAGCAAGGTAGAACCCCTGATGGTACCACTTTTGGTATATAAACACCATATCTTGCTGGGGTAAGGCAGAGGAGAAAAGGACTTCCATGCTGACACACTGACGCGAGACGCTGAGGTTCCTGCACGCAGACTCTCCAGCTCGCAGTGGTGTGACATCCCTTGCAGGGTGTCCATCTCGAGCCCAACAGGTCCCACAGTCTCTCACTTCAGGTAACGGGGTTGACTTTATCCTAGCGGGATTCTTGGCTCTACATCTACATACATGCTAGGTACACTTAGGTACATCTAATTAGGGTCGCATCACAGGAGTACACATATTTACTGTCATGTATTTTTATACTTGCCTGTATTCATTGTTTTAGCACTATGGTAGAAATCTACCATCCTTTAACTCTGTTGGTGCTTATAATCATTTATATCTGTTTTTTTCTAATAGTTGTTTCAGCACACCTATTTTACACTAGAATGACGCTGGTTCAATAAATGCTTATTGAAAACGTCCCCACTGTTTATTCTGTGTATCTCTCTGAGACAAAGTGAGCACGAGTGACTGAGCGAAAAGTATCACACTGTTTCCAGGATCCCTGATGGGACAGAGTTGTCATGTTCGATAGTTGCCAAGAACTATTCTCTCCTTGGTAAGAGGGGTTTCTAGTGGCACTGTGAGCTAGCTGGTATATAGGCAAACATACCCGGTGGGGGTGTCTGGAATCAGTCTGGACACCAATCCCACAGTCTATTTTGTCTAAACGCGCAGATCCTATATAGGTTTATAGGAACTACATGACAGCATCATAACACACCCTCATGCCCAACAAATACATGAAAATTACTATTATTATATACGGACATTCAAGAAGGATAAGTTACTTACCTGTAATCCTAGTTCTCTTCCAGGGGTATCCTCATCAAAGTCATAAGCACATGAATATTCCCGCCCATGCGCGGGACCCCGGAAACACATCACATATATGTGACAACCATATATGTAGCTCTATATATATATCCATATATATATAAAAACACACAATGCAGCCTCCCATAGAGATGCTGAGCAATGTTGCAAGGAATTCTCATGCACATAAACATATTCCAATAAAGCAGGGAGAAAGAAAACCTTTGAAAACTGCTTTAATATACAGCAGAAAACACAATCCTGCAAGGAATAATGAAAGAAACATTGCCAGCACATAGGCTGTATTGTAGAAACATTAGTGTAGAAAGCTGAAAAGCTAACCCACATAAACACTCAGATAAACTGGCACCGTGCCTTTAAGGCAGCCATGACCCCTAGCTTCCCATCATGCCTCAGGGGTGACAGTTAGGTCAGTTGTTCTTTGCGGATATCCGCAGACCATTTTACAAAGAGATGTATGTATCATGTTCACTTGCCCGGGGAGGCGGGTGGGTTGCTTATGACTTTGATGAGGATACCCCTGGAAGAGAACTAGGATTACAGGTAAGTAACTTATCCTTCTCTTCCAGGGGATCCTCATCAATAACTACCAAACATAGGACGGATCACCGCCAAAGGGTCCTAGGGAAATTTAAAGACCTCACAGGGTTCGCTCCCCATAACCGTTTCATAACACAATATAAAACCCCCGGGTCTATGCAAAACAGAGATCAAACTAAGTGTAATAAATCACTATATGATTTGAAGGCATGAAAAATGTATAAATGTGCATTTACAGAACCTAGTAGCTAGTGCCACAGACCTAACTGGGGGCACTTCCCTTTTAAGGACGAAATCCCTCACTCACCAGAGGTGACATGCTTCATCATATGGGATTCTCCTCCCAGAGGAAAAACCTAGTTCCTCTGAGGGCTACAACTCTCTCTCTGAGAGGGAGGAGCTCAGGGATGTTTTTAGTAGGATATTATAAATCCACAAATGAAGAGACAACTGTGTGAATGAAGGCGCAGCGCAACAAAAAAATGCGTGAATGTGCAAATAGTGAAAAATAAAACTGACTAGAGAACGCAAACCAGTCACTTTATTCAGATGCGTCCTTTGCCAGGATTAAAAAGTGTACCCGCGGTATGAATTTAGACCGCAAAGGTAAAATAGAAAAAAGTGGTCAACATGTTTCAGCCATCCACCTAACAGTAGGCAAGGCTTTCATCAGGACCTATTAAGCTGCTGCTATCTCAATGATGTGCTATAACACAAAGGATATGAAACCAGAAAAGCTCCTTTATTACACTTAGTCAGATCCTCATCAATAGTCATAAGCACAAGAATAGAATAGCAAGCCCATCCCCTCATCCTGCGGGCAAGTAAACAGAGTATCATCAAGATACATAAACGCCATAAGGCCTATACAGACTCCAATAGGTTAGCATTGGAACAGATTCCTCAAGGAGGCCTGGCCCACTTGGGTATCTGCCCTGGAGTCAGAATCCAGACAGTAATGTCTGGTAAACGTATGGACCGATTTCCAAGTTGCCGCCTTGCAAATCTCGGCCATCGGTACATTATGTAAGAATGCAATCATAGCAGCCTTGCCCCTAGTAGAATGAGCTTTAGGGAGGCAAACAGAGGCTTATTTGCTATTTGGTATGCCAACTTTATACAAGATACTATCCATCTTGAAATGGATCTTTTAGAAGCTGGGAAGCCTGTTCTAACAGAGCCATAGTTTACAAACAATTGATCAGCTTTTCTAATGGATTTTGTTGCATCCAAATAGAATTTGAGAACCCTCTTGAGGTCTAGCGAATAAAGAGACCTTTCCGCTGGTGTGGTAGGACTGGGAAAGAAAGAGGGTAGAGAAATCGTCTGATTAACATGGAACTCCGACACAACCTTGGGTAGGAAGGAAGGGTGAGTTCGCATAACCACCCTATTATGGTGGAAAACCGTATAGGGTTCTTTAGAACAGAGTGCTTGTATTTCACTCACTCTGCGGGCCTGATTCACAGAACTAACTTATGTCAAAATCCTAAACTTACAACAATTTTGGTATTCACAGAATGAACTTACACATTTGGGTATTCACAGAAAGAACTTACACATTTGGGTATTCACAGAATGAACTTACACATTTGGGTATTCACAGAATGAACTTACAACAATTTTGGTATTCACAGAATGAACTTACACATTTGGGTATTCACAGAATGAACTTACAACAATTTTGGTATTCACAGAATGAACTTACACATTTGGGTATTCACAGAATGAACTTACAACAATTTTGGTATTCACAGAATTAACTTACTCATTTTGGTATTCACAGAGCGCACTTACTCATCAATGAGTAAGTGCCTTCTGTGAATACCAAAATGTGTAAGTTACACAAAATGTGTAAGTTACACAACATGAGTAAGTTACACAAAATGTGTAAGTGTCTTCTGTGAATACCAAAATGAGTAAGTTTATTCTGTGAATACCAAAATGAGTAAGTTCATTCTGTGAATACCAAAATGGTAGTAAGTTTAGGATTTTGTGGTAAGTTAGTTCTGTGAATCGGGCCCTGCGTGCTGATGTAATTGCTACTAGAAAAGCTACTTTCCAAGAAAGGTGTTGTAATGTAGCCTTATGAATGGGTTCAAATGGAGGTCCCATCAATTTAGACAAGACCAAATTCAACTTCCAAGGAGGAGAAGGAGGTCGAACAGGGGGATAAACCTTTTTCAACCCCTGCAGGAAGTCCTTGACCACCTGAAGCTGAAAGAAAGAAGGCTGGTTAGGCGATTTACGATATGCTGTGATAGCCGCCAAATGCACTTTAATGGAAGAATATTTCAAACCAGATTTGGCCAAATAGAGCAAATACGGCAAGATTACCTCCTCTTGCCCGTTAATTGGAATCCAACCTTTACGGATACACCACAAGTAAAACCTTTTCCACTTAAGAGAGTATGAGGATCTTGTGGAAGGTCTCTTTGACTCCCTTAAAATGTCCATGCAGTCCTGAGGGAGGTTCAAATGTCCGTACTGCAGGACTTCAGGAGCCATGCTGTCAAGCTGAGCGAGGGAAGGCTGGGGTGCAGAATCTTCCCTCTCATTTTGGTGAGAAGGTCCGGCCTGCACGGAAGTCTCCTATGCGGGCGAACCGAGAGTTGCAACAGGTCCGGATACCACCATTGGCGAGGCCAGTCCGGTGCTATGAGTATCATCCTCATCCTGGATCGCAGAAGTTTGGCCACCACCTTCGGAATTAGAGGGAGGGGCGGAAAGGCGTATGCAAACGTCCCTGACCAATCTATCAAAAGAGCATTCCCCCTCGTTCCTGGTCGGTAAAACCTGGATGCGAAGGCGTGGCATTTTCTGTTTTGATCGTCTGCAAAGAGGTCGATGAAAGGATGACCCCATTGATGAAAGATGTCTGCCACCACTTCGTCGTTGAGCACCCAGTCTTCTTGCTCTTGGAAGTGACGACTGAGGGTGTCTGCTCGCACGTTCTGCTCTCCCGGCAGATGGATTGCCGTGATCGATAGGTTCCTGGCTAGCAGCCAGTGCCAGATCGCCTGGGATTCGAGAGACAGAGGGCGAGAGCGTGTTCCACCTTGTTTGTTCAAGTAATACATGGTGGTTGTATTGTCCGCTTGTACTAGGAGCGATCCGGGCTGAATTGACGGTTGAAAAGCTTTGAGGGCTAAATGAACCGCCCGCAGTTCCAGCATATTGATGTGATACGTCTGTTCTCTGTTGGTCCATCTGCCCTGAGTTTGCAAATGACCCAGATGCGCTCCCCAACCCTGAAGTGATGCATCCGTGATCAGGGATTGTTCTGGCAGAGGTTGGTGAAAAGGGACTCCCACCAGAAGGTTCTATGGTTGCAGCCACCAGAGAATGGACTTCTTTGCTGCAGGAGAGAGGATAATCCGGTCGTTCCACTGACCCGAGGATTGATCCCATTTGTCCTCGAGATCTTGCTGTAACGGTCTCATCCTCAATCTGGCGTTGGGTATGAGAAAAATGCACGAGGCCCTCGAACCCAGCAGAGAAGCCACCTGTTTTACTGACGGTTGATGAGCCTGAAGGATGATGTTGCCTTTGTCTTTCATTGATGACAATCTCTCCTCCGAAGGAAACACTTTTCCGAGGTCGGAGTTGAGGTTGGCGCCCAGATAGTGGAGTGATTGAGTTGGTTGAAGGATCGACTTGTCCAGGTTGACATGCAGGCCTAAGCGCTGAAGGAGATCGAGGCAGGTGCGAAGGTGTTCCTGCACCATTTGAGGAGAGGATCCCTTCAACAGCCAGTCGTCCAGGTATGGATATACGAACAGGCCTTGGCGATGTAATGCTGCCGCTACTACTGCCATGCATTTGGTGAATACCCTCGGAGCTGATTTTAGGCCGAAGGGTAAGACTTTGAACTGGTAATGTTTTGTTCCCACCGTGAATCGCAAGAACTTGCGATGTCGTGCTGTGATTGGGATGTGAAAATACGCATCTTGGAGGTCCACCGAACACATCCAATCGCCTTTCTTTAGATGTGGGAATATTTGGTGGAGCGCCAACATCCGAAACTTTTCCTTTTTGATGGACCTGTTCAGAGAACGTAGATCCAGAATTGGTCTGAACTTGTTCGGTCGATCTTTTTTCTGAACAAGGAAGTATCGTGAGTACACTCCCTTTCCTCTCTGTGCCTGAGGGACCTCTTCTATTGCTCGCTTTTCGAGAAGGGTCGACACTTCCTGATGCAGGAGGTCTATATGTAGATGACGAGAATTCACCGGAGGAATGTCTCTTGGGGACGCACAAAACGTAGTGTGTACCCATTTTTAGTATATTTAGCACCCACTGATCTTTGGTTATGTTGCGCCACTCTTGAATGTAACTTGAGATACTTCCTCCCACTGGAGTGTGCAATGGTGCTAGAGGAAGCAGAAACTCATTGCTTCCCTGGAGTTTTTGATGCGGAGGAGGACTGCTGTTGATGTCCTCCTCTTCCTCTCGAGGAACGGCGGCCTTGATACTGGGATTTGCCCTGTTTGTTTTGTGACCATTGAGGGGTTTGAACCCTCTGTTGGTAGCTTTTCCGATTGTAGGGCCGGTATCTCTTCCTAAATTCATTTTTCTTCTCTAGGCCCACAGCCTTTAAAGTGTCCAACTCGGCCTTCATCCTCGCCATTTCTTCGTCTGTGTGTGCACCAAACAGTGAAGTGCCAGAAAAAAGGGAGATTCAGGATGCGTTGTTGCGCCTCCGGTTTTAACGCTGTGAGGCGCAGCCAGGAAGATCGTCGAGCACATATGCCATGTGCATACGAGTGAGCCCCCAGGGTCGCACCATCTGCTGCAGTGCTGATTACCTGGTTTGCCACCAGAGCACCTTCCTGAAGGATTTCAGAGAAGTCCTGTTGATTCTCCTTTGGGATCTTGTCCTTGAAGCGCTCCAGTGAGTCCCATAGTGACCTGTCATAACGACCCAGCAGAGCCGCAGCGTTGGACACTTGCAGAGAAGACGCTGCAGAGCCACAAGCCTTCCGTCCCCAAGAGTCTTGTGCTCTACTCTCTTTATCCGGAGGAGCGGAGGAGGAAGATGCAACCGCATGCGTCTTTTTCGCTGCTGCAATAATGACAGAGTCCGGAGGTGGATCCGATCTAAGAAAAAGAGGATCCGATGCAGCTGGCTTATATTTTTTAAGGATCCGAGCTGGAGCTGCTTTAGCCGATGCTGGAGCGAGGAAGAGATCCATTACCGGCTCGATGATACCAGGGACCAGAGGGAGCAATGGCCTAGTCGCAGACCTTTGATGGAGAGTCTCAAAAATGATGGACTTGGTTGTCTGAGGAGCTGACATGGTGATGCCCAGCTTCTGAGCCCCTCTGGTGAGAACATCATGAAAAATGTTCACATCATCAATAGGCGACACTCTGGAGGGAGGACTATCCGTCAGGGTAGGTGAGTAATCCCTTTTGGATGAATGTGTCGAAGAGGAAGACCAAGACGGTGTACGCCGCTTCTTGCGATGTCCCTGAGACGACCTGCGTTCAGGGGATCTGCCTCGGTGTTACCTGGCCCGAGTGGTGGGTGATCTGTCCACTTCCTGCACAAGTCGCTGCAATGGTGATCTGTGCAGCGGACTGGAGTAGTTCGTAGGCCGTTGAGCATGACCTGCGGGCCCTGACTGCCCATGATGGAGAGGTTGAAGCCATCTGGGAGAGAGATGGATGGAAGGAAATCGCCGTCTCCTTGGAGAACCTCCTGGCGGTGATTTTGTAGGCTCCTGCGAGTGAACAGAAGCACTGCGTGATGACGCAACCGTCTGGGGTGAGCTCCGAATGGAGTGAGAGGACTCTCTGCGGCTTCTGGAGCGTGATCGGCATCTTGATGAGCGATGTGACGTCGATGGGGAGTGTCTCGACGTCGACCTGCTCTGTGTCACCATCACTGGTGAGTTTCTCCTCGACGTCGACCTCTCAGTGTGCTTCGACTGTTTGGAGCCCATAGGCCTCACCTTCGACGTTGAGTGTGCAGGAGACCTCAACGATGAGCGGGTAGACGGAGAAAACCTTCTTGACGTCGATCTTTCTCTCGACGTCGAACGACGTTTGGTATATTTCACTCTTGGTCTCGACGTCGAATACCTCGCCGTCGGAGAGGATATTGCCTTCGACGTCGAACGCCGCTTGGACGACGACGGTGATGAGTGTCCAGCCTCAGGTGACGAGGCGTGTCTCGACGTCGACTGTCGCCTGGTTGATGTCGACGGAGATGTTTGCTTCGATGCCGATCGCCGGTGATGCAACGGCGGAGCCTGTCTCGACGTCGAACGTCGTCTTGTTGGCGTCGACGGAGATGTTTGCTTCGACGCCGATCGCTGGCCCTGCAATGGCGGAGCCTGTCTCGACGTCGAACACCGCATCAACGGCGACGACGGAGATCTGCCTCTCGACGCTGGGCGAGCCCGTACCAACGGAGAGCGACTCCTCGACGCCGATCGTCGCCGGGTTGACGACAGCGGAGGACTCGACGTACCTGCGTTCTTCGACGACGACCGGTGTTCTCTCGACGGCGTGCCCGCCGTCGATGGTCTTCTCGTCGACGTTTTCGTTGCCGATGAAGGGATTTGAGGCGCCGAGCCCGACGCCGATGGAGAGCATACTGGAATCTTACTTCTAGATGAGCTCTCTTTCCTCTTCTTCATCGAAGGCTTGTCTCTAGAAGGTGATTTTCTCTTCTCAGCCAGCCCATGGAGGCGAATCCTTTCCCTGTCCTTTAGAGTTCTGTTGGACAGCAGCTGGCAATGCTGGCAGGATTTAGGATTATTTTCAGGAGGAAGGCATAGAATACAGACAGGATGGGAGTCTGATTTAGCCTTCTTCTTGCCACAGGAAGGGCAAGGGTTAAAAAGAGAGGGCATTCTGACTGAAAAACAATGCTCAACTCTCTAAAAAACAGAAGAGAAATACTTCAACACCCAAAAAGACGTCGAAGTAAAAGCTTTTTTGACTCAAAAATTGAAGAATTTTCTGACAGAAATCAGAAAAAAAGGTAGAGCTGAAGTAACCAGGGTCCTGACAAAAGGAGCCGGAAAGAACAACTGACCTAACTGTCACCCCTGAGGCATGATGGGAAGCTAGGGGTCATGGCTGCCTTAAAGGCACGGTGCCAGTTTATCTGTGTGTTTATGTGGGTTAGCTTTTCAGCTTTCTACACTAATGTTTCTACAATGCAGCCTATGTGCTGGCAATGTTTCTTTCATTATTCCTTGCAGGATTGTGTTTTCTGCTGTATATTAAAGCAGTTTTCAAAGGTTTTCTTTCTCCCTGCTTTATTGGAATATGTTTATGTGCATGAGAATTCCTTGCAACATTGCTCAGCATGTCTATGGGAGGCTGCATTGTGTGTTTTTATATATATATGGATATATATATAGAGCTACATATATGGTTTTCACATATATGTGATGTGTTTCCGGGGTCCCGCGCATGGGCGGGAATATTCATGTGCTTATGACTATTGATGAGGATCCCCTGGAAGAGAACAAAGAAAAGAGCACTCTTGAAATACTGAAATGCAGGATAAAAAACAGACTCAGACAATCTTTTTGGGGGTCTACATGAAAAAAGTGGAATGCCACCCTTCATGTACTCAAAAAAAACCTCTTACAGTGCCTTCAAGAAGAACCTGAAGGGGTTTTTACTTGGCTGTACATCAGAAACAAGAGGAGTATTCTCTGAAGTTGTTGCAGGTCTGTTGTTATTTTCAAGGAGGTGCTTGTGACGTTAAATGGCACGATGAGAAGGGAGTGCTTCCTGGCTGAAAGTGTTCCTGTTAAGACAGATGGATGGGTTAGAAATGTGCAGGACCTGATTGCTCTGAAAAAAGGAAGTATTCTACACACTAAGATCTATTCTGTCTCCTGGTGTTCTGTGCCATGTGTTTCTGTCTGTGATGTCCTGGCCTTTAGACTGTCTGAGGGTCATGGTGCCATATTATGTATAGGACGCTTTTTAACTGAGTTAAAAACATAACATAGCATGTGTATTTGTAAAGCGCACGCTCACCCGGAGGCATCTTGGCGCTGAATAACAGATGTTTATTGTTACCCAACTCAATGGTACTCATTCTATCGACCTTAGATGGATGAAAGGCTGAGTGGACCCGCCGGGATTTGAATCTGTGACCATGAGGTCGAACATAGGCCCCTGCAGTGGACGCATTAGTCCACGGAGCCATCAGAACCGGTGTTGGACTTGGCCCTTTTTGCAGGGTCATCCCAGAACATTTTGCTTTCCTCCTGTTATTTTTTCTGACCTGGTGTTGGTGGTTTTAGGACTCTGGGCACTTTATCACTACTGTTCAGTGTTAAAGTGCATGTGCTCTCTATGGTAAACTTGCTACGATTGGTCTACACTTGTTTGGCGCATTTAATTTACCTATCAGTCCCTTGTAAAGTGGTATCTCATATACCCAGGGCCAGTAAATTAAATGCTACTGGTGGGCTTGCAGCGCTGATTGCGCCACCCACCAAAGTAGCCTTTCAAACCTGTCTCAGGCCTCTGCCTTTGCAGGGCCTGTGCACGCAGTTTACTGCCGCTGTGATGTGGCACATAAAGTGGGTGCCACGTCTGTTACACCCCTTTTACTGCATAATAGTCACCCCTAAGGTAGGCCCTAGCTAGCACTATGGGCAGGGTGCGGTGTAGGTAAAAGGTAGGACATGTGCCTTAACTGTGTGACATGTCCTGGTAGTGACAAACAGCCTATTTGGTTTCTCACTGCTGTGAGGCTGCCCTCTCATAGGAATGCATTGGGGATTCCCTGATATGTGTTTCAGTGGTAATTCCTGACATGAGAGGAGTAGCGTGATCAAGTTTGATATGTTTGGAATAGTGGTGATAAATGCTGAGTAATGGTGTTTGCAGATTTATTATCACTATTTTAGAAATTCCACTTTTAGAAGTAGGCATTTCTGTGTGCTATGTGTCTTTTGTGCCTGCCTGTTGTGTATTGCATGTCTGGCTCTGGATGACAGGGGCTGGGGAGGTGCAGTGGCTCCAGAGGGTCTGGGTGAGTCAGCACTAGGCTGAATAGGCCTGACCTGCATTTGGAGTAGTGGAAGGAGTAGCACCCGAACCTGAATAGGGCTGTGCCTCCCTTCCACAATGATGGCTCCGCCCCCCTGTGGTGTGTCTGGGGCCAGCGCCTACACTAACAATAAAGGTGTTTGTGCAATTGAATAGATGTATGTAAGTACCCCCCAGAATTGGTTTGGACTGGGCACAGAGCCCTGTGCCAGGGGGAAGAACAAAGACACTTGGCCTATAAATGTTGGGGCTGTGACCCCATGAACTGTGATGTGCTGGACTGGTGCTTACTTGAGGACTGCTGGGCGCCAGGAGGAACCACCATGAAGGACTCCCCCTCTGCCGGAGGGCCCTGTGAGCTGGCCTGCCTGGGCCCAGCCCTGCCCTGTGTAACCTGAAATCTAGTGTGAGGGGAGCGCTGTGCTGTCTGCCTCCCCTAACTGATCGATGTGTGGTGGGCGCTTTGATCTGTCCCTGGAACTAAGAGTGAGGAGGGTGCTGAAAATTGCCCCTCCTTATTGTGCCTCGACCTCAGGAGCATTGCGGGCGCTTCCCCAGCTGTTTTCTGAGCTGGAGGAGAGGGCTCCTGCGTAGAACCCGACGAGAGCAGCCGCGAACAAGAAGTCAGGCGGAGGATGCCTGATCGTAGGCGGGGCTCCCGAGAGGAAGTGGAGAGCCCCGCAGGTTTCACCCGCCTGGTTGTCGCTGACGTCCTTTGGGGCAGGGTCTGCTGCTAAAGGAAGGCTGCCGGAAGTCAGGAAAGGTCTACGCCTGGTTGTGGGTGGGGCAAAGCAGAACCGCGCTCCAGACCGCAAGGCGGAGGAAAGGAGTACAGAAGCCCAGGTCATCGGTGGTGAGACAGCTGCAACTTAACTCGCTCAGCCCCCCAAGGAATGGTGAGTGGGGCTGAGCTTTCTTGTATTAAGTTCCGGACGCTGTAAGGCAGGGGAATTGCCCATTTTGAGTCAGGGCAGGGGAGGGGGAGCAAGGTGTCGGCGTCCCTCCCCCCATCGACGACCGAGACCGCCCTGAGCCTCTTTTGAGTTTAAACCCGGGCCGCGGTGGTGACGGGCCCTGCCATTCTAACATTGAGCCACTGCATCGCATGGTCGCGGGCAGCTGCACCCTTACTGGGTGTTTGGGGCATTTTTCCTTTCTCTGCATTCCTTGGCAAGCCCAGTAGGGGCCCCGGATTGGAAAGTGTCACCAAGGAGGAGCTACACCGGACCTTGGTGTGAGGTCGGGGCGAGACCTTGGTCGGAGACCTTGGTGCTCCACGCTGTGTGTGTGGAAAATCACTACATCACGGGCACGGGGCTGTGTTGTGCCCTGTGGTGCACTGATGAGGGGATTTCATGGCAAATGCCTCACTCTAATGGCCACATATGCGTGCCCTGACATTATGATGTGCTGTTGGGGCTCATAACGTGCAATTGTCAGGAAGGGGCACCTGGATGTGCAGTAATGGTGTCAAAGCATAATGTGCTTATGCTGTTGTGGTAATGTGTGCACCCTATGAGCAGTTACGTTTATGCCTGAGATGTGCTCATGAGATGTGTACTGTGACCAGTGTTTACTATGGTGCACTGAGGCAGTATATGTGTAATATGCTCTTCTATGTAATGCTATGATGTTCATGCCTCATGCTTGGTGCTAAGTGCGCCCTTACCAGTAGTTACTGGTTGTCTTCACTAACTGTGAATTATGATGGTTATGACAGTGGCCTGATTGGCCCTGTAGTGTATATAATCCCTGTAAAGTCATACCAAGTGCCAGGTGGTGCAGTGTATATATGTGATTAGGTTCTAATATGTTTTATGGATAATACAAAGGCTATTTTTACATAACCTTGTGTGGAGTTTCTTTTGTGGTGTGCCTAGTGTGTCGCTCCTGTGTGTTTGTGTTGCGCAAACGCTTTACACATTGCCTCTGGGATAAGCCTGACTGCTCTGACAAGCTACCAAGGGGGTGAGCAGGGATTATCTTCAGCGTGTAACTCCCTTGCCCTGACTAGAGTGGTGGTTTCCGCCTGGCTTAGGCGCATGCCCTGGCCAACCAGAAATCCCATTTCTAACACCCGGCAGTTGACAGTGCGAACTATTACAGATAAACTGCCCCCGGGGCAAATGTGAACTCGCACTTGCCCTGGGTGCTGCACATCAGTGAAAGGCTGCCCGGCTGTCTGAAGCAGCCTGTCCACATTTGAAAGTGCAAGTAGCAATGCAGCCTTTTTTTCAAAGGGAAGCAGGGATTCCCTGTAGTTGAGTGTAATGAGTGACTACACCTGCCTGCAGGAGGATGTCTGAGGGGGTCTATGAGACCAACTTTCCCCCATTTCAAGTGCTACCTGTGGGGGCTGGGCAGCGCACTAATGTGCGCAACCTCTTTGCGAAGCACGATCAAATCACCCCGACAGCTTTGACTGTGTGCTTGCACCTATAATATGGAATGGGCGCTAAGGCAACATGCTGGCTCATTTGCATAGGGGTGTGCCCCATGCAAATGAGGGAACATCCCCTGGTGATCATGCCGGTGCTATATGTGCCTCAGAGTGGTCTGTATTACAGAAGGGGCTCCACAAGTGTCAGCGGCCCTTTGCGTAGTACAAAAGTGCCTCAGTAGTACAGAAAGCAGGCACACACGCTCATTATACCCCCAGGGCACTATGTGTTAAACAGACCCCAGTGTTCTGTATGCGTGTGCCAGGAGGTGAAGGGGTTAAGCAGAGGGCTGAGTTCTGGAGGCACCTTACATGCAGGTGGAGGGTTACCTGTGCAACTCATATACCTCTGTCTGTGACCTGAAACTAGAGCCAGATTTGCTAAGGCTTGCGCTGGTGCTTACGTGGAGCTGCACACTTTGCACTGATGGTAACCAGCCATGTGTTAGTAATGTGCAGCCTCCAAATACTACACATTTCTTCTATTTTCATGGCATTAGTTGAAATGTTTATTTTATAAAAGTAGCTGCCTGAGGTGGCTTTGACCTGGACATCAAGTCTCATGGAAGTGTCTACCAAGATGCCAAGACCCCTGATCTCAGAGGTAGCATAAGGCACATCCTATAAAAGGAGGTAAGTTCACCCCACAAAGAGGGGCAGTGGAATTAGTGAGCAGGATTTCAGAACTTTTGGGGGTCAGGAAATTTACCGACCTCAAACAGCAAATCCATGAAGGACATTGTTTAACCGATGCAGCCATGTCAACGTTCTCGTTTACACATAGAAGGGCCTGAGTCTCTCCAGCAGACATATAAACCTCACATTGTAGGCATGCAGGAAATAACAGCTCATGCTAAGAGATAGCTAAACCCTGTGGTACTCTCTATTGAGATTTGGAATCGAACAGAGCAGAAGCGCTGCTGACCTTTAACGAGAGGAGGAGATGGAAGTCCAAACATCTGTCCTTGGAATAATCCTTGATGGGACTGTGGTCAGAAAAAGAGACACATCTGGGTACACATAGTGTGAACCCAGTCCTTGAAACTGCGTGCAGGATGGCAGAGGTCAAGGGTCAATGTGAGATCTTTGCACTAGATGAGGTGGCTTGGGGGAAAAGGTTCCTTGGGTAGGAGGCTAATAATACTTGATTTAGATCCCGGTAGAGCCTCTGAAGTGCCAATGGCTCCAAAGATGCAGAGGAGAACCTCAGAGGTGCCTGCTTTAGAGGACACCCAGAAGGCTTTAGAGAACACCCAGAATGGGTAAATTGGCCAACACAGTCCCTTATCCCTTGTCCTCTGTGGAACAGGTGATCACCCCTGCTCCTAACTAGCCTAACCCTACCCTCTTGGCTAAGAAGCAGACAGTGTTCCAGCAGTGGCCATGGAGCCACACAGACCAGTTACTCTGGTGTACAGCCAGAGTCAGTGCATGGTGGCTGTGGTAACTATGGAGCAGGAGCGTCCACCGTAGATCCAGATGGTGCCAATTATTTTTAGGTTGGCCACAAACTATGCAAACGTCTTCCATTTAGATTACTTTAATGTTAAATTAACTTATGTGGATAGCCTAAAATTCTGATATGGATCGAACCCTCCAGGACCTACATTGGGCACCCCTAGCCTAGAGGTAAGGCACTAAGGCACAGATACATTCTCAAGCAGACCCTAGCTGAACTTAATGAGCTACGCTCTACAGGAGCAGCTGGTGAGTGGCATGATGGGAACTTGGCATGTGTGTCCGTCCCCTCAACTGAGGCCTCTTTGCTGAAGGCTGATGACTTGGTCAGTTCCTCTATGAAGTGACACCTATCAGCATGGTTTGGCACTGGCAGAAAGTGACCTTAACGGGTCCCTCCTAGGTGTGAACTGGTGCGTGGAAACAGAAAGGTTAGCCTTTCCATCCATCTCCATCTTCCAGTTAATGAATTTCCCCCTCAAACGTTCTACTGTTTATGTTGTTACCACAGCAAAGCCCTGTAGTAATGGCAGTAATGCAATTGTTGTACCAAGCTCTGTCTTTATCTTGAAGAACTACGACCTTCCCTTTTTAGGCTCTGGCTCAACAGTACAGCTGCCGCCAAACAATTACATGAGCATCTCTAGACAGAGACATTGACTCTGCCCATATATTGAAAGGCGAGAGTACATGTGATGGGGTATAAGTTGTGCGCTTCCCCCCGAAAACCGCTTGCCCTCCATGCAGGCGGGATCATTTTGTTTATTTAGCCAGCCACCTAAGGTGGAACTTTTAGGGGTACACACATAACATAACTTTGGAATGCTAGTAAAGTGTCTTAGATAACTAGATAATTTATGTTGTTTTTCTCTGGCAGCAGCAAGGAGGGCAGTCCATAATCTACATGATTTTTTGGGTCTAGCTTCAATCAATGAGTAGATTTGTAAAGCGCTACTTATCACCCATGAGGGCATCCAGGTGCTGGCAGGGTCCAGTTGATTAGCTGAATAGCCAGGTCTTCAGGGACTTTTGGAACTTTGGAAGAGATGGGGAGGTCCGTAGAGGGAAGGGTAGCTTGTTCCATGTCTTTGCTGCTAGGTAGAAGAAGGAGCGACCTCCGCATCTGCTACGTCGGATGCGGGGGTGAGGGTTAGAGAAAGGGACGCAGAGTTGTTTGGTGGGCTGACGGAAGTTTAGGCGGTGGTTCAAGTAGTCCGGTTCGCTGTTGTGTAGGGCCTTGTATGCATGGGTCAGGAGCTTGACAGTACAACTGTCACCTGACCTTTTAACCCACACCAATATTATTCTACAGTTCTTTGTTTCTGCATAAATACATATCCATTCTATTGCTATTTACTTGTAGTGCTTTACATTACCATACAATATTCCTTTAAAGCCAGACCTATTAGCATTGCCAATTTTGGTTATGCACAATGCTATAGTGTAGTGTACAATGTTGCTAAACCAAGCGTTTGTACTGAATAACATAACAACCAAACAACAATATGAAATTAAATAGGGGTTGGCTTGGAAAGCTGACATCTGCCATTGGTGACTGGGTGCAGCCTTGCTTCGGATGAGCTTTGACCTGAGATCCTCATGTGGTAGCAATGGGCAGTAATCTTTCTGTACTCAGTATGGAGTGGGCACAGTACTGCAAGTGAGGGCCTGCTTATGAGTGAGTACAGTAGTGAGTACAGAAGTGCAAGTGATATCTGACTGAGTGGATACCACACCAGGTGAGGTCATACCAGCAGTAAACAGATTTTCCCTGGTAAGGGTTCACTAAAGGCGCACACAAATGTTCTGGTGAGGTCTGACATTGGTGAGCACAATACTCCAGGTGAGGTCTCATCAGTGATGTACACAATAATCCTTGTGAGGTCTCACAAAGGTGACCACAATGCTCTAGTGAGGTTACACTAAGAGTTCACACAGTACTCCAAGTGAGAACTCACTAATGGTGAACACAATACTCCAGGTGAGGTCTCATCAGTGATATACACAGTAATCCTTGTGAGGTCTCACCAGAGGTGACCGCGATGCTCTAGTGAGGTTACACTTAGAGTGCATACAGTATTCCAGGTAAGAATTCACTAATGGTGAACGCAATACTCCAGGTGAGGTCTCATCAGTGATGTACACAGTAATCCTTGTGAGGTCTCACAAAGATGACCACAATGCTCTAGTGAGGTTACACTAAGAGTGCCCACAGTACTACAGGTGAGAACTCACTAATGGTGAACACAATACTCCAGGTGAGGTCTCATCAGTGATATACACAGTAATCACTGTGAGGTTTCACCAGAGGTGACTGAGATGCTCTAGTGAGGTTACACTTAGAGTGCACATAGTATTCCAGGTAAGAACTCACTAATGGTGAACACAATACTCCAGGTGAGGTCTCATCAGTGATGTACACAGTAATCCTTGTGAGGTCTCACAAAGGTGACCACAATGCTCTAGTGAGGTTACACTAAGAGTGCACACAGTACTCCAGGTGAGAACTCACTAATGGTGAACACAATACTAAGCCTGGGCTGAGTTCGCGGACTTTCGCTCTGCGGAACTCCGCGAAGTGCAGAAAAAACTCTGCTGCGCAAGGCTAAGCTCCGCGAGCAGCAGAGTGCGTTAGATAAATGACGTTTGCTGTGATTTTCAGTGCCAGGTGCTTGTCCGCACTGTGCAATCAACGCAAACAGCACCATGCACAGCGCAAGTGGGTGCTGCTTCCTTTCTGCCGCTTGAGTAGATTTTTACTCGAGCAGCAGCTTTCTCAACGCGAATGGACGGTTTCTCAACGTGAGCGGTCGCGAGCATACGCAACCACTCGCAATGAGAAATCTGACCGCCCGCGTTGAGAAATCTCGCAGGGAGGGTGATTTTCCTTGCTCGCGCTCGCCAACTTGACGTTTACGAACGTGAGCGAGGAAAAAAACTCCGCTATCCAAAGCGGGGTTGTTCGGAACTCCTCAAGCTCCGCGTAACGCAGAGTGCAGAAAACTCCGCAAACTCCGCAAGCGGAGCTGATTTCACCGCCCAGACTTACACAATACCCCTGGTGAAGTTTCACTACTAGTGCTCCAGATGAGTTGGTATATTGTTTACACCACCGTATGTCTGCTCCTTTTCCCATGACTACTCGCCTCATTTGGACAACCCAATGTTGGGTATTTTGCAGGTAATAAAATCTGTGCCTCTGACAAGTGTGCAGCTGGAGTTTGACTCTTCATGAACCTTTCCTTGGAATTCACTGGCACCTGGCCTTCAGATTCTGAAAGATTATATGCTCTAATATTAAGGAAACATTTTTTGTCTGTACCTTTGACTTCTTCCTCAGCTGCTGGTGGAGGCCCAGTGGGGGATGGTTCACTCTCCTTCGGCCCTTCTTCCTTTCCCTTGACAACCACCATGGGGAGCGGCTCCTGTAGGTTTACGCTGCTCCTGCAGACAGACACTTTTCCTGTTGACTGCCACTGCTCTGAACACTGACACTGCCTCTGTAGAATGGCACTGCTCATGTAGGCTGAAATTGTTTCTGTAAGACCAGCAGGAAACCTGTAGACTGATGCTCTAAGTTGATGCCCTCCAGTAGAATGGCACTGCTCCTGTAAGGCAAAGGTTGCGCCTGTAGACTGGCACTGCTCCTGTAGAGAGGCGCTGCTCCTGTAAGGCTGACCCTGCTTCTGTAACTCTAACACCGACCCTGTAAGTATAATGATGTAGGACTGAGACAATGCTCCTGTCCACGTTCAATGTCCCTATAAGGCTCGCTGTACTCCGGAATGCTTGATGCTATTCCTATAAGGACGAAGCGCACCTGTAGAATGAAGCTGATCCTGCAAGGGGAATGCTTCTACTTATTGCTGATGAAGCTCCTGAAAGACTGATGCTGCTCCTATAGCCTGCTGTTGCGCCTGTAGATGGAAAAGCCTCAGGTAGTCTAGACCTGTTTCTGTAGTACTAACACTGAACCTGTAGACTGATGCTGCCTCTAAAAAGCTGATTCTCCTCCTGGATGCTGACACTGCTCCTGTAAGGCTGATTTTACTCTTGTAAAGTTTCACGGCTCACTGGAATAGAATAATGCTCCAGTAGACTGAGGCTGAAGCTGCACCTGTAGATGGAGACTGCTTCCATAAGACCAGCGCCGCTGCTGCGGATTGATGCACCTGTAGGGATGGTTTGCTCCTGTAGGCTACAGCTCCCCTTTTAGTACTAGTCTATGAAAAAACAGAACAAGGGAAAACACTTGTTGATAAATGGTATTTACCCTGGCAATCAGCTTACCTCAAATGTGACTCACCCCAAATGTAATCGTTCTTTCCTTCTTGAGGAGAAGGAGTTTGCTGTTAGTGCGTTTTTTCACCAAAATCATGGTGCCATGCCCTCCCACCAAACGAGATTTTATAGTGACATTTTTATTGCCCACCCACTTATGTCCAAGGTAAGTTGACATGCAACCAGGGCTGCTGTTTACTTGACGAGCACTGACATTCAGAAAGATGTTAAACGGGCAAGCATTTATTACATGGTAACTGAAGAAAAAGCAAAGAAGCAAACAAGGTGACCAGCACCACCTAACTTTAGGAACACCGTCATTTTTAAAATGTGATAAAGCTTCAATATCTGGGGATGCTTTTCTCTGACGATCTGAGATGGGACAAACACCTGACCAGTGGAAGGTTTACACTGTTGTCTGAAGTAGGCAGTTTGAAACGATTTGATCGCAAACATGATAGCTATTCCTTCGAGCCACTAAGTAAAGTAGTTTTGGGCAAGGAAATTCCGCAGGCCTTATATGGAGCAGAGGTGTTGGTAATGGATAGACGAATTGCAAGGGAAGGACTTGAGGGCAGCATTGTGAAATCAGCTTGATTTACCAAAAAATGCTGAGATCCAGGCGATAAGGCGGGAGTTGGAATCAGTAGCATGGACTACAGCGGCAGATGAGAGGGCCTACAGGTTTATTTTATGACCAGTAATGAACCCCCAGTGAAAAACTTTTGACTTTAATTTTCCCTGAGGTATTGTCAACCTTTCCCGAGAAGAGAAACCTAGTTAAGGTTATTATGGAGCGACTAGGTGTGTCGGATATGTGTGGAGTTGGGAGTAAAGAGAAAACAAATGGCCAACTTAAGAACACTCGCAGACGCCGTGCAGAGGAAACTACCTGGAGTGAGGATTTCAAGTATTTGGGGAATAAGAGATCAGTAGTGCCTTCCCTGGTTTCCCAAGAGGGCCCAGACCCTTTTCCATATTTATACAGAATTCCAGAAAGGACCATGCACAGTGAAATCTGGCATCTGAGGGTGGGGATAGATCCGGGGTGGTGGGTGCCCGGGCCAAAAACACAGACTACAAAGAACCTTGGTCAGTGTCCATGTAAGAGGGTAAAGAATCCTCAGTCCTCCACTTGTTGGTGGACTGTGTATTCTTCCTAGAGGAAAGAAAGAAAATTCTTAAATTAGTTTTCATAAGGTCTGGGATAAGGTCGAGAGTCATGGGCCTAAGCTTGTTTGTTGTGTGAGTTGGGTCATCGGGATGTACCATTGCTGTAGGTCAATTCCTGCGCAAGATTGTATCATCCTATGCCAGGATTTCTCCAGCTAATGTTGCTCTACATTAGTACTTGTTACATCCTGGTGGCCAGATTTGTTTTCTGCATTATCCAGTGCTTAATGTGTAAAGCAATAAGTGCCAAGGCCCTCAACAGGATTCTGCTCGCAGCTAGCACCACCCATTTCCCCTGCCAGCCCTGTCAATGACAATACCAACACAACTACTAACCAGCACACTCTTTACAAGTGTGACAATTCAGACTATTCCAGGCCCCAAAGCTATTAGAAGGGCTTGGAAGGCAGGTATTAGTAATTTTGAATGTGTACTGGATTAATAAAAAAGTCAGACTGACATATGTGCCAGTGTTGACAATTAGGTGCTGAGCACTGGAAACCACCGGCCTAAATTAAGCACTGTCTCAAAAAATGGGAAACCCAATAGACCCTTGGAGGCTGGGGCAATTAAATGAGCAGGTAGGTGTGCCTACAAGGGATTAGTTCAAATATATATTTATAGCAATTGAGAAATTACATTCAAGTAAGCTCTGTTAAAAGTCGCTTGCAGTTAGATTACTCCAAAGACGATTCTGTTAATTTATCAATGAATCAAACATTCTTATAGAGATACAAAGATAAGAACAATACGGCTGTAGGTATTCTGAAACCTGACTTTATATTAATAGAAAATCATTAGTTGTAAAGGGTACAAAATCATGAAATCAACACAATGTAACCAGAAGTAAAAAAATACATAGGGTTAAATAGTCTTCATAGTTACAACTGTGAACACCTTTTCACAAAGTATTTATAGGCAATCCGAAGAGTTTACACAATGCCAAAATTGCCTGTAGTACAGTAAAATAAGGAATAGGTGTGAAAGTCGACGTTTCGGTCTAATGTTGTCTTTGTCCGTTAGACCATCCTCAGGACCTTGCTTTTGTTGATAAAAAAAAAAGACCCCTGTATATACACGAAAAATTAACCAACAATTAACGTGTGGTATCTGACACTCAATCAGTTTAGTATAAAAAGCTCACACCTGTGTGTAAAAATATCTGAGAAAGTGTGTCTCATTAATGCAAAGACAGCCTTGATATAGTTAAGGGCATGAGAGAAGTGGCATAAGTCCCAAAAAGGTCAAACCTTATCGCCCCAGAGAAGAAAGCAAAAAGATGAAGAGGAGATCAGTTAATCAGCACTTACTTCGCGCTAAGAAAAGTCAATGATTAGGAAAGCTAATCCATAGAACGTATTTCTGGTCAAGCACAGAAATGCTGAAGGAAAGAAATTTATTTATTTATTTATTTATTTAATTTGTAAGGCGCATCAGCTACCCAAAAAGGGTTTCCCGGCGCCAGGCAAAGGAGACCAGATAGTAAAAAATTAACAGCAGAAATTACTTGTTAAAAAGCCAGGTCTTCACTGATTTGCGGAATTGGGCGTAAACTGTTTCATTCCGAATGGCTATGGGAAGGGCATTCCAGAGTGAGGGCCCGAGATAAGAAAAAGATCTACCACCCATCCGAGACAGCCTGAATCTTGGCACAGAAAACCTCCCCTGGGTGGATGAGCGTAGGCATCGGGAAGGAATGTATGGGCAGGTTAAAGAACGTAGGTATTGAGGTGCAGTCCCCGCTTTAATTTTGAACATATAACTTAGAGCTTTAAATCGAATTCGATTTTCCACCCTGAGCCAATGCAAATCTCGTAAATGGCCGGAGGCAGAAGCGACCCTGGGAATCCGACAGAGAAGTCTTGCCGCGGAATTTTGAACCATCTGCAGCCTATGGGTCACTTCCTTATTGGAACCAAGATAAAGAACATTACCGTAGTCCAGTCTTGAGGTGATTAAAGCCTGAACTACTCTTCTTTGGGTGGACTCTGGTAGCATCCAGATGATCTTCTTTAGCCACTTAAGAATGGTAAAGCAAGTGGCAGCTACCTTCACAGCCTGGTGATGCATTGTTAATGAGTCATCTATGATGACACCCAGATTTCGAACTTGACAAGAGGGTTGAGGTAAAGCCCCCATCTCACAGGGCCAATGTTGTGGGCCCCAGAAACCCTTGTCTTTGCCAAGTATTAGCACCTCAGTTTTTTCCCCATTAAGCTTGAGAAAATTCGACTGCATCCATGATGCAATTTTACTGAAGCCCGATTGAAGTAGGGACAGCCCGTCTGTTTTTTCCGCGGAGAGGGAGAAGATGATTTGGGAGTCGTCCGCATAGGAGAACAGGGACAACCCCGCATCTTTGGCTACATCAGCCAAAGGCCTCACATATAAGTTGAAGAGCAAAGGACTGAGAATAGAGCCCTGAGGTACTCCATAAGGAGATGAATAGATATCAAAGCTGGCTGTTGAGGAGAAAACTTGGAAAGTGCGATTGGCCAGAAAAGAAATAAGCCAATTGAGTGCCGGGCCGCAAATACCTAATGTTCTCAACGTATTTGCTAAGACGGTGTGAGACACCGTATCAAATGCTGCACTTAAATCCAATAGAATAAGGGCAGCTGTATCTCCAGCATCCAGATGACAACGCAATCTTTCTGTGACTCCCAATAAAGTTGTTTCAGTTGAAAAGCCAGCTCTGAAGCCTGATTGGGAGGGGTGGAGAAAACCTTGGGCCTCAACAAATAGTGAGAGCTGAGAATGGATATGTTTCTCCAGAATTTTCGAAAAAGCTGGCAGTAATGAGATGGGTCGATAATTGGAATGTACAATGTAAGAAAGATAACGATTTTTTAATGGTGACTCTTAGTGTCCATCTTTTGAAAAAAGAGGAAAGCATATTTATATGTTAAAAACTCTTGCTCGGTTTTAGACAAACTTTTATCAATAACGTGAGGCGGCCACATAGCTATATCTATCAATAGCACTCTTTTTTATGCAGTTTGAAACTGTTCCACCTTTCCATAAACGAGGAACACCTCTAGTTCAGTATGTATCACAGAGGTGTGGGAAATTAAATGAAACATTATTTTTAAAGAAACGATCTTTGGTTCATCTAGCTTATATTATGAACACAAGTTCGTCATCCCATTTGTTCTATATAATGATCCTTTCTTTCAAGGACGAATTTTTACCCTTTTATGTTAAAGAGCATTTAAGAAGGAAAAGGAAAAGCAGTCTTACGTTGTCACTGCTTTGCTTAAAGACCCCAGTCAATGCGGGTACTGTCAGCCAAAAAAGGAACACAAATTCTGTCAAATAAAAAGTCCAAAGTGAGTAATAATGCAACTCGAAATTCCTAAACTAAGATACAATGAGCAAAACCGGCAGAGTTGCAAAGAGTCAAACATTTAAATACCTGTCTGTAAAACGAAGAAAGGCTCCAAGTTCTTATCTTTGTATCTCTATAGGAATGTTTGATTCATTGATAAATTAACAGAATCGTCTTTGGAGTAATCTAACTGTAAGTGACTTTTAACAGAGCTTACTTGAATGTAATTTCTCAATTGCTATAAATATATATTTGAACTAATCCCTTGTAAATTAAGCACTGGCATTATCAGGCAATTCTTGATTCTATTGGGAAGTGAGCTAGGTTTATGAAATAAAGTGGACAACTAGGCCCTTTCTAAATGGCTGGTGAAATCAAGCTATTGATAACATTGTTTTTTTGCTCCTTCCACTTTGTACTATGCATTTTATTAGCTGTATTTCTGATATGCTGCAGATTTTTTCATGAGAATCCCCTGAATAGGAATCCATGAGGCCAATTTGGTCAATGAAGGTTCCGGTGACTGTCTTTGCACAACACACTTTGCTCCACGCACTTTAATGCCCATAACTGTGATACTCTGTTGATTATATGCTGACAGGGCCAAGCTGGAGGTACAGAATTTGATATAGATAATGTGGTTAAGGAGATATTTAAAAATCCATGTTTTTATGTTGTTGTTACTTGGATGGCCCACAGTAATTGGGCTAGACCGGCCTTGTTTCTGAACTTTCAATTATGTATAGATGGAATCTAGCTTTGCATCCTTATGGATCCCATTGAGGTATTGTGCAATAACTTGATGGGTTGTACTTAATTGTGTGATGATTTGTACATGATGCAATTTGGTTAGAAGACTTTTTTAGAAACAAACTTCGTAGGAATACAGGTGTCGATGTATTGATGTATTTGTACTTTTTATTTATTGACAATTTTATGAAACTTCTATTTGTTGTATTTGTTGAAACTAAATGTGTGCTATATTTCTGTAACACTTTGTTTCTTGGAAATAAACAACTTGATTGATTGATAAAGTTTCTACAAAAATCAAAAAAAGCGTTATTTTTAACAAGCCAAGTTTTTCACCTTCTTACACCAGATTAGATGGGTGTAATGAGAAGTATTTTTTGAAAGTGATAGTTTTTCAAAATTTAACGTAGAAACATTCAGGCCTCCTCCCACCCTGACAATGCCAATAGTGAATGAAGAGGCAAGTCATTTGTAATGCGGAACCCCCTGGGTGGCCTGGGTTGGAAATATAGCCCATAACATTTAAAAAAAAATGTTATAACTTGTTAAACCAATTACAAGAGAAGATTTTGTGAAGCTCACATCGCAATGTATTTCAAAGTGCTCTTATATGTGATAATGAAGAAAGAGGAGGTAAAGTGAAATAAAACAATTGCCTGGGATCACACTATTTGGTCAAGAGGTGAAGCTTTCTGGTGCCACACTCTGCAATTCTATTTCATTCCAA
The DNA here is from genome assembly GCA_963921515.1 of Calotriton arnoldi. Taxonomy (NCBI): domain Eukaryota; kingdom Metazoa; phylum Chordata; class Amphibia; order Caudata; family Salamandridae; genus Calotriton; species Calotriton arnoldi. The sequence goes on along the minus strand of CAWUFW010013077.1, from coordinate 196,036 downwards.
CTCAATAATCAAGTTACTTTCGTTTAACACTTGGATCTCCCATGGTAGCCATAGCAAGTACAGAAGGCTTACCCCAAGGTGATGTAAAGGGATGGCGATCAGATACAGCACAACACGGTATTGCCAAGTCTATGGCTTATCTAGAGACTAGGGCTTCATTTAGAGAGCAGTATGGAATGAAACCCTTGATGGAGTGAGGTTTGTAAAATACATCCTCATGAAATTAAGTAACTCCATAATAATGTATTAACTGCATGAACTAATCAACTCCGGATACACACATTTACACAGGGGCAAACGCAATTTACATAATACACTAAATCATGTTGGCATGAGTACGTATTAACTGTTTGCGCTTTGAAAACTGTATTAATACATGTTTATGCTGTGTTGTACATTGCACATTTTGCATGTTGTGCACAAATAATGAAAAGGTTGCTTTAAATTAATAGCTTTCGCTAGGATTTATTTAACACAGGGCATTAGTATGGTGGGAGGTAAACATAATGGGTTTTATTTCATGAATTAATATTCTTTTGTGTTTGTTTATTTTAGTACGGGATTAGGCCTGCCTGAAAATGGCCTCTCGTTCAAGCCAGCATGTGGTTGGCCTGGTCGGTATGAAGTGCGCATGTGCCGGGAGGGGTTGCCTGCTCGCAGACTGCAGAGTGTACCAGATGATGCAATCTGTGTGAAGGCCATGTTGACCTGTGTCTTATTGTTTATGTGCCAAGATGCGACAACGACTGTGGGAACAGCCATCACTATGTGCAATTCAAATGTAAAAGCGGATATCATAATGAATACTGTAACAAAATGTATAACTATGAATGCTAGTAGTATACGAATGTAATGGTCTTAAATCCTTCCTTTGTTAGAACCGGTATAGGATGGATTTGTGGGGAGAACTGGATGAGGCGACCCTAGTATGATTTATGACAACCAATCACAGTCCGAGTTTCTACCGATACTGCAACATTGTAAGATAGTGTATTAGGCAGAAAGGTATAACTGATATCCCAATTGGGGGTGTGTCAGACGAGAACGCAGACGAGAACGCAGACAAGAATGCAGACGAGAACGCAGATCAGAATGCAGACGAGAACGCAGAGAGAACGTAGATGAGAACGTAGACCAGAACGCATAGAGAAGATCCAAGACAGAAAGAGCAGTCCTGCACAGAGTCAGAGAAGCTTTAGGTACGAGAACGTTGCGGGAGTGCTTGGGAGGAGACTGCGACCGAGGAGGTAGATTAATTGGGAGATTAATTCTAGTTGTTAGTTATAGCAAACTTTGCTGCATCTGTCCTGTTTAACTTTGTCCTCCGAGCCTATCTCTGGGGACCTTTTGCCACAACCTCGGCCAAGGAAGTGGTTTTCCTGTTTCTTAGGTGGGTATTGCCCTCCTTGATTGCTTAAATTTGCAAATATATTTTCTGCAAGTATTTATGCTGTACCTTCTTTCCCCATTCCTTTGCATGCTTTGATATCAATGCAAATGATTCATTTTGATTACATTGCTTGATAATTTGTTCTCTTATATGTAATCTTGTATGTGCACTGATAATCTAATCACGAGCAATAATAAGATAAAATCATTAACTGAAGAAATGACTCTGTGGTTATTTAGTTAAAGGTTAAACCGTTTAGTTAATCATAGTCACCATCAACTCTTCAACTAATGGTCCATCGACCAGAAGAAGAAGAAGTTGAAATTACTAATAGTTAGAAATAGATACAAATGTTATTAATGTGAAGTATAGTATTTAATAAAACTGACAAATTAAACCCCCCCAAATCCAGCGCCAGTCCTCAGGGATAATGTTTGATGGACCCCGTTGTTTGATAGAATAATTTATGCATGACGAGATTTTCTTTGGTCCCTGGCTCAGGAATTTAGGGGTTGCGCTGGATCAGTTTTTCTGGTAGCAGAATGATGGTTATTATTGATTAGTTTGGTGATTTATTGATTATTGATTAAATGTTTAACAGTCTATGTAAAGTGGGATAGTATCGTGTTTTATGTAGTCTTTGGAACACAGGTACAGAAGGGTATCTGGGAAGCCGTCAAAGTAAAAGTTAGCCTGAAATAAGGCAGAAGAAAAGTGTGAGAAGTGAAATCACACGGGAATAAGTGCATTGTCTGTTTAAACTAGTGATACTATTTAGCGTATAGGTGAAGAGAAGAGTGAAATAGCGAAGGGTCCACCTGTGAAAATTTGGCCTTATCCCTGGAAGAGTAGCGAGACCTCCTTTTCAATAAAAGGTCCTCTTGTGAAATTTCGGCCTTATCCCTAAAGAAGGAACAGGTCCTCTCCTAGCTTGCGTGAAGGGAAGGATAGCGGAATTGTTATACTTGCCCGTATTGGTAGGAATGTTCTTGAGAGTGAAAAACTATCTCTTTATTTAGTAAACAGACAGTGTGGTATTGTTTTATGTTGTGACTAATAAGTTATTGTAAAGAAAACAAACTTAGAAAAGTGTCGATAATTTTTGTAAAGGGAGGGTCAGCAGCAGAAGGAGAGGCTGACGTCACAGAAAAGCCGCGCTGGCATTGGTCAGACTGTAAAGACAGAGTGAGCTCAGATTGGTTGGTTGGTGTGAGCCGCGCTGGTATTGAAAAGGATAGCGGAGACGTAGAAAGCGCCGATTGGGAGAGATAGAATGTGCCGCGCTGACATTGGTCAGGTGTTTAAGGAAGCCAAGGAGTTTGATTAGTTCAGGAAGGTGTCCTATAGATCCTACTCACACTAGATTGTTAAATCCTCTATTGCCTATGAGTGTTCCCTATCAGCAGTCGTCTACTAGCAAGGCATCACAGGACCCTCCCCTAGCTTCAACATCGGGCAGGGATGTCCATAGAGGTGAAGCCGTTTGTAATGTAGATCTATCCCACATGCGGGCTCAGGGTGAGGGACCAACTAGAGGGTTTGTGCGGGAGGGTGTATATGTGAGACCTGAAGTGGAAGAAAGCCCCTCTCGGATTTTCCTTATGGAAGTCCCCAAATACAATGGCAGAACCCCTGAAAATCAGGAGTCCCTTACAAACAAGATCATACACTGGTTTAGACACACACGCCAATGCTACTCTATAATCAGGGATGACATCAGAATGGCTAAAAGATCATCATTGCCAAATACCCCTTGGGACATGATTGAGGTCACTTTCTATGATGCCGCCACTATCACTGGGTTGCTTTCCATGGAGGCCCGCAGGATCCCTCCCAAGAATTCCAGTATAACTATCAGGTATAGACCACCTTGTGATGGGTCACCTTGTAGGCCCCCTCTGACGAATAGGGTTGATGGAAATAGTTCCAGTTGACCCCAGGGTTCGATAATGCCATTGTACATGGGTAGGCAAATCCCTTATTGTCCCCCAAAACAAACCCACCAGAGTAATTACGTGGGAAATAGCTCTAGTGTACCCAGATCTCCAATTATAAATTCTCCTTCCCCAGTGTGCGTCTTGGTTGAGGACGTGGCTACAAACAATGATTGTGCCCCGGTCACTGGACCTGGGCCCGAGTTGGGCTTGAATGTAGGGGAGCCAAGTAGCAATGAGGATAGGTTAGCTGTGACACTGCAGCCCTCTCCTCTCAAGGTCCTGGTTTTGGAATGTGGCAGGGATCAATAAGTTATTAGCAGACTTAGAGTGGTGTACATTCATAGATTCCTTTGATATCATTTTATTTCAAGAAACGTGGAGTCTCTCTTGCCCGTATCGATCAGGTTATGCAACGTATGCAAAAGAAGCTACCAGGAGAGTGAGAGGGAGACCGTCAGGAGGCCTAGCAGTCTGGGTGAACATAGAGCTTGGGTGGAAAGTTAGACAGTTGCAGGTGGAGTCAGAAGACATTGTAGCTCTTGAAGTTAATAACAACAGTGGTATAAGAACGAGAATTTTCAATGTATATAACAGGGTAAAGAAAGGCATGGCTGAAACAGATACACTGCGCATCCTTGACAATGCATTAACCCAGTATTCTCAGAACTCCCAGTTATTGGTCTGTGGGGACTTTAACTGTACATTTGAGCCTCTGGCTTCAGTCCCCGACGACCTAACCAATGAATGGGACTGCGAATGGCAGGTGCCCCAGCTTGATTTGCCTTTGGTTAGGTTGAGTGCAAGAGGAGCGCAGTTGCTGGCACTTACTCTGCAGCATGATCTTAGAGCTACAAATGGTAGGACGCCCTCAGATTCAAAAGGGGACCCCACCTTTAACAGGTTCGCCCAGGAAAGTAGAATTGACTATTGCCTTGTTTCCCTTAACCACTGGCATCTTGTCTTGGACATGGCTGTGGTCAAAAGGGTTGATAGTGACCACAATGCTCTTGCTCCGACCCTTGCAAACCAAGCACCCGGGTGCACTGTTGATCGGGGTTGCCCGGATATTGGTCTCCTCTCAGTTGCCAACAATCAGAGGAGAATCAAGTGGAGCTGGGTTGAGACTCACCCGGAGGCTCTGGGTTCAGTTAAGGGGAAGGTTTCTGCTCTTCTCGAAAAAGCCGCTAGTTCAACCATGGAGCAGGTTGATGATGAGATAGGCACGAGCCATGACCTCCTCTATAGAGAAATCAGGGACCTACTGGGCAGCGAGGGGAAGCCGCAGACAGTGAAAACCAACATACAAAATAAGCAGGGAGCTTGGTACACAAAAGAATGCAGGCTGTCAAAACAGGAACTTTTAAAGGCAGTCAAGCTTAAATCTCGCCCTGATATAATACTTTGCCGCACTAAGTATAAACGAACCATTGAAAAAGCCAAAAAGGAATGGGAGGCTAGCGTCTGGTCATCGCTAAGGAGTGCTCTGTTAGCAAGGGACTCGAAAAAGTTTTGGAGTGTGGCTGCATACTGGCTAAAGGACAATAAGTCCCAGTTGGAACTTACGGTCCAACCGGAAGCCTGGGAAACGCACTTTGGTACCCTATATGCATCAAGAGACGAGATACTTGTGGGACAAGACGTAAGCCTGGTCCTTGAGGCCCTGGATGTAAATGCCCTTCACATCTCGCTTGAGGAGACTCTAGCAGCAATTGCCTCTTGCACTTTAGCACGTGCGCCTCGGCCAGATCGTATCCCCAATGATCTCTATAAGGAGGATGTGGTTTTATGGGGCAGGTATATTAATGTCTTAACAAACTCCATTTTAAGGGGTAGCCCCATACCCACCTCCTGGAAAAATGCAGAGATCGTTCCAATATACAAAAAAGTGGACAGAACTAAGCCTTCTAGTTTTAGGCCGATAAGCCTCATCGATTCTTTGCAAAAGATTTTCTGTAAACAGATATCATCCCGACTCCAGGATTGGATTGTAGAGGATGAAATCTTAAGCGATCTCCAGGCAGGTTTTCGTGTTAAAATTAGTACCCTTGATCAAACGTTCCGCTTGTCATGCCTATATTGGAAAGAAGTGCACATTAAAGGGGGGGAACTCTATGTGGCCTTCGTAGACTTGCGGTCCGCTTTTGACCTAGTTCCACGGGCTAAATTATGGAGGGTCCTCAAAGATTTAGGTATGCCACCCAACCTTTTAGATATTTTAATCAGACTGCATGCATCTAACACAGCACAGGTTAGGTGGGGGGGAACAACCAAGTCACGAACAATTTCCCTGTGGACTGTGGTGTGAGACAGGGATGTGTCCTTGCCCCCACACTTTTGATTCTTTTTATAAACGATGTAATAAAATGGCTGGACAGGGATGGGTGCGATGCACCGAAGGTGGGTAGTCGTAGAGTTCCGGCCCTCCTCTTCGCTGATGATACTCTCCTGATTGCAAAATCTCCCCAAGGTCTCCAGCAGCTTTTAAATGATTTTATTTTGTTTTGTGAGGAACGAGGTCTGGTGCTAAATGAAACTAAAACTAAATACATGATTTTTAGGAAGGGTAGGGCCAATCGAAACAAAAGACAGGTTCTTGCAGGCAGCAGCAAGTTAGAGCGTGTGGAATTCTTTGATTATTTGGGCATTCGCTTAACTCCAACTTTGAGGTGGGACCAACATATTGACAAGGTAAAGCTGCAACTTATTTTCCAAACTGCAAACCTGGCGAACATACACAGAAATACCTTCACTAGGCAGTTGGCGCCAGCATTGGAAATTTACAACATGAAAATTTTAGGGGTGCACTATATGGAGCAGAACTCTGGGGCTCTGGTAAAATAGCACCGTTGTCATTGGTCGAAAATCGATTCCTTAGATCTCTGACTAATCTCCCAGCAAGTACCCCGTTAGTTCCACTCTGTTTTGATTTGGCACACAGACAGTTGGTCCATAAAATCCATTACAAAGTTTTGATGTTTTGGTATAGATTGTGGACCGTGGAGGAATTGTCCCCATACCGGGAGCTTCTTCGCGAGCTCATGAAATCATCTACCATCAAATCAGTTCCTTGGTTTAGAGCTCTGAGGGCAATTCTAGAGAAGCTAGGGATGTTGAGGTTTTGGTCTGACCCAGGGAGTATGATCACTGTTTCAAGAACAGCACTGAAGGAACAGTACTGGGAAGCCACATCCCTACAAATTGCACTTGACGCTCAGGGCAGTCTGACTATCAATTTCCTAGACTTCAAGTGTGTACCCTGCTTTGAAGACACAGTTGATGAAATTGCTCCTCCCTTGGCCCGGAAGCTGTTTTTTCAGTTTCGTTATAAAACGCTTCCGCTTAAAACTTTTTGCAAAAACTGGAGGTCAGGCTTTGAAAATAGCGTTCTTTGCCCCGCTTGCAATGTGAATCCTGAGTCCATTACCCACCTCCTATTTTTTTGCCCATTCTATAAATCACTGAGGGCCAAGTGGATCATTCCGCTCTGTAAAATCATTGGCCCCGGTCACTATTTGGAGGTGCTAAGACTGTTAAGCACAGACACTAGTAGACTCGTGGTCTTTGGTCTATCTAGATTCTGGCACGCAGTATGGCTGAAAAGGTTCAAGTGCTTGAAGTGATGACCATTGCTTAGCACTGGATCAATCTCAATGCACTTTAGTCTGGACATCATTTATGATTCTAAAACTGATTTACTTGATGCTTTGTTTTGATTTCCTCGATCCCTCAATTACATCGATTGCTGCTTTATTTTTGTAATTTTATTCCTTTTAATTGTATTATATTTAATCATGTATTTTATATGTGCATTCTATATATGTTTTCTTTACTGTGCTGTGTATACTTTTATGACCCTGTGGTCGAAATAAAGTAAAGAAGAAGAATTATAGTGGATCGTGTTGACAAAGATTTGCATTAAGTGAAGTCGTTGACAAGCAACAAAAATGTATTTTGAACAACCGAAACAGGAGAAATTGACTTTGTTTGGAAAATTAAAAGATTCTTTAAAAAGGACAAACCAGTAATAACGAGAGAAGGAATTCCTATCCCTCCACCAAAGACACCAGCGTCTTATATGATGTTAAAATATGGTTATCATACATGTATCTGGCTAGAAAATTGGGTAGGATATACGAAGAATGATGGAATACTAGCTTTTCCAGAGCATGGTTCTTTTAATTTGGCAGTATTACGTAATTTGAGAGAAAAGATGATGATATTAGATCAAAGACCTAGACCTACACAGTTTGAAGCATTAGTAGAATGGGAAGATGAAATGTATGAAAGAGAAAGACACAGAGGTGGCAGAGTACATAGATTTATGTTTGGAAGATTTCATGATGAAAGACATGAAGACAGAATGAAGAGATGGAGAAATGGAGAGATTACTGAAGGATTGTATCCCGTTTTAATGGTAGGAGAGACTGCAGGAAACAAATGCAAAGAGAAAAAGAGACATTTAGAGCAATTTGGTTATGGGTACAACCCGAATGAATCTGATGATGAGCTGCTGGATGATATATTAGTTAAACGACCACCACCTTATCAGGAGAATTCAGCGATGGTGACACCAAATGCACCATCAATGGAAACCCCAATGACACCTCAAACGACACCAGTTCCGACTGTAAGCGAAGTAGAGCAGGAAGGAGAAGTAGAATCTGCCATACAAACCAAAGAATTAGTTGAAAAATTGAATCAGATGAACATGAAAATAGATGCAATAACTGTGCCAGTGACTTTAGGTCCAGCAATACCTGTATTTGAAAATAGACTTATCCATGAACCTTCTTTAACTGTCCCATTAAATTCCGCTATTACATCAGCTAATAGTAGAATTAATGCTGTAAGTGTCCAAAGTGAACAGCCAAATATAGTTACTAGATCAACACCTCCGACTAATTTAACAATAATTGAAACGCCTAGGGAAATAATGCAGTTACAGCCCAAAAGGATAGAGTTGGATGAGATTCCCAGAAGTGAAGTTCCAATAGGTCCAACTACTGAAGAATTAAATGATTGGGTGAAAGGGTTACAAAGGAGAAAAACACAGCCGCAACCTATAGATGTATGTAAGTTGAAAGTAGATCTGGAAGAAATGATTATTGGGACCATAAGTCCAGACAGGCTAAAGACGTATCAGGATGATGAATTGATGTATCTGTGTAAGAGTATTACTTGGAAAGTGAAGAATCTACATGAGAGGTAAGTGGAAGCTGCAGAAGAGTTGGGAATGGACATAGGAAGATCAAAAGTGTTACAAAAGACATATAGAGTGGATTTTACTAAAAACGATATAGAAAATATGATACGTCTGGTAGACGATTGCAGATAAAAGAGTTAATGGTTGTCTTGAGAAAATGGGGAGACGTAGAAAGATGGAAGGGTAGATGGATGAGGAAGAAACAAGAATTGGCTGCTAAAGAAATACATTTGCGTCCAGTAAGAGAAGTAGAAAATGTAGCTCTGGAATGTCCCATGAGAGAAGTTCCAGGAGGAGGTTATGTGCATGTTCCGTGGACTAGACAGGATATATTGTCTTTCACCAATGAGTTTCCTAGATTGAGAGAAAAGCCTGTGGAGTGGTACAAACAAGTTGAGAGATTCGTGAAAGTATCGAAAGTATTGTTGAAAGATTTAGATGGATTATTTGAAATTGTTGTCCCTGCAGATCTATGGACTGAATGTAAAATTACAGTTTATTGGCCAAAGGATGAATATCCTAGGGATGCCAAAACAGGAGCACCTTCGGATGAAGTGATGAAAAAGTATCATCAAGTGATTACTTTCTTGAAAAGCAAAATTTCTCCTAAGGAAACTGATTGGGTAAAAATTGATAGAACAACCCAAGAACCGAATGAATCTGTTCATGCCTATTATGAGAGGTTATTGCAAGTTTTTAAGCAGTATAGTGGGTTTGAGAATATTGGAGATAAAGATATGGGTCATTTTGTGTATAGGTTTGTGTATGGATTCAAACCTGAGATTAGCCAGATGATACAGCAGCATATGTTGTGTTGGCAAGCCAAAACGATAGATGAAATCTTGAGGTATGCGAAGTATTGTAGTGACGACATTGAGTCTTGTCATCGCAAGTTAAAAGAAAAGGTGATGTGGGCACAAGTGAAAGTAGCAGAGAAGCAAGAAAATCAGTTGAATTCTCAGGGTATAAACCAAATGGGAGGAGTTAGTCAGAATGCTCAGAAACCCAGTGGAGGTAGAGGTAGAGGACAAATGAGCAGAGAAGAGGCGAAAAAGAAATTTCCTTGTCATGGGTGCGGAAAGTATGGACACTGGAAGAATGAGTATAGATCAGTGCAGAGGACTAATGGAGGAAATCAAATTTTAACCCCACAGGTGCAGAGTGAGATAGTTGTACAACAGACACCGCAGCAACAGGTAGTTACTACCCAATATCAGGTCCTGCAACCACCGTTACCACATAGTGTAAATGCTCAAAGATACAGTGCGGATACAGGGTTCCACGGAGGAGACCAGATTGGTAAAAATACTAACACAAATGTGATTCCCCAATTTTGGATGCATTGTGATGGAAGTGATGTTGAGTCGAATCAATGACGGTGCCTGAGGGGGGAGGAAGAGTGCGTGCTTGGCACTACTCTGGAGGTAGATCAGTCAGGTCCATTTGTTGATGGAAAAGTGGAAGGTAATGATATCACCTTTCTTGTGGACACTGGTGCTACCCGTTCTACTGTGAGAGCAGCAGAAATTCCAAACCTACCCCTCTCGGGAGAAACTATCCAGGTAGTAGGAGTCTCAAATAAACAGATAAATACTCCAGTTACTAAACCAATTGAAGTACATATTGGCCCCTTTAAAGATATGCATCGGTTTGTAGTGTGTGACTCGAGTCCAGTGAATTTGTTAGGAAGGGATTTGCTGTGCAAAATGAATTGCACAATTTACTGTACACCGGATGGTATTGCATTTCAGACACCTGATGAGGATGTCGCGTTTAAAATGGTGCTAGCAAAGCAAGGAACCGAAGTGAATGAATTATTTTCACTTCTTACAGACAAAAGTGTGCCTGAAGAATTAATGAAGGTAGTGAATTCAGAGGTATGGGATTTCACAGGACAGGAGAATGGACTGATGAAGAAAGTGGATCCGATTAGAATCACAGTGAAAGATGGTATTGACTATCCAAATACACCACAGTATAAAATGAAGCCAGAAGTTATAGCAGGAATAACTCCTGTGATTGATCAAATGATTGAACAAGGAATTTTAAAAGAAATAATTAGTCCTTGTAATTCGCCTATTATGGGATTGAAAAAGCCAAATGGAACCTATAGAATAGTACAAGATTTGAGAAAGGTAAACAAAATTGTTGTGCCTTGTTGTCCAGTTGTGCCAAACCCAGCAGTGATTCTATACCAAATCCCACATGATGCGGAGTGGTATACTGTGATAGATTTGTGTCATGCATTCTTTTCGATTCCCTTCAATCAATCATGTCACTTATAAAGCGCACTACATACCCGCGAGGGTCTCAAGGCACTGGGGGAAGAGGGGGGTGGTGCTGCTACTGATCGAAGAGCCAGGTCTTGAGGAGTCTTCTGAAGGCCAGTAGGTCTTGGGTCTGTCGGAGGTTGGTGGGGAGGGTGTTCCAGGTCTTGGCGGCGAGGTGGGAGAAGGATCTGCCGCCGGCGGTCGTTTTCCGGATGCGGGGGACTGTGGCGAGGGCGAGGCTGGTCGAGCGGAGCTGGCGGGTGGGGGTGTAGAAGCTGAGTCGTCTGTTGAGGTAGGCTGGTCCGGAGTTGTGGAGTGCTTTGTGTGCGTGGGTGAGGAGCTTGAAGGTTATCCTCTTGTTGACAGGGAGCCAGTGCAGGTCTCTCAGGTGGGGTGTGATGTGGCTGCGTCGGGGGATGTCGAGGATAAGACGTGCAGAGGCGTTCTGGATGCGTTGCAGCCGTCTCTCAGGAGCTTAGCCGTCGTTCCTGCATAGAGGGCGTTTCCATAGTCCAGCCTGCTGGTGACGAGGGCCTGGGTGACTGTTTTTCTTGTTTCGGTGGGGATCCACTTGAAGATCCTGCGGAGCATTCGGAGGATGTTGAAGCAGGATGAGGAAACGGCGTTGACCTGCTTAGTCATGGAGAGGGTGGGGTCGAGGATGACCCCTAGGTTGCGTACGTGGTCGGTGGGTGGCGGGGCTGTTCCCAGTGATGTTGGCCACCAGGAGTCGTCCCAGGCTGAAGGGTTGGAACCAAGGATGAGGACCTCCGTCTTGTCCGAGTTCAGCTTCAGGCGGCTGGTCCTCATCCATTCGGCGACGGCCTTCATTCCTTCGTGGAGGTGGGCTTTGGCGGTGTGAGGGTCTTTGGTGAGGGAGAGGATCAGCTGGGTGTCGTCGGCGTAGGAGATGATGTTGAGGTTGTGCTGTCGGGCGACGTGGGCGAGGGGTGCCATGTAGATGTTGAACAGCGTTGGGCTGAGGGAGGAGCCTTGGGGTACGCCACAGATGATCTTGGTGGCCTTGGATCGGAAGGGGGCGAGGCGGACACTTTGTGTTCTGCCGGAAAGGAAGGATGTGGTCCAGTCCAGGGCCTTCTCTTGGATCCCGGCGTCGTGAAGGCGTGTTCGTAGTGTTTGGTGGCAGACCGTGTCGAAGGCGGCTGATAGGTCCAGGAGGATGAGGGCTGCTGTTTCTCCGTTGTCTAGCAGGGTCCTGATGTCATCGGTGGCGGCGATGAGGGCGGTTTCGGTGCTGTGGTTGCTGCGGAAGCCGGACTGGGAAGGGTCCAGGATGTTGTTCTCCTCGAGGTAGCTGGTCAGTTGTTTGTTGACGATTTTCTCGGTGACCTTCGCGGGGAACGGGAGCAGAGAGATGGGTCGGAAGTTCTTGAGGTCCTTAAGGTCTGCCTTGGGTTTCTTGAGTAAGGCGGTGATCTCGGCGTGCTTCCAGCTTTCCGGGAAGGTTGCTGTCTCGAAGGAGATGTTGATTATTTTCCGGAGATGGGGCGCGATGGCTGAACTGGCTTTGTTGAAGATGTGGTGAGGGCACGGGTCTAGCGGTGAACCGGAGTGGATGGTGTTCATGATCTCGCTGGTGTCCTCGTCGTTGATGTTGGTCCAGGAGAGCAGGCGGTTGGTGGTTGTGGGGGCAGTGGTCTCGGTGGTTGCCGGGGCGGTCGTGGTGTTGAAGCTGTCGTGGATGTCGGCGATTTTGCGGTGGAAGAAGGTGGCCAGTGAGTCGCACAGGTCTCGCGACGGCTGGATGTCGTTGGTGTTGGAGCTGGGGTTGGAGAGTTCCTTCACGATGTTGAAGAGCTCTTTGCTGTTGTGTGCGTTGTTGTCTAGGCGGTCTTTGAGTGAGGCCCTTTTGGCGGATCTGATGAGGTGATGGTGACTGCGGGTGGCGCTCTTGTGGGCGGCGTAGCTGTCCGCTGTCCGTTCGTGGAGCCAGATCTTCTCCAGTTTTCGGCATGTTCGTTTGGAGGCCTGGAGGTCTTCGGTGAACCAGGTGGCTTTCTTGCTGGTGTGGCTGTTGGGCGGATTCTTGAGCGGGGCGAGGGTGTTGGCGCAGTCGTCGATCCACTGTCTGAGGTTGCGGGCGGCGGTGTCGGGGTCGGAGGGTTCGGCGGGTGGGCTCAGGGCGAGGGTTGTGGTTAGCTGGTCTTCCGTGACTCTGCTCCAGCAGCGGCGAGGCATTTGTTTGGTGCGGTGGTGCATGGTGGGCTTCCTGTAGGTGAAGTGGATGCAGTGGTGGTCAGTCCAGTGGGGTTCGGAGGTGTGGTTGAAGGAGACGTGTGGGCTTGCGGAAAAGATGGAGTCGAGCGTGTGGCCGGCGGCGTGGGTGGGTGTAGTCACGAGCTGTCTGAGTCCGAGGGTGGCGAGGTTGTCGATCAGGGTGGTGGAGTTGGTGTCCTTGTTGTTCTCGAGGTGGAAGTTCAGGTCCCCGAGGAGGATGTAGTCAGTATTTATTTGCTTTCCGGTTTGGAGATCGTGTTCTGGCATGGTGCCGAGTTCCTCAAGGCTATACTGAGAGTCCTTCAATTTTTAATCAGATATTGAAAAAGTGTCTGGAAGATTTGAGGATGTCTGAAGAGTCTGTTTTGGTTCAGTACATTGATGACTTACTAGTGGCATCAAAGATTCGAGAAGCCTGTGTTGCAGACACAGTCGCTTTACTGAACCATTTGGCAGAAGGTGGACATAAAGTGTCCCCTGCGAAATTGCAATTCTGCCAACGAGAAGTCCAATACTTAGGTCATAAGATTGAGAAGGGAGTCAGAAAGGTAACATCAGAACGTATTCTAGTGATTAAGGACATGAAGCCTCCAACGACACAAAGGGAAGTGCGAATGTTTTTGGGAGTGGTTGGATATTGCAGACAGTGGATCAGTGGATTTTCACTGATGGCAAAACCTCTACAGAGGTTGACGAGGAATGATGTGAAAGATCCAGTTAAATTGGATGAAGAAAGTATGGATGCTTTTGTTAAACTGAAAGATAGTCTGTGTAAGGCTCCGGCATTGGGAATGCCTGATTATTCAAAGGATTTTGCATTATATTGCAGTGAAAGAGATGGATGTGCACTTGCAGTTTTAACTCAAAGGCATGGAATGTCAAGACGACCTGTGGCCTACTTTTCAGCTACTCTAGATTCAGTGGCTGCCGCATTACCTGGATGTTTGAAAGCAGTAGCTGCTACTTGTGTGAGTCTGGAACAGAGTGAAGGGATCATAATGGGTCATCGTGTGAGAGTGTATGTGCCACATTCAGTTGAGATCCTTTTAACAAGGACACGGACTCAGCACCTCACCTATAGTCGGCTGACTAGGTATGAGAGAGAGGTTCTGGGAGCAGAAAATGTGACAATAGTGATATGTACAAATGTGAATCCTTCTACTCTATTGCCAGATGTTTGGGATGAAGAAGTAAAGGATGAAGCTGAACATGATTGTTTGGATGTGACTGAATTTTGCACCAAGCCCCGTCCTGACAAAGACGTTCCTCTTGAGGAATCAGATCGTGTGATGTTTGTTGATGGTTCTTGTTTGCGAACTGAAAGAGGTGTGTTGAGTTCTGCTTATGCTGTCTGTACTGTAGCAGAAATCCTGGAAGCATCCTGTCTAAAGGGGATAAAATCTGCACAAGTGGCTGAATTAATAGCTCTAATTCATGCCTGTAAATTGGGAAAAAGTCAGAAAGTGACCATAATTACTGATAGTCAATATGGTTTTGGCATTGTGCATGATTTTGGAGAACTATGGATGCAGAGGGGATTCCTGACCTCTTCGGGGTCCTCCATCAGGAATAGTCAATTTGTAAAAGAATTACTGGAAGCATTACAATTGCCAAAACGAATTGCAGTGGTCAAATGTGCCGCACATAAGTCAGGAGATGATTATGTGACTCAAGGCAAAAGATTTGCTGTCCAAGTAGCACAATATTGTGCAAAGAATGAGACTTCCAAAAATCGGGGAAGAGCAAAAGAACATACGGTTTGTCAACTTATGTTTACTAACACTATTGAAACCTGGGATGAAGTGAGACAATTGCAGGAAGAGGTAGATGATGAAGAGAGACAGGAATGGGAAAAAGTAGGATGTAGAAGACGAGAAGATGACGATGTATGGGTATACACTGATGGAAGACCAGTCATGCCAGATAGTTTACTTTCTCATATGGCAAGGATGTATCATGGAATGACACATATAGGTCGAGACGCCATGGTCAGATCATTCCAACAGACATGGTTTAATCCTAAATTCAGGACTATTGCAGAGAGCCTTTGTCAGAGATGCCTGACGTGCCAACAGCAAAACCCAGGAAGAAAAACAATAGTTAGTATGAGAACAATAGGGAGGGCAGGTGGTCCTTTTACCAGACTACAACTCGATTTTATTGAGTTGCCTCCCTGTAACAAGCTCAAATATGTGTTAGTAATTGTGTGTTTGTTTTCTAGATGGGTAGAAGCTTATCCAACAAGGAGGAATGACAGCCTAACAGTGGCAAAACTTTTGTTGAGGGAATACATTCCTAGATATGGTTTTCCAGTCACGATGGAAACAGATAGAGGAACACATTTCGCTAGTGAAACAATCAAACTGATTTATGAAGCATTGAGTATTCAACCAAAACTTCATTGTGCTTATCGTCCAGAGGCTTCTGGAATAGTAGAACAGATAAATGGCACAAAAAAGAGCAGGTTAGGGAAAGTGTGTAGATCCACGGCACTGAATTGGCCTGACGCTTTACCCCTAGTTTTGATGAGTCTCAGAAGCATTCCTGACAAAAAGACAGGACTGAGTCCCCATGAAATATTGATGGGAAGAGCAATGAGACAAGCATTTGTACCTGCGAACAAATTAATAAATATATCTGATGATCTCATCCTTGACTATTGCAAAGGATTGGCTGATGTAGTACGTTCTGTGTTTCATCAGGTTGGAGCTGACGTGACCACAACACAACAGACTCAAGCGCATGATCTGAGCCCTGGTAAGTGGGTTCAGGTGAAAAGGCATAGAAGAAAAACTTGCCTAGAGCCCCGCTGGGAAGAACCCTACCAGGTCATATTGGTGACAACCACAGCAGTAAAGTGTGCTGGTCTACCGAATTGAATCCATGCCAGCCACACTCATCGAGTCCCAAATCCACTTGAACCACGAGTAGAGCGGCATCTGGAGATCTCAAGTACAAGCTCTGAATCAGAGGCTGAAGCACAAGAAACTGGTGAAGCTGGAGCACTAGACTCTGAAACTGGTGAACATAAACTGAAAGACTCTGAAGATCAGATTGAGGAGGAGTTGCCTAGCCCAAGTCAAGTAAAGTGGGTACCAGCTACTGGGACTGAAGAAACTGCTGTTGAACGAGAAGAGAGACAACTTTGCGATAGATAGGAAAAGGATGGAAGAGAAATAAGTGAAAGAAATACAGAAGAAGAAAAAGAAAAAGAAAGCAAACTTAAAGTAGGTGCAAAGAAACGAAAGAACAAATTGAACAAGGAAGAAGAAGAAGTACAACCAAAAAGGGCAAAGACAGATGATCATTTGCCAAGTGGAATGAAAAGACTGAAATACAGAGTGGTAAAAAGAAGACCCGAGAGCAAGTTAGAACAGATAAAGGAAGTTTCAGGGGAAATAGAGCAAGGAGAGTCGGATGACGAACCAGTGCTGCGACCAAAGAGAGTGAGAAAAACAAACAGAAAGTTCAAGTCACCTGACTGGATTTACATAGTGTTGGAAATGGGGGTCTCTAGGTGGCAATGGCTGGCGCCACTGTCCAAATAGGGACCCTTCTCCCCAAGTCAGGGCAAGTGGGCTACCCCCTTTGATAACCCCTGCTCAACCCTGTGGTAACGTAGCACGAGCAGCTAGGCCTATCTCAGAGGCAGTGTGTGAAGCATTTATGACCATGCACAATAAGGCAGTAACAACACCACAAAAGGACACAACTCAAGTAGGTATAGAAAAAAATAGTATCTTTATCTAAGGTTTGGTACGAGACTCTCAGAAGCGTTTTAACCAGTCATCAGGCATGTAAATCATTAGGGACTTAAAAAAAAGGCAATACGTGTTCACCAGGACGTGCCACTGACTGAGTTCAAGGCCTGGGTCTACGCGACCCGTTGCGCACCCGATACCTGCCATTGGACGGGGACCCAGCACGTAGCTTCTTGAAGAAGCGGAGACGGTGACAGGTGGACTCCCAGCGACCACAGTTCTCGATGGCAGTGGTCTGCAAAGTGCACTCGCAGCGATTCGGGCACTCCGGGACAAGCGGGCCCTCAGCGGCAGCAGCACGCGGCTGCGGCGGCCCGGGCTGGTGGTGGTGATGACTCTCGTCGTGCAGCTCCGTGGTGGGCTCGCGGCGGCAGCAGCGCTCTCCTAGCTGCGGCGGCCCACAGGACGATTCACGATGGTGCAAGGTTGACAAAGACGTGGGCACTCAGCGGCAGCAGCTCTCTCTTAGCTGCGGCGGCCCACAGGACAAATCCCAATGATGCAAAGTTAACCAGGGTGCGAGCACTCAGCGGCGGCAGCTCTCTCTTAGCTGCAGCGGCTCACAGGCCAAATCACGATGATGCACAGTTAGCAAGGGTGCGAGCACTCAGCGGCGGCAGCTCTCTCTTAGCTGCGGCGGCTCACAGGTCAAATCACGATGATGCACAGTTAGCAAGGGTGCGAGCACTCTGCGGCAGCAACACTCTCTTAGCTGCGGTGGCTCACAGGACAATTCACGAGGATGCAAAGTTAGCAGGGGTGCGAGCACTCAGCGGCGGCAGCTCTCTCTTAGCTGCGGCGGCTCACAGGTCAAATCACGATGATGCAGAGTTAGCAAGGGTGCGAGCACTCCGCGGCAGCAACTCTCTCTGAGCTGCGGCGGCTCACAGGACACATCACGGTGATGCCAAGTTAGCAACGGTGCGAGCACTCAGCGGCGGCAGCTCTCTCTTAGCTGCGGCGGCTCAAAGGACAATCCACGATGTGGCACAATTAACACGAGTGCGGGCATCCAGCGGCGGCAGCTCTCTTAGCTGCGGCGGCCCACACAGTCTCAGCGCAGGTTCTGCAGGTTCAAATTGAAGGCGGGCACTCAGCGGCGGCAGCTCTCTCTTAGCTGCGGCGGCCCACACAGTTTCAGCGCAGGTTCTGCAGATTCAAATTAAGGCGGGCAATCAGCGGCGGCAGCTCTCTCTTAGCTGCGGTGGCCCACACAGTTTCAGCGCAGGTTCTGCAGATTCAAATTAAGGCGGGCACTCAGCGGCGGCATCTCTCTCTTAGCTGCGGCGGCCCACACAGTTTCAGCGCAGGTTCTGCAGATTCAAATTAAGGCGGGCACTCAGCGGCGGCAGCTCTCTCTAGCTGCGGCGGCCCACACAGTTTCAGCGCAGGTTCTGCAGATTCAAATTAAGGCGGGCACTCAGCGGCGGCAGCTCTCTCTTAGCTGCGGCGGCCCACACAGTTTCAGCGCAGGTTCTGCAGATTCAAATTAAGGCGGGCACTCAGCGGCGGCAGCTCTCTCTTAGCTGCGGCGGCCCACACACAGAGTTCACAAAGGTTACCAGTCCGCGTTCCTCACAGTAGAACTAGAGGTTCCGGATTACTCGACGGAGGCCTCACCTGCAAGTAGAATTCCTAGCGAAGGAATTCGGGCGGCTGATGGGGTGAAGTCTAATGTCCCTGAGACTTCAGCAGGAGGCGCTCTCAATTCAGGCCCTTGGGTAGTTTCTTCAGCAAGCTTGGTGAAAGTTTCAAAGTCCTTTCCTCTGTCCGCTCGGACAGAGTTTCGTCTTGACATCCAGAAGGAACACACTTGAAACAGGATTCAGCGCAGCGCTTTATACCTAGAAAGTCTTTGTTCTCTGCAGTCACAAATCACTGCATCCAGTCAGAACCAGTTCGGTGGGGTCGGGGAGCACTTGGTTTACGAGGCGACATCCTGCCCTTTGGGAATCTGGGGGTCTGCTATCAGACGCCCAGTGGGAGATGGAGCCATCATTCACCTTGCCAGGCACGGCCCTGCTCGGATCAAAGAGTCACCCCTCCCCATACTCTAAATGCCGATCTCTCTCTCCGGCCAGGTCTGACCCAGCTGGCCCTGCTGCTCCAAAACCAGACGGCCAATACACACGCTAGCAAAAGCCTACAGGAAAGCTTCAGACCAGAAAATACCTCGTTTCTAGTAGAGGCATTTTCGAACACGGGCTACGCTAATAATCCTTACTAAAAGATGCATCTCCATGTTCTGAGCTTACACATATCAAATTCGACGTTCCTATCAGGTTCCTGGGGGCAGGGAGGATTAAGGCATGCAATACTCAGCCTGCACATTCTGGCCTATGAGAACGGGTGGCCTCGCAATAGTGAACAGTGAAATGGAGGGTAACTCGCTATTAGAACATGCTACACAGACATACTTTCAAAGCTGCTTTGGTGGGTAGCGCAAATCAGCGCTGCCAGCCCACCAGCAGTATTTGGTCTATCAGCCCAGGCACACGCAGTGCACTGATACTAGGGACTGACAGGTAAACCAAACGAGCCAATTATGATTATTCCAATTCATACAGTTATCTTTACATAGGGAGCATTCGCGCTGTGTCACTGATTGGCAGTGGCACAGCGCCCAGAGCATCTAAATCCAGCCAACATAAAAGGTCAGAGGAGAAAAGAGGAAGGGAGACCCGCGCCAATGATGCCAGGTCTAACACACGTCCCCTCCAGCTGAAATGTGGGGAGAACTAACCATTCCCTTGGGAGTTCTCATCACTAAGGCGGAAGAACCTGGACAGACCGTCGGCATTGGCGTGCTCTGTACCAGGGCGGTGTTCCACCGTGAAATCCATACCCTGTAGGGAAATGGACCACCTCAACAACTTGGGATTCTCACCCCTCATATGCATCAACCATCTAAGGGGCCTGTGGTCTGTCTGAACCCGGAAGTGAGTCCCAAACAAATATGGCCTCAGCTTCTTCAGCGCCCAGACCACAGCAAATGCCTCACGCTCAATTGCACTCCACCTCTGTTCCCGGGGAAGTAACCTCCTGCTTAGGAAGGCTACCGGTTGGTCTAGTCCCTCCTCATTGATCTGTGACAGAACAGCCCCTATACCATGCTCTGAGGCGTCTGTCTGGACAACGAATTCCTTTGAAAAGTCGGGCGCCTGAAGCACGGGTGCAGTGCACATGGCAGTCTTCAGGGCGTCAAAAGCGTTCTGACAGGTGTCAGTCCAGTTTACCTTCTTTGGCTGCTTCTTAGAAGTCAGCTCAGTCAAGGGTGCAACAATGTTACCATATCCTTTGACAAACCTCCTGTAGTACCCCGTGAGTCCTAAGAAGGCTCTCACCTGCGTCTGAGTCTTGGGGGTTCCCATGCCAGGATAGTTTCAATCTTGGGCTGAAGGGGCGCCACCTGGCCGCTCCCTACCTGGTGCCCCAAATACACTACAGAACCCTGCCCAATCTGGCACTTACTGGCTTTGATTGTGAGGCCTGCCTTCTGCAGTGCCATCAATACCTCCCAGAGGTGGCGCAGGTGGTCCTCCCAAGAGGAGCTAAACACCGCAATGTCATCCAGGTAGGCGGCACTGAAGTCTTCCAGCCCGACCAACACCCTGTTGACCAGCCTCTGAAAGGTGGCAGGGGCATTCTTCATTCCAAAGGGCATCACCCGGAACTGGTAGTGCCCATCGGTAGTGGAGAAGGCTGACCTCTCCTTTGCCCCCTCGGTCAAGGCGATCTGCCAATACCCAGACGTCAAATCAAATGTGCTGAGGTATTTGGCAGCCCCTAACCGATCTATGAGCTCATCAGCTCTGGGGATGGGGTGCGCGTCAGTCTTCGTGACTGAATTGAGGCCCCGATAGTCCACGCAGAACCGAAGTTCGGGGGTGGTACCAGGCGTTGCAGCTTTTGGTACCAGGACCACTGGGCTGGACCAAGGACTGCTAGAGGACTCAAATCACCCCAAGGGCAAACATTTTGGTAACCTCATCCTTAATGTAGGCCCTTACCCGGTCAGTCACTCGGTAAGCCTTGTGCTTAATGGGAGGACTGTCCCCGGTGTCCACGTCATGGACACACCAATCAGTGACACTAGGTACCAGGGAGAACAGATCACTGAATTGCCCCACCAGGTGGCGACAATCACCCTGCTGCTCAGGGGTCAGTGTGGTGGAGAGGACCACACCCTCCACTGACCCATCTTGCTCCCCTGCACACAGGAGGTCAGGAAGGGGCTCGCTCTCCTCCTCCATCCCAGCATCTGTGGCCAGAAGCATGCCCACTTCAGACCTCTCAAAGTGGGGCTTCAGGCGGTTAACATGCAGGACCCGCAAGGGGTTCCTGGGAGACTGCAAGTCCACCACGTAGGTAACAGGACTCTTGCGCTCCACCACCTCAAAGGATCCGGTCCACTTATCCTGGAGCGCACAGGGCTCCACCGGGGCCATGACCCAAACCTTCTGTCCAGGCTGAAACTCGATCAGAGTGGCATTCTGATCGTGCCAGCGTTTCATCTCTTCCTGGCTGGTTTCCAGGTTTGCCTCAGCAAGTTTCCTGAAACGCCGAGTCTGGTTCCTGAAGGCCAGCATGTAACTAAACACATCCTGGGGAGGTTTCCTGGGAGATTGCTCCCAGCCTTCCTTGACCAGGCTCAGAGGCCCTCTTACCGGGTGACCATAGAGCAGCTCAAAGGGACTGAACCCTAAGGACTTCTGTGGCACCTCACGGTAAGCAAACAACAGGCATGGTAAGAGGACATCCCACTTACGCCTCATGGGCTCGCCTAGGCCCATAATCATGCCCTTAAGGGTCCGGTTGAATCTCTCAACCAGCCCATTACCCTGGGGGTGGTAAGGAGTGGTGAACTTATACGTTACCCCACACTCCTCCCACAGAGACTTCATGTACTTGGAGATGAAGTTAGTTCCCCTATCGGACACCACCTCTCTGGGGAATCCCACACGGGAGAAAATCCCCATCAGTGCCCGTCCCACCACGGGGGCCGTCACTGTCCTGAGCGGGATGGCCTCAGGGTACCAGGTGGCATGGTCCACCAAGACCAGGATGAACCTGTTGCCCATGGCTGTCTTGGGATCCAGAGGCCCCACAATATCAATGCCCACTCTTTCGAATGGGGTGCTCACCACGGGAAAGGGCTGTAGTGGGGCCTTAATCTTCCCCCCACTCTTCCCACTTACCTGGCAAGTCTCACATGTTCTGCAGTGAGCATCGGAGCTCCTGCGCATCTGGGGCCAATAGAAGTGGGTGACCAGCCTCTCAAAGGTCTTGGTCTGCCCCAAATGTCCGGCCAGTGGCACATCATGAGCCAACCCCAGTAGGAAGGTCCTGAAGCGCTGGGGTACCACTAGCACACGGGCTGACCCAGGCTCAGCAACCTTAGGCTCGCTGTAAAGGAGGTCGTTCTCCCAATAGATCCAATGTGACCCTGTCTGGTCACCTACTGCCTGGGCGGCGGCCTGTCGCCGCACCCCCTCAAGAGAAGGGAAGGTTCTCTGCTGCTCACAAAATTCCTCCCTGGAGGGCCCCCCTTCCTGCTGCCAATGGGTCAGCTCCAGCAGGTCCCCCAGTTCGGCCACTTGTTCCCCTGTAGGTCCCAGGACATCCCCCTCAAGGTCTGCTCCCTCTGGGACCGTGGGAACCGGGGGGGCCGGTTTCCCGCGCCCCCTATCCCTTCTCTGTGAGGCAGGGGCCTGGGCCATACTTTCAGGCTCCAGACCCTCCTGAACATCCTTCTGAGCTGTCATGGACCGAGTGGTCACACACGCCCACTGAGGCAACCCCAACATTTCCAAATGAGACTTTCTCTCCACCGTAGCCCACGGGGAGTTCTCCAGATCATTGCCCAACAGACAGTCTACAGGCATGGTGGCCCTCACAGCCACTTGAAGAGTTCCTGTGACCCCCCCACTTGAAGAGAACCTGAGCCACTTCACACTGGCTCTCTGAGTTGTCTGCTGACACTACGGGGCAGAATGCATGGGGGAAAACTTGCTCTTTGGACACCAACCGGGAGCTGACAGCAGTCACACTAGCTCCGGTGTCCCTGAGAGCCTCCACCCTATGGCCATTGATGGTCACCCACTGCCGGTACTTCTGAGTGTTGGTCGGCAGTGTGGGGTTAGGGACCTTCTCGAAGTCCCCTAGTGAGACAAGGGTTAACTCTACGGGATCCCATCCACCTTGGACCTCCATTTCCTCCCCCCCAGGGCTACACTGGCAATCTGGCGGGATGGTGCACGGGGTGGTGCACGAGGGGATGCATTGGGGTCCCTCTGGGGACACTGGGGATCATAATACCGGTGGCCCACTTGACCACACTTGAAACAAGTAAGGGGCCCCCTATGAACAGGCCTACCTGTCGGGGACACTGGCTTCTTCTCAGGGGGAGGCTGGGACACCACTGCTTGGTTCCTTTGGGAATTACTTTGGGGCCCTCTCTGGAACTCCCTCTGTTTACCCTTGTCCCCCCCACTTTTCTGCTGGGGACCCTGCCCACCTCGGGCGAAGTCTCCCACAAAAGCTTTGCGGACCCGGGTGCTCACCCAGCTGTCCGCCTCCTCAGAAAGCTTCCTAGGGTTAGTCAGCTTGCTATCAATCAGGTGCTGGCGTAGCTCTGGAAAACAGTTACTGGACAAATGCTCCCACGCAAACAAATCATACAATTGCTCGAAAGTTTCCACTTTGCTACCTTTTACCCAGCAATCCATTGCTCTGCAGAAAAAAGACACATATTCAACCCACGTGGTACCCTCTAACTTCTTACAGGTCCTAAACCTCTGCCTGTACATTTCTGGGGTCAAACCATAACGGGTCATCAAAGCTTCTTTCATATGGGCATACACCATCCTGCTCTCCTCAGGCAGGTCCAACAGGGTATCCCTACCATCACTCACAAAGCGCCCCCACAATCCCGCTCCCCAATCCTGCTCAGTGGACCCGGTGGGACACCATTGCTATCTCATATGCGGCAAACCATTGCCCAATATCCTCACTCTTGTGAAAATCCTTAATGACATCCTTAGGAATATAAACTCTATTCTCAGGAGTTACTAACGGTATGCTGCCACCAGAGGGGGAGACCGGGACACTCCTCGCCCTGATCTCTATCTCCCTCAACATTCTCTCATGTTCCATTCTCATTTTCTCAAGTTCAAATGACAATCGATTTTTCTCAATGTCTAACTTCTTACTCTCAAGGTCCTTCTGACCTTCCAATTTAGCCATCTCCAAACTATGCCTCCTATCTCTCTCCCTGTCCTCCAGCTCTTCTGGGGTCAGGCTCCTTTGGGATACACTAGTACCTGGATTGGAGGGTGTTCTATCTCCCCCACCCTCTACTGCGTCATCCGGCTGCCCTCCAGCATTCTATTCCTCATCCACAGCGGACTCTTTCGCTTCCCACCAGGCCTTCTGCGCCTTGTGGTACTCCTCCTTCCTAGAGAGACCTATCAGGGGGACTGCGAAGTGCTTACAAAATGACTTCAGCTGTTTGGCAGTATAGGTATCTAATCTTCCCTCCTCAAAGGCGAGATCCTCCGAAGCATTGAAGGTTGGCTTTCCCATGTTAGCAGTACTCATGGCTGCGATCAACAATTCAATACTAAACAACCAACTAAAAAAAAAATTCGGAGAGAGGAAAAAGAAATCCGCGCGTGTCTGCGCTTTGGTTTGTACTCACTAGTGGTGTCTACCAGTTATTGTACGTGGATCATAAATGCAAGTTCTGATCCCACCGCTGCCACTAATGTTGGAAATGGGGGTCTCTAGTTGGCAATGGCTGGCGCCACTGTCCAAATAGGGACCCTTCTCCCCAAGTTAGGGCAAGTGGGCTACCCCCCTTTGATAACCCCTGCTCAACCCTGTGGTAACGTAGCACGAGCAGCTAGGCCTATCTCAGAGGCAGTGTGTGAAGCATTTATGACCATGCACAATAAGGCAGTAACGACACCACAAAAGGACACAACTCAAGTAGGTATAGAAAAAAATAGTATCTTTATCTAAGGTTTGGTACGAGACTCTCAGAAGCGTTTTAACCAGTCATCAGGCATGTAAATCATTAGGGACTTAAAAAAAAGGCAATACGTGTTCACCAGGAAGTGGCACTGACTGAGTTCAAGGCCTGGGTCTACGCGACCTGTTGCGCACCCGATACCTGCCGTAGGACAGGGACCCAGCACGTAGCTTCTCGAAGAAGCGGAGACGGTGACAGGCGGACTCCCAGCGACCACAGTTCTTGATGGCAGTGGTCCGCATATTGCACTCGCAGCGATTCGGGCACTCCGGGACAGGCGGGCCCTCAGCAGCAGCAGCACGCGGCTGCGGCGGCCCGGGCTGGTGGTAGCGATGACTCTCGTCGTGCAGCTCCGTGGTGGGCTTGCGGCAGCAGCAGCGCTCTCCTAGCTGCGGCGGCCCACAGGATGATTCACGATGGTGCAAGGCTGACAAAGACGTGGACACTCAGCGGCAGCAGCTCTCTCTTAGCTGCGGCGGCCCACAGGACAAATCCCAATGATGCAAAGTTAACCAGGGTGCGAGCACTCATCGGCGGCAGCTCTCTCTTAGCTGCGGCGTCTCACAGGCCAAATTACGATGATGCACAGTTAGCAAGGGTGCGAGCACTCAGCGGCGGCAGCTCTCTCTTAGCTGCGGCGGCTCACAGGTCAAATCACGATGATGCACAGTTAGCAAGGGTGCAAGCACTCTGCGGCAGCAACTCTCTTAGCTGCGACGGCTCACAGGACAATTCACGAGGATGCAAAGTTAGCAGGGGTGCGAGCACTCAGCGGCGGCAGCTTTCTCTTAGCTGCGGCGGCTCACAGGTCAAATCACGATGATGCACGGTTAGCAAGGGTGCGAGCACTCCGCGGCAGCAACTCTCTCTGAGCTGCGGCGGCTCACAGGACAAATCACGGTGATCCCAAGTTAGCAACGGTGCGAGCACTCAGAGGCGGCAGCTCTCTCTTAGCTGTGGCGGCTCAAAGGACAATCCACGATGTGGCACAATTAACACGAGTGCGGGCATCCAGCGGCGGCAGCTCTCTTAGCTGCGGCGGCCCACACAGTCTCAGCGCAGGTTCAAATTTAAGGCGGGCACTCAGCGGCGGCAGCTCTCTCTTAGCTGCGGCGGCCCACACGGTTTCAGCGCAGGTTC
The DNA here is from genome assembly GCA_963921515.1 of Calotriton arnoldi. Lineage (NCBI taxonomy): Eukaryota > Metazoa > Chordata > Amphibia > Caudata > Salamandridae > Calotriton > Calotriton arnoldi. Next base: position 170,065 of record CAWUFW010013077.1, on the reverse strand, counting down.
TTCAGATTCAAATTAAGGCGGGCACTCAGCGGCGGCAGCTCTCTCTTAGCTGCGGCGGCCCACACAGTTTCAGCGCAGGTTCTGCAGATTCAAATTAAGGCAGACACTCAGCAGCGGCAGCTCTCTCTTAGCTGTGGCGGCCCACACAGTTTCAGTGCAGGTTCTGCAGATTCAAATTAAGGCGGGCACTCAGCGGCGACAGCTCTCTCCTAGCTGCGGCGGCCCACACAGTTTCAGCGCAGGTTCTGCAGATTCAAATTAAGGCGGGCACTCAGCGGCGGCAGCTCTCACCTAGCTGCGGCGGCCCACACAGTTTCAGCGCAGGTTCTGCAGATTCAAATTAAGGCGGGCACTCAGCGGCGGCAGCTCTCTCTTAGCTGCGGCTGCCCACACACAGAGTTCACAAAGGTTACCAGTCCGCGTTCCTCACAGTAGAACTAGAGGTTCCGGATTACTCAACGGAGGCCTCACCTGCAAGTAGAATTCCTAGCGAAGGAATTCGGGCGGATGATGGGGTGAAGTCTAATGTCCCTGAGACTTCAGCAGGAGGCGCTCTCAATTCAGGCCCTTGGGTAGTTTCTTCAGCAAGCTTGGTGAAAGTTTCAAAGTCCTTTCCTCTGTCCGCTCGGACAGAGTTTCGTCTTGACATCCAGAAGGAACACACTTGAAACAGGATTCAGCGCAGCGCTTTATACCTAGAAAGTCTTTGTTCTCTGCAGTCACAAATCACTGCATCCAGTCAGAACCAGTTCGGTGGGGTCGGGGAGCACTTGGTTTACGAGGTGACATCCTGCCCTTTGGTAATCTGGGGGTCTGCTATCAGACGCCCAGTGGGAGATGGAGCCATCATTCACCTTGACAGGCACGGTCCTGCTCGGATCAAAGAGTCACCCCTCCCCATACTCTAAATGCCGATCTCTCTCTCCGGCCAGGTCTGACCCAGCTGGCCCTGCTGCTCCAAAACCAGACGGCCAATACACACGCTAGCAAAAGCCTACAGGAAAGCTTCAGACCAGAAAAGACCTCGTTTCTTGTAGAGGCGTTTTCGAACACGGGCTACGCTAATAATCCTTACTAAAAGATGCATCTCCATGTTCTGAGCTTACACATATCAAATTTGACGTTCCTATCAGGTTCCTGGGGGCAGGGAGGATTAAGGCATGCAATACTCAGCCTTCACATTCTGGCCTATGAGACCGGGTGGCCTCGTAATAGTGAACAGTGAAATGGAGGGTAACTCGCTATTAGAACATGCTACACAGACATACTTTCAAAGCTGCTTCGGTGGGTAGCGCAAATCAGCGCTGCCGGCCCACCAGCAGTATTTGGTCTATCAGCCCTGGGCACACGCAGTGCACTGATAATAGGGACTGACAGGTAAACCAAACGAGCCAATTATGATTATTCCAATTCATACAGTTATCTTTACACAGGGAGCATTCGCGCTGTGTCACTGATTGGCAGTGGCACAGCGCCCAGAGCATCTAAATCCAGCCAACATAAAAGGTCAGAAGAGAAAAGAGGAAGGGAGACCCGCGCCAATGATGCCAGGTCTAACACATAGTGTTGGAAGAGATTGAAGAAGAAGATTTAAACAAAGAAAGAAACAGCACTGACAGCGAGCAAGAAGAAAAGAGTGATTTAGATCCACCTTAAGAGACTGTAAACAAATTAAGGTGTCACGCTAACAACTGAAGAAAATGTTCTGAAGACGTCCTGGAGATTTGGATTAGTTAAAATAAAAGAAGGGGTAAAGAAGAAAGTTTTTGAAGTGTGGGATCACACTACATTTTATTTTTTGAATATTTTTGATAGATTTAGAAAATCCATTTAGAATTTTATAAGGATTAGTATTACTATGGCAGATACGCAGGAAGCAAGATCTAGATGTAGTTTTATGCGTAGGTGTTATAAAGCTTGTTTATGTTTAGTTTGTATACTAATAGTATTTTGGATAATATTAACAATTATAATACCTTTACATTTGATTAAAGAAGATACATCTCGTCTTAATAACTTGACAGGTCCTAGGGTAGACACTGACAGTAAGCAAATTCCTATTACTCACTTGAAACAGATAGACGCTAGTAGTTTGCATCATGATAGATCAGTTACTAATCTTTCCTCGAATGTTTTCACTAAACTACTCTACGAATATGTGGAAACAATGGAAGTGAGGGATTGTTATGTATGTATACAGTTACTATTGTCTGTTTCAGAAGGTGTGACCTATCATCACCTTCCTTTGACATATGGTGTGACGTGTAGTGTTTTATCAAGTTTATTGTATAGAACAGGAAAATTAGATTACTATTATTCAAATGTAGATACAATCTTGTCTAAAGTTCCTGTAGTACCTGAGTTGAATAAGATAGCACATGCAAATGTCATGGGAGATTTTTTCCTGACAACAAAGCCTTTAGATATAGCTTATGCTAATAAAAATAACTTAACCCGTAGATTGGAAAAGGAAGAGAAAATCATTTTGGAGATGGTAGAAGAAAGAAGGGCTAAGTTTCAGAGAAAAGCTGTTGAAGAGAAATTGAAAACACCACCTTGGGTTTTCAAAGAAGGCAACTATGACACAAGCGAGACTTATGCTGCAATGGCTCTGGATTGGTCACAGAAGGGAAAATTATGCTTACGTAGGGAGAAGACTGATTATAATTCCTATTTCATCAGTTCCAGTGAATGTGAAGATACCTATAAAATTATTGGGGGTTGGGGATTAAAGGGAGGAACTGACCCTGTCTTGCCAGGTATATATTATGTCTGTGGGAGGAAAGCCTATTATCGGCTGCCAGATCACTGGTATGGGACATGTTACCTTGGGATTGTCTTTCCAAAAGTCTATTATGTAGACAAAAGTACAAATGGAATCGATGAAGTAAGGCAAGGACTAAACTGTGTAAAAAGAGAAAGTTTTTCAGAAATTGTAGGAGATATATTTGGAGCATTGATACCTGGAGTTGGAGTTACACTGAATGCATACAAAATTCGACAATTGTCCACAGTGGTTGATCGTTTATCAACGGATACTGCTGGAGGATTCTTGATGATTAACACTGAAATGATTGCCATGAGATCTATGGTTATGCAAAATCGACTTTCCCTTGATATATTGTTGGCAAAAGAGGGTGGAGTCTGTGGAATGCTGAAAGTTCAACATTGTTGTACTTACATTCCAGACAAAAGTAAGAATTTGGAAGGATATGTAGGAGAGTAGGATCTGCTTCACATGGGTACCCCCACTTTTTGCTGATGCTTCACTGTTTTTCGACCTTAGTCTGGCTGGGGCCCTGCTAATCAGAACCCCAGCCTAGCTGCTTCCTCTCTAAAATGGTTTCCATGTGCCTTAGGCACATCTCTGATTGGAATCTGGAGTGCCCTTATAAGTCCCTAGTATATGGTATACTATGTACCCAGGGCATAGGTACCTCAGAGGCCTACCAGGGGCTGCAGCATGTATTGTGCCACCCCTGGAAGGCCATCCAAACTGACACCACAGGTCTGCTACTGCAGCCTGGGTAAGGTGGTGCATGCACCCCTTACTGTGATATAGGCTACCTATATCACTATACACATACACACATATAAACCTATAAGTCACTCCTATGGCAGGCCTTATCAATCCTGAAGGCAGAGTGCGTGGTTCCTATGTGAGAGGGTGCCCCTGCATGAGCAGGGCCCCTCTGCAGCATTCGGAGACCCTTCTCTGAGGCTGTTTGTAGTGCAGCCTGACCATATACTCTTAAGCGCATTATAACCTCACGTTAAATGCTAACTTTGGGATGGCTGCACGGAAACATGTCGTGTTTGGTGTCAAACATCTTGGAATACTACCCCCCGCCAGTTCTGGCGGCGGGGGTAGCATTCCACCCTTCTAGAGGGAAAGACATGTACACACCGGTATGCCCGGTACTGACTTTCCAAGCCCTGGCATCACAAAATGGATGCCGCTGCCACAGACACGAGTCTGGCCTCCTGCTGCTGACCGAAACTCCGGCAGGGGAGGCCTGGACAATAGGTTTCCTGTCCCAGGGAGGTGTGACCACCTCCCCAGACAGGATAGTGTGTATTGGGGCTGGGCGGGAGCACTCTCGGGTGCTTTGAAGTCCTGCACTGGGGGCACATTTGGTGTCCCTGTGCATACCCCAGTTCAAACCGGATCAGGGCTTCCAGCCCCTGCTTTGGCGCGAACTGGACAAAGGGAAAGGGGTGTAGCCACCCCTCTGCCCTGACCCACCCATAGGTGGGACCACAGAGTAAGTCCAACCCCTAAACTTAGTATAAGTATGGGACCCCAGTCCTTAGGACTTTAGATTATCCCTGGACGAAACTCTGACACAGAATCCTGGACCTTCGACGCTCTACTTAAAGATTAGAGGACAGAAGAATCTCCCTTGGGGTCAAGGAGTGACTCCCCTGCTTGGCAGGCACCAAAGAAGCAAATGTCCGGTCTGCATCGCTGAAGCTCCTGTCGGACGCCGAAGTCTTTGCATCACCAGAGGTGGATTTCCAGACTTCCCCGAGGCTGCCCTGAGTCCCCAGCAAAGCTGAGGCCCGTAGCTGTCGTGGGTAACGTGGAACCGTGACCCCTGGACACCGCAAGCATTTGCAAGTGCATCCTCTTTTGGGTCTCCCACGAAGTCATGCTTTGGGCTCCGAGTAGCCCCAGCCTCCAGCACCAACTGCACCGAAGATCACTGGCCTCCACTCCACGAGTGTCCTGTGAGCCAGCTCCACGTGCACCGTCTTGAGGCTCCTTCGCGGTCACTAGCCCATTGGCTAGTAGCCCTTCACGAAGGCCAATCTTTTTCTACTTGGGCTCCCTGGTTGCTCCAGGCTTGCCCTCACTTACCCTTGCTGGGTGAGTTCCTCAGACCTTGCTGGTCTGCACAATCGTCAATCATCATCTTCATCGAGACTTGCCGTTGCCAAGGCTTGTTGGGTCCAATCCGGTCGCCGACACCTCAACACTCGACAGACATCATGTACCAGCCTGAATCCTGCTCCTGGTTGCCGACAACGCCTCCTGGACCGCGTGGCTGAAGAGTCAAGACGACCGTCAACCTACCTGAAGCACTCGACATCGGTGGGCATCTGCTCATCGCCTTCCTGGTCACTGGCTAGTGACCCAGACTCTGTCCCCTCTGCTTTCAGGTTCTTCAGATCTCCGATCCACCCTTGGATCCACCCGGACACTTTTCACTTGGTCGCCAGCAGCACTTTGCAGCAGATCGCCATTCAAATCGACGACGAAACCCGACCCCGAAAGGCACCTATGCACCCGGCTTCCCTGGGTGAGGTAACAAGAGTACTCTGGTGCTCCCGTGGGTAGAGACTCTAGAACGACCTAGTTCTCAAAGGGTTTGCTCCAAGTCCTTCTTTAAGTGTCCCTTTTCTTTAAATTCCAAACCGCGACTTTCTCCATAGAAGTTAACGGCGATTCGCGGCTGTGTTACTACACTGCACGCGTCCCCGTGGGTCCCCTGTGTCACTACCTTGGGTGGTTCCTTGTGGTCCAAGCACTTCTAGAGGCTCTAGGCCTAGTGTCTAGCTCAGTCGTGGTTCTTATACCACTTTATTGGTATATGGTTTGGTACGCCCCTAGGGCCCAAACGTGTATTTGTGCTATTACTGTGTTTAAATAACTTATAACTTATGTACTTCGAACTCTAGCCTCATAAAGAGACTAGAGGGGTGTGTTTAGTAATAAATACATATATTTTGAATATATACCTGGTGTGGTGCTCTTTCAGTTGGTCACTCAAGAGATTATAGACTGGTAAAACAAGCTGCTTTACATTCCTTCAAGACTTAGCCTGAAGGCTGCTCTCCATAGCTACCACTAGGATAGCTTTCAATAAAGGTTGTCTTTAACCTATCTCCAATAAGGGGTTGTTTGGACTGGTGCAAGGTGCCCACTATAATTAGTGGACAGCATATACCAGGCCAACTTCTCACATTGGTGTGCAGCGTGTGGGATTCCAGCTTGCTATTGTTTTACCAGATAATCTCAATTGAATTGATCAACTGAAAACCACTAAAGGTACCTAAGGTACATATAAATTAAGCTTAGTATACAGTAAGTTCTACTGAACTTAGAGTTGTGTGTTAAGGGACAGCACACCCTTTCTACAACTCAAGAGAGTTTAGTAGGCCACACTAGAGTAGGTAGTGCATACACCACACCTCACTAGTAATGTCTTCAAAGCCAGGACCCAGTGAGTCCTTGCCAGAAGCCAGTGGGCTTCTTCCCTCCAAGTATGATAAACTCCCATTCTTGGAATTGAGAGCATTATGCAATACTAGGAAGTTGAAGGCAGGCAAAAGTGCCAGCACCCAACACCTCAGGGAGGTGTTACTAGCTGATGATCTCAGCAGGCCCCTAGGGTCTGAAGGGGTAGGCAAAGAGAGTGGGGATGACATCCACAAATGGATAACTGCTATAGAGAGGGCCTGTAAAGTACAGAGGGTCCCTCAGGAGCAGTGGGCAGCAATCTTGTGGCTCTCCTTTGCAGACAAAGGTAGAGACAAGCTCCTCACTGTTAGAGAGGAGGATGCTGATAATTACAAAGTCTTGAAGAGTGCTCTAATTGATGGGTTTGGCCTAACCACTGAACAATACAGGTTAAAGTTCAGGGATACCCAAAAGCACAGACTCAAGACTGGGTGGACTTTGTTGATTGTTCTACCAAGGCTCTGGAAGGTTGGTTATTGGGCAGTAAGGTATGTGACTTCACAGGATTGTACAATCTGATAATGAGGGAGCAGATTCTTAATAACTGTCAAAATCAGCTGTTGCATCAGCACCTGGTAGACTCTGATCTGACCTCTCCCCAAGAATTGGGAAAGAAGGCAGACAAATGGGTCAGAACCAGGGTGAAGCAGAAGGTACAGAACCAAGGTGGTGACCCTAAGAAGCAAGATTCGAAAACCTCTGATAAGGGTGGGGAGAAGGGTAAAGATCAAAAGTCTTCACAAGGCCCCAAAAATCTTCTTCAGGTGGGGATTCACAGTCTACCAAAGGGAAAGGCCAAAGAAAACCATGGTGCAAGGTCTGCAAGCAAAAGACCCACTGGACCAGTGATTGCACCAAGTCCAAAGACTCGACTCCAGCCCCCACCAATGCCACTAAGGCACCTGTTCCCCCTAGTACAGTTACAGTTGGTGGTGGGAGTACTACAGCCAAGGGTTTAGTAGGGTTGACCCTGGGTACTGAGATGGGCTCTGACCTAGTCAGAGAACTCACTCAGGCTGTCCTAGTCTGTGATGGAGGCATGGATATGACCTCCTCTATGAGTCCCAGTAATCTGGGCAAGTACAGACAACAGCCTTTAATCAATGGATGAGAGGCTTTGGCATTTAGGGACACAGGGGCAAGTGTCACCATGGTGACACAAGACCTTGTGAATCCTGGGCAAGTTATACTTGGTGAGATGTACCAAGTGACCAATGCTAGCAATGTCAGAACAGACCATACTCTGGCAGTTGTTAACTTCTCCTGGGGAGGGGTAACTGGCCTTAAGAAGGTTGTGGTAAGTGCAGACCTACCAGTTGAATGCTTGCTTGGCAATGACTTAGAAACTTCAGCTTGGGCAGAAGTGGAGCTCAGGACCCATGCAGAAATGCTGGGGATCCCTGCAGATGTGTTTGCTGTGACCAGGTCACAAGCCAAAATGTCTAGCACTGAACAGGCCTAGGATTCTGGAATAATGGACCAAGTGCCTTCCAAGAAGAGGAGTAGTAGGGTAAAGGCAGTGCCTTCCCCCTTGGCTCAGAAGGAAGATCAGTCCCTTGAGGGGGATGATCTCAGTCCTGAGGAAGGAACTGTCCCAGAGGAGCTTGAACCTGAACAGGTTGAGTTCTTGGGGACAGGGGGACCTTCCAGGGCAGATCTGAGCCAGGAGCAGCAGAGCTGCCCCTCTCTTGAACCCCTCAGACAGCAAGCTGCTGCTGAGGCTGCTGGGAAAGCTAGTGGTCCCCATACTGTGTATTGGGATGATGGACTCTTGTACTCAGAGTGTAGAGACCCCAAGCCTGGTGCTACCAGGAGGTTGGTTATACCTCTGAAGTTCAGGGGCTTCCTATTGACCCTAGCCCATGATATTCCCTTAGCAGGTCACCTGGGCCAGAACAAGACTTGGGACAGAATTGTCCCTCACTTTCACTGGCCCCACATGTCTGAAGACACCAAGGAGTTTTGTCGCTCCTGTGTAACCTGCCAGGCCAGTGGCAAGGCAGGTGGCACTACAAAGGCCCCCTGATACCACTACCTGTGGTGGGGGTTACCTTTGAAAGGGTGGGGATTGACATTGTTGGTCCCATGGATCCCCAAACAGCATCTGGGCACAGGTTTATCCTGGTGGTAGTGGATCATGCCACCAGGTACCCAGAGGCTATTCCCCTTAGGACCACTACAGCACCTGTGGTGGCAAGGGCCCTCCTGGGAATTTTCTCAAGAGTGGGCTTCCCTAAGGAGGTTGTATCAGACAGGGGTGCTAACTTTATGTCTGGATACTTAAAAGCAATGTGGAAGGAGTGTGGAGTGACTTACAAGTTCACCACACCCTATCACCCACAATGCAATGGTTTAGTTGAGAGATTCAACAAAACCTTGAAGGGCATGATTAAAGGGCTCCCAGAAAAGCTTAGGCGAAGATGGGACATACTCTTGCCCTGCCTTTTATTTGCATACAGGGAGGTGCCTCAAAAGGGGTTGGCTACAGCCCTTTTGAACTTTTGTTTGGTCACCCTGTCAGGGGTCCACTGTGCTTGGTGAAGGAAGGATGGGAGTTACCTCTCAAGCCCCCAAAGCAAGACATAGTGGACTACGTACTTGGTCTCCGCTCCCGGATGGCTGAGTATATGAAAAAGGCAACTAAAAACCTTGAGGCTAGCCAGGAACTTCAGAAGGCCTGGCATGACCAAAAGGCTGTACTGACTGTTTATCAGCCAGGACAGAAGGTGTGGGTGTTGGAGCCAGTGGCCCCAGCAGCTCTCCAAGACAAATGGAGTGGACCCCATACCATTGTTGAACAGAAGTGTGAGGTTACCTACTTAGTAGACCTAGCCAGGAGTCCCCACAGGGTTCTCCATGTCAACAGGTTAAAACCATATGTGGACAGGGCAGACATGGGCTTGCTCATGGCTACTGATGAGGGACAGGAGGAAGAGAGTGACCCACTCCCTGACCTGCTCTCACAGAACCCTGATGATGGGTCAGTAGATGGTGTAGCCTTGGCAGGCAGCCTCACTACCCAGCAGCAAACTGATTGTAGACAGGTGCTCAATCAGTTCAGACACATGTTCTCACTGACTCCAAGTCAGACCACCTGGTGCACTCATGAAGTGGACACTGGGGACAGTCTGCCTATTAAAAATAAGATTTATAGGCAACCTGACCATGTCAGGGACTGTATCAGGACAGAAGTCCAGAAAATGTTGGATTTGGGAGTTATTGAACCCTCAGATAGCCCTTGGGCTAGTCCAGTGGTCCTTGTGCCAAAACCTCACACCAGTGGTGGGAAAAGAGAGATGAGGTTTTGTGTGGACTACAGGGGTCTCAATGCAGTCACTAGGACTGATGCCCATCCAATACCTAGGGCAGATGAGCTAATAGACACTTTGGCATCAGCCAAGTATCTAAGCACATTTGACCTGACAGCTGGCTACTGGCAGATCAGACTAGCTGATGATGCAAAGCCAAAAACAGCATTCTCAACCCCTAGTGGGCATTATCAATTTGTGGTGATGCCCTTTGGTCTGAAGAATGCACCTGCCACTTTTCAGAGGTTGGTGAATACAGTCCTTACAGGTCTGGAAGCCTATAGTGCAGCATATCTAGATGATATTGCTGTCTTTAGCTCCACCTGGGAGGATCACCTGGTCCACCTCAGAAATGTTTTACAGGCCCTGCAGAAAGCAGGCCTGACTATCAAGGCCACCAAGTGCCATATAGGGCAGAGTCAGGTTGTGTACCTGGGCCACCTTGTGGGTGGAGGCCAGGTTCAACCCTTGCAGAGCAAGATCCAGACCATCATGGACTGGACTGCTCCAACTACCCAGATTCAGGTGAGAGCCTTCTTAGGCCTGACTGGGTACTATAGGAGATTTGTCAAGGGGTATGGATCAATAGTGACACCCCTGAATGACTTAACTTCCAAGAAAATGCCCAAAAGGTTCAGTGGACAGTTAGCTGTCAAAAGGCATTTGATGACCTGAAGCAGGCCATGTGCACTGCTCCCATTCTACAGAGTCCTGATTACTCCAAGAAGTTCATTGTTCAAACTGATGCATCTGAATTGGGGGTAGGGGCTGTACTGTCACAATTGAATGAAGAAGGTCAGGATCAGCCAGTAGCTTTCATTAGCAGAAGGCTGACCCCTAGAGAGAAACGTTGGTCAGCCATTGAGAGGAGGCCTTTGCTGTGGTCTGGGCTCTGAAGAAGTTGAGGCCATACTTGTTTGGTACTCACTTCCTTGTTCAAACAGACCATAAGCCCCTCTTATGGCTAAAACAAATGAAGGGTGAAAACCCCAAACTGCTTAGGTGGTCCATTTCCCTACAGGGGATGGACTTCACAGTGGAACATAGACCTGGGAGTAACCATGCCAATGCAGATGGACTCTCTAGGTACTTCCACTTAGAACATGAAGACTTAACTGGGCAAGGTTAGTTTAATGTCCCTACGTTTGGGGGGGGTTGTGTAGGAGAGTAGGATCTGCTTCACATGGGTACCGTCACTATTTGCAGATGCTTCACTGTTTTTCGACCTTAGTCTGGCTGGGGCCCTGCTAATCAGAACCCCATCCTAGCTGCTTCCTCTCTAAAATGGTTTCCATGAGCCTTAGGCACATCTCTGATTGGAATCTGGAGTGCCCTTATAAGTCCCTAGTATATGGTATACTATGTACCCAGGGCATAGGTACCTCAGAGGCCTACCAGGGGCTGCAGCATGTATTGTGCCACCCCTGGAAGGCCATCCAAACTGACACCACAGGTCTGCTACTGCAGCCTGGGTAAGGTGGTGCATGCACCCCTTACTGTGATATAGGCTACCTATATCACTATACACATACACACATATAAACCTATAAGTCACTCCTATGGCAGGCCTTATCAATCCTGAAGGCAGAGTGCGTGGTTCCTATGTGAGAGGGTGCCCCTGCATGAGCAGGGCCCCTCTGCAGCGTTCGGAGACCCTTCTCTGATGCTGTTTGTAGTGCAGCCTGACCATATACTCTTAAGCGCATTATAACCTCGCGTTAAATGCTAACTTTGGGATGGCTGCAAGGAAACATGTCGTGTTTGGTGTCAAACATCTTGGAATACTACCCCCCGCCAGTTCTGGTGGCGGGGGTAGCATTCCACCCTTCTAGAGGAAAGACATGTACACACCGGTATGCCCGGTACTGACTTTCCAAGCCCTGGCATCACAAAATGGATGCCGCTGCCACAGACACGAGTCTGGCCTCCTGCTGCTGACCGAAACTCCGGCAGGGGAGGCCTGGACAATAGGTTTCCTGTCCCAGGGAGGTGTGACCACCTCCCCAGACAGGATAGTGTGTATTGGGGCTGGGCGGGAGCACTCTCGGGTGCTTTGAAGTCCTGCACTGGGGTCACATTTGGTGTCCCTGTGCATACCCCAGTTCAAACCGGATCAGGGGCTTCCAGCCCCTGCTTTGGCGCGAACTGGACAAAGGGAAAGGGGTGTAGCCACCCCTCTGCCCTGACCCACCCATAGGTGGGACCACAGAGTAAGTCCAACCCCTAAACTTAGTATAAGTATGGGACCCCAGTCCTTAGGACTTTAGATTATCCCTGGACGAAACTCTGACACAGAAAGCCTTTGGCTGGCCGCTGAAGTAATTTACATTAAATCAACACCTGAAGGACAAGAACTACTCTTCATTGTTTTCTGTCAACAATAATTACTGATTATATTAATACACTTAAGCGTGTGCACAGGATTTGTTGTAATTTGTGTAAAACGGACTTTGTCCCTGTTTTGAGGGCCTAGGGGTTTGTCCCTCACCTGTTGCACCGCACAGAATACCTCCACTTGTGATACTCATGATATCTGGTTAGCGCCTAAACATACCCTGTGTTGAAGATTACCCCCGCTCTGTTTTAAGTTCCTCAGACCTTGCTGGTCTGCACAATTGTCAATCTTCATCTTCATCGAGACTTGCCGTTGCCAAGGCTTGTTGGGTCCAATCCGGTCGCCGACACCTCAGCACTCGACAGACATCGTGTACCAGCTTGAATCCTGCTCCTGGTTGCCGACAACGCCTCCTGGACCGCGTGGCTGAAGAGTCAAGACAACCGTCAACCTACCTGAAGCACTCGACATCGGTGGGCATCTGCTCATCGCCTTCCTGGTCACTGGCTAGTGACCCAGACTCTGTCCCCTCTGCTTTCAGGTTCTTCAGATCTCCGATCCACCCTTGGATCCACCCGGACACTTTTCACTTGGTCGCCAGCAGCACTTTGCAGCAGATCGCCATTCAAATCGACGACGAAACCCGACCCCGAAAGGCACCTATGCACCCGGCTTCCCTGGGTGAGGTAACAAGAGTACGCTGGTGCTCCCGTGGGTAGAGACTCTAGAACGACCTAGTTCTCAAAGGGTTTGCTCCAAGTCCTTCTTTAAGTGTCCCTTTTCTTTAAATTCCAAACCGCGACTTTCTCCATAGAAGTTAACGGCGATTCGCGGCTGTGTTACTACACTGCACGCGTCCCCCGTGGGTCCCCTGTGTCACTACCTTGGGTGGTTCCTTGTGGTCCAAGCACTTCTAGAGGCTCTAGGCCTAGTGTCTAGCTCAGTCGTGGTTCTTATACCACTTTATTGGTATGTGGTTTGGTACGCCCCTAGGGCCCAAACGTGTATTAGTGCTATTACTGTGTTTAAATAACTTATAACTTATGTACTTCGAACTCTAGCCTCATAAAGAGACTAGAGGGGTGTGTTTAGTAATAAATACATATATTTTGAATATATACCTGGTGTGGTGCTCTTTCATTTGGTCACTCAAGAGATTATAGACTGGTAAAAGAAGCTGCTTTACATTCCTTCAAGACTTAGCCTGAAGGCTGCTCTCCATAGCTACCACTAGGATAGCTTTCAATAAAGGTTGTCTTTAACCTATCTCCAATAAGGGGTTGTTTGGACTGGTGCAAGGTGCCCACTATAATTAGTGGACAGCATATACCAGGCCAACATCTCACAGGATACATTCAGAATATCACTGATTTGCATAAGAAAGTAACCCAACTGGAGGTTGACGGTGTTTGGTAGAGACTAAGTAAAAGTTTCTCTACTATAAGCAAGTGGTTTTCTTCTATAGGTAGTTCCTTAGTTGCAAAAATAATAGTACCAGTAGCTTTTGTAGTCACTATGGTACTCATGATACGAATGACCTATGTTTGCGTGAAGAAGAGTCGCAAAGAAAAGAAAGAAAGGAAATTGAGTAAGGAACATAAGGAAAGGGAAAGAGAGATAGAAGAGATAGAGATGGAAAATTCCAAAGAGAAATTGTATGAAAAATGTAAGGAGCAAGGGTCAAAAGACAAAATAACTATATAACTTGAAAAACAGTATGTTTTGGGATTTTATGATGGTAAAACCATCAAAGGGGGGATTGATGGAGTGAGGTTTGTAAAATACATCCTCATGAAATTAAGTAACTCCATAATAATGTATTAACTGCATGAACTAATCAACTCCGGATACACACATTTACACAGGGGGCAAACGCAATTTACATAATACACTAAATCATGTTGGCATGAGTACGTATTAACTGTTTGCGCTTTGAAAAACTGTATTAATACATGTTTATGCTGTGTTGTACATTACACATTTTGCATGTTGTGCACAAATAATGAAAAGGTTGCTTTAAATTAATAGCTTTTGCTAGGATTTATTTAACACAGGGCATTAGTATGGTGGGAGGTAAACATAATGGGTTTTATTTCATGAATTAATATTCTTTTGTGTTTGTTTATTTTAGTACGGGATTAGGCCTGCCTGAAAATGGCCTCTCGTTCAAGCCTGCATGTGGTTGGCCTGGTCGGTATGAAGTGCGCATGTGCCGGGAGGGGTTGCCTGCTCGCAGACTGCAGAGTGTACCAGATGATGCAATCCGTGTGAAGGCCATGTTGACCTGTGTCTTATTGTTTATGTGCCAAGATGCGACAACGACTGTGGGAACAGCCATCACTATGTGCAATTCAAATGTAAAAGCGGATATCATAATGAATACTGTAACAAAATGTATAACTATGAATGCTAGTAGTATACGAATGTAATGGTCTTAAATCCTTCCTTTGTTAGAACCGGTATAGGATGGATTTGTGGGGAGAACTGGATGAGGCGACCCTAGTATGATTTATGACAACCAATCACAGTCCGAGTTTCTACCGATACTGCAACATTGTAAGATAGTGTATTAGGCAGAAAGGTATAACTGATATCCCAATTGGGGGTGTGTCAGACGAGAACGCAGACGAGAACGCAGACAAGAATGCAGACGAGAACGCAGATCAGAATGCAGACGAGAACGCAGAGAGAACGTAGATGAGAACGTAGACCAGAACGCATAGAGAAGATCCAAGACAGAAAGAGCAGTCCTGCACAGAGTCAGAGAAGCTTTAGGTACGAGAACGTTGCGGGAGTGCTTGGGAGGAGACTGCGACCGAGGAGGTAGATTAATTGGGAGATTAATTCTAGTTGTTAGTTATAGCAAACTTTGCTGCATCTGTCCTGTTTAACTTTGTCCTCCGAGCCTATCTCTGGGGACCTTTTGCCACAACCTCGGCCAAGGAAGTGGTTTTCCTGTTTCTTAGGTGGATATTGCCCTCCTTGATTGCTTAAATTTGCAAATATATTTTCTGCAAGTATTTATGCTGTACCTTCTTTCCCCATTCCTTTGCATGCTTTGATATCAACCTGTGGAGAAGTGTGGCTCAATGGTTAGAGCGGCAGACCCTGATGCAGAGATCTGGCCCGGGACCAGGGTTCAATTCCCGCCTCGGCGGGTCTTGGGCTCAATTTCCTCGGACCTGATAATTCTCGCCTCGGTGCCTATTCTAATCATGAGTCCCACTCTGCAACTCTGGGCAATAGCTTGCTTAATCTCCACAACGGCCCCAACAGCGCTGGGATGCCTGGCTTCACCCTGGGGGTGCCCAGGAGTGGACATTTCACAAGGAAAAGCCAGGAAGGGTTCCACAGCGGTATGCGTACAGCGCCTGGACACCCCTTTGGGGGTATGGGTGTGCTTTACAAGTACAAATTTCATATCTATGCAAATGATTCATTTTGATTACATTGCTTGATAATTTGTTCTCTTATATGTAATCTTGTATGTGCACTGATAATCTAATCACGAGCAATAATAAGATAAAATCATTAACTGAAGAAATGACTCTGTGGTTATTTAGTTAAAGGTTAAACTGTTTAGTTAATCATAGTCACCATCAACTCTTCAACTAATGGTCCATCGACCAGAGGAAGAAGAAGTTGAAATTACTAATAGTTAGAATTATACATATAAATTTTATTAATGTGAAGTATAGTATTTAATAAAACTGACAAATTAAACCCCCCAAATCCAGCGCCAGTCCTCAGGGATCATTTATGGGTAATGTGTGATGGGCCCTGTTGTTTGATAGAACAATTTATGCATGACGAGATTTTCTTTGGTCCCTGGCTCAGGAATTTAGGGGTTGCGCTGGATCACCCTCAAACCAACTCCAGGACTCACTCTCCATGCCATGGTCATGCTTCGTTTCCCCTACGCCCCCTTTGCCCCACTCCACCCTGCAAGCATCAATGCAGCCCTCGGTCACACCACAGACCACACGTTTTGGCCCCTGGGAGGATGTTTGCGAGGACCCGCGCCCTAAGCCATGCCCCTGTTAGATGTCTGTTGGTGCCCGGGTTATAGGGGATGTCTCAGCATTAGATGAACACTGGTCGACACTCGACAGGTCACTGGGGGCACCTCTGTTTAAAGAGAATAGGTCCACATGTTAATGTGGATGTCTTTGTTTAAATAAACTCAAGTTACTGTGGGTCTCTCTCTTTCAGGTGAAGATTCGTCCAAAGGCTACTAGGGATGTCTCTGTTTTAGACAAACGTGAGACTGCGGTGTTTTTGTCTTCTGGACTCTGCAGCGGCTCTACGTCGCCACAGCCACAGTCCTAGATTGCCCCCTGCTGGTGACACGCGGTGTCCATCTGTTCAGAGATAACAAGCCTATATGATCGGTGCAAATAGAGCCCTCCATCTGTTGAGAAACAGTTTCAGCCCCATTGCCTGTACATCCCTAGTGATGTTTTTTTTATTTTTATTAAAGGTGCAGCTGGTGACCTGTCTGTATAGAGATGCCCTCTGATCTGCACAGATACGACACATGGGGGCAGATTTACAAGCCTCTTGCGCCACTTTTGCGTCATTTTTAGGAAAAGTGACGCAAAAGTGGCGCAAGGGCCTTGTAAATCTGCCCCAAGGACTCTCACACCCTAACTAACCTGACAGGACAAGCGAACAGGTGTCTGTATTGCGGTATTTCCCAGTCGTGTACCTCCCCCCGCCCCCTCACCCCGCTAATGCAGCGGTTTCCTTAGTAACGCAGAATGACGCTCCCTCACCTGTCCGAGAGGCCGAAGCATCACACTGCCCGGCCACCGAATCTCCCTCCCGAACCATGTCACCTGTAGACGTCAGGCTGCGGTGCCAAGGATGTGGAGGGGAGCTCTCATGGGGCACTTTGGGTCCTGCTGATAGTGGGTGGGAGACCAGTGGACGCAGACAGGAAGAAGCCCTGCAGCGACACTCGGGGAGTGAGTAATGTGTGAAGGATAGGAGTAGCGCTCAGGGAGTGAGAGTGCTGTGTGCGGGAGGCCAGGAGTCACAGGGAGTGGAAGAGGTGTGTGAGGGATAGCTGGAATCACACCCGGAAAGTGAGTGCTGTGAGAGGGAGGTGAGAAGTCTCATTCAGGAACCGACAGCGTCGCGTGAGAGAGGCCAGAGTCACAGGAAGTGAGAGTGCTGTGTGAGGGAGGCCCGGAGTCACAGGAAGTGAGAGTGCTGTGTGAGGGAGGCCCGGAGTCACAGGAAGTGAGAGTGCTGTGTGAGGGAGGCCCGGAGTCACAGGAAGTGAGAGTGCTGTGTGAGGGAGGCCCGGAGTCACAGGAAGTGAGAGTGCTGTGCGAGGGAGGCCAGGAGTAGCATCCACGCAGTGACAGATGCTGTAGCCGCATCTAGGAGGTGAGAGTGATTGATGAAGGAAGGTGAGAGGTCTCATTCAGGAAGCACGGGTGGCGCGAGAGAGGCCGGGGCAGCACGCGGGCGGCGGTTCTTCTGCGTTTGCTTTTGAATGTTCATCAGTTCCAGGTTCTAGAGTGAGCCAGGGCGGCAGCGAGGCAGGAGAGCCCTCGGGGCTGCCCTGCTGTCTCTAAAGGTGTAAAGGAAGAGCCCATACATAGAGATTCTCTGTAAAGGGAGGAGGACCCTCACAGGGCAGCACTGCGCCCCCTCTCTGTACACGGGTGTCTCTCTCAGGGCATCCCTTCACCCCCCTCTCTGTACACGGATGGCTCTCTCAGGGCATCCCTGCCCCCCCTCTCAGTACATAGATGGCTCTCAGGGCAGCCCTGCGCCCCCTCTCAGGACACGTTTGGCTCTCTGGGCATATCTGTACCCCCCTCTCTGTACAAGGATGGCTCTCTCAGGGCAGCCCTGCGCACTCTCTGTACACGGATGGCTCTCTCAGGGCATCCCTGTACCCCCCTGTCGGTACACAGGTGGCTCTCTCTGGGCATCCCTTCACCCCCCTCTCTGTACACGGATGGCTCTCTCAGGGCATCCCTGCACCCCCCTCTCTGTACACGGATGGCTCTCTCAGGGCATCCCTGCCCCCCCTCTCAGTACACGGATGGCTCTCAGGGCAGCCCTGCCCCCCCTCTCAGTACATAGTTGGCTCTCAGGGCAGCCCTGCGCCCTCTCTCTGTACACAGTTGGCTCTCTCAGGGCATCCCTGCACCCCCTTCTCTGTACACGGATGGCTCTCTTAGGGCAGCCCTGCGCCCTATCTCTGTAAACAGATGGCTCTCTCAGGGCATCCCTGCACCCCCCTATCTGTACACGGATGGCTCTCTCAGGGCAGCCCTGCGCCCTATCTCTGTACACGGATGGCTCTCTCAGGGCAGCCCTGCGCCACCTGTCTGTACACGCATGGCTCTCTCAGGGCATCTCTGCACACCCCTCTCTGTACACGGATGGCTCTCTCAGGGCATCCTTGCACCCCCCTCTCTGTACACGGATGTTTCTCTCAGAGCATCCCTGCACCCACCTCTCTGTATATGGATGGCTCTAAGGGCAGCCCTACGCCCTCTCTCTGTACACAGATGGCTCTCTCAGGGCAGCCCTGCGCCCTCTCTCGCTACACAGATGGCTCTCTCAGGGCATCCCTGCACCCCTCTCTCTGTACACGGATGGCTCTCAGGAAAGCCCTGCGCCCCCTCTCTGTACACGGATGGCTCTCTCAGGGCATCCTTGCACCCCGCTCTCTGTACACGGATGTTTCTCTCAGAGCATCCCTGCACCCACCTCTCTGTATATGGATGGCTCTAAGGGCAGCCCTACGCCCTCTCTCTGTACACAGATGGCTCTCTCAGGGCAGCCCTGCGCCCTCTCTCGCTACACAGATGTCTCTCTCAGGGCATCCCTGCACCCCCCCCTCTCTGTACACGGATGGCTCTCAGGAAAGCCCTGCGCCCCCTCTCTGTACATGGATGTCTCTCTCAGGGCAGCCCTCGCCCTCTCTCTGTACATGGATGTCTCTCTCAGGGCAGCCCTGCGCCCTCTCTCGGCATACGGACGGCTCTCAGGGCAGTCCTGCGCCCCCTCTCTCTGTACATGGATGGCTCTCTCAGGGCATCCCTGCATCCCCCCTCTCTGTACACGGATGGCTCTCTCAGGGCAGCCCTGCGCCTTCTCTCTGTACACGTATGGATCTCTTGGCCAGCCCCGCGCCCCCTCTCTGTACACGGATGGCTCTCTCAGGGCAGCCCAGTGCCCCTCTCTGTACATGGATGGCTCTCTCAGGGAATCCCTGCCCCCCCCTCTCAGTACATGGATGGCTCTCAGGGCATCCCTGCACCCCCCTCTCTGTACACGGATGGCTCTCTCAGGGCATCCCTGCACCACCCGCGCTGTACACGGATGGCTCTCTCAGGGCAGCCCTGCACCCTCTCTCTGTACACGGATGGCTGTCTCGGGGCATCCCTGCACCCCCTCTCTGTACAGGGATGGCTCTCTCAGGGCAGCCCTGCGCCCTCTCTCTGTACACAGATGGCTCTCTCAGGGCATCCCTGAACCCCCTATCTGTACACGGATGGCTCTCTCAGGGCAGCCCTGCGCCCTCTCTCTCTCTGTACACGGATGGCTCTCTCGGGCAGCCCTGCACCCTCTCTCTGTACACAGATGGCTCTCTCAGGGCATCCCTGCACCACCCGCTCTGTACACGGATGGCTCTCTCAGGGCAGCCCTGCACCCTCTCTCTGTACACGGATGGCTGTCTCGGGGCATCCCTGCACCCCCCTCTCTGTACAGGGATGGCTCTCTCAGGGCAGCCCTGCGCCCTCTCTCTGTACACAGATGGCTCTCTCAGGGCATCCCTGCACCCCCCTATCTGTACACGGATGGCTCTCTCAGGGCAGCCCTGCGCCCTCTCTCTCTCTGTACACGGATGGCTCTCTCGGGCAGCCCTGCACCCTCTCTCTGTACACAGATGGCTCTTTCGGGCAGCCCTGCGCCCCCTCTCTGTACACGGATGGCTCTCAGGTCAGCCCTGCGCCCTCTCTCTGTACACAGGTGGCTCTCTCAAGGCAGCCCTGCGCCCCCTCTCTCTGTACCAGGATGGCTCTCTCGGGCAGCCCTGCACCCTCTCTCTGTACACGGATGGCTCTCTCAGGGGAGCCTTGCGCCCTCTCTCTGTACACAGATGGCTCTCTCAAGGCAGCCCTGCACCCTCTCTCTGTACCCGGATGGCTCTCTTGGGCAGCCCTGCGCCCTCTCTCTGTACACGGATGGCTCTCTCAGGGCATCCCTGCACCCCCCTCTCTGTAGAAGGATAGCTCTCTCAGGGAGCCCTGTGCCCTCTCTCTGTACATGGATGGCTCTCATGTCAGCCCTGCGCCCCCTCTCTGTACACGGATGGCTCTCTCAGGGCAGCCCTGTGTCCTCTCTATGTAACACGGATGGCTCTCTCAGGACAGCCCTGCGTCCCTCTCTCTGTACACAGATGGCTCTCTCAGGGCAGCCCTGCGCCCTCTCTCTGTACACAGATGGCTCTCTCAGGGCAGCCCTGCACCCTCTCTCTGTACACGGATGGCTCTCAGGGCAGCCCTGTGCCCTCTCTCTGTAACACGGATGGCTCTCTCAGGCAGCCCTGTGCCCTCACTCTGTACACAGATTGCTCTCTCAGCAGGGCAGGCCTGCGCCCTCTCTCTGTACACAGAAGGCTCTTTCGGGCATCCCTGTGCCCTCTCTCTGTACACTGATGGCTCTCTTAGTGCAGCCCTGCACCCTCTCTTCGTACATGGATGGCCCTCAGGGAAGCCCTGTGCCCTCTCTCTGTACACGGATGGGTTTCTCAGGGCATCCCTGCACCCCCCTCTCTGTACATGGATGACTCTCTCAGGGCAGCCCTATCCCCTCTCTCTGTACACAAATGGCTCTCGTGGCAGCCCTGCGCCCTCTTTCTGTATACGGATGGCTCTCTAAGGGCATCTCTGCACCCCCCTCTCTGTACACTGATGGCTCTCTCAGGGCATGCCTGCACCCCCCTCTCTGTACACGGATGGCTCTCTCAGGGCATCCCTTCACCCCCCTCTCTGTACACGGCTGGCTCTCTCAGGGCATCCCTGCGCCCTCTCTCTGTACACGGATGGCTCTCTCAGGGCATCCGTGCCCCCCCTCTCTGTACACGGATGGCCCTCAGGGCAGCCCTGCGCCCTCTCTCAGTACACAGATGGCTCTCAGGGCATCCCTGTAGCCCCCTCTCTGTACACGGATGGCTCTCTCAGGGCAGCCCTGCTCCCTTTCTCTGTACATGGATGGCTCTCTCAGGGAATCCCTGCACCCCCCTCGCTGTACATGGATGGCTCTCTCGGGGCAGCCCTGCGCCCTCTCTCTGTACACAGATGGCTCTCTCAGGGCATTCCTGCAACCCCTATCTGTACACGGATGGCTCTCTCAGGGCAGCCCTGCGCCCTCTCTCTGTACATGGATGGCTCTCTCAGGGCAGACCTGCGCCCCCTGTCTGTACACGCATGGCTCTCTCAGGGCATCTCTGCACCCCCCTCTCTGTACACAGATGGCTCTCTCAGGGCATCCCTGCACTCCCCTCTCTGTACACAGATGTCTCTCTCAGAGCATCCCTGCACCCCCTCTCTGTACATGGATGGCTCTCAGGGTAGCCCTGCGCCCTCTTTCTGTACACAGATGGCTCTCTCAGGGCAGCCCTGCGCCCTCTCTCTGTACACGGATGGCTCTCTTAGGGCATCCCTGCACCCCCTCTCTGTACACGGATGACTCTCAGGAAAGCCCTGTGCCCCCTCTCTGTACACGGATGTCTCTCTCAGGGCATCCCTGCACGCCCCTCTCTGTACAGGGATGGCTCTCAGGGCAGCCCTGCGCCCCCTCTCTGTACATGGATGTCTCTCTCAGGGCAGCCCTCGCCCTCTCTCTGTACATGGATGGCTCTCTCAGGGCAGCCCTGCCCCCTCTCTCTGCACACGGATGGCTCTCAGGGCAGCCCTGCACCCCTTCTCTCTGGACATGGATGGCTCTCTCAGGGCATCCCTGCATCCCCCTCTCTGTACACGGATGGCTTGTAGGAGAGTAGGATCTGCTTCACATGGGTACCCCCACTTTTTGCTGATGCTTCACTGTTTTTCGACTTTAGTCTGGCTGGGGCCCTGCTAATCAGAACCCCAGCCTAGCTGCTTCCTCTCTAAAATGGTTTCCATGAACCTTAGGTCCATCTCTGATTGGAATCTGGAGTGCCCTTATAAGTCCCTAGTAGATGGTATACTAGGTACCCAGGGCATAGGTACCCCAGAGGCCTACCAGGGGCTGAAGCATGTATTGTGCCACCCCTGGAAGGCCCTCCAAAATGACACCACAGGTCTGCTACTGCAGCCTGGGTAAGGTGGTGCATGCACCCCTTACAGTGGTATAGGCTACCTATATCACTACCATTGCACACACATATAAACCTATAAGTCACTCCTATGGCAGGCCTTGACAATCCTGAAGGCAGAGTGCTTGGTTTTTATGTGAGAGGGTGCCCCTGCATGAGCAGAGCCCCTCTGCAGCATTCGGAGTACCTCCTCTGATGCTGTTTGTGGTGCAGCCTGACCATATACTCTTAAGTGCATTATAACCTCGCGTTAAATGCTAACTTTGGGATGGCTGCACGGAAACATGTCGTGTTTGGTGTCAAACATCTTGGAATACTACCCCCCTTGCCAGTTCTGGCGGCGGGGGTAGCATTCCACTCTTCTAGAGGGAGAGACATGTACACACCAGCATACCCGGTATTAACTTTAGAGCCCTGGCATCACAAAATGGATGCTGCAGCCACAGACACGGGTCTGGCCTCCTGCTGCTGACCGAAACTCCGGCAGGGGAGGCCTGGACAATAGGTTTCCTGTTGCAGGGAGGTGTAACCACCTCCCAGACAGGCTGATGTGTATTGGGGCTGGGTGGGTGCACTCTCAGAGTGCTTTGAAGTCCAGCACTGGGGGCACATTTGGTGTCCCTGTGCATACCCCAGTTCAAACCGGTTCAGGGGCTTCCAGCCCCTGCTCTGGCGTGAAACTGGACAAAGGGAATGGGTGTAACCACCCCTCTTCCCTGACCCTCCCATAGGTGGGTCCCCAGAGAATGTCCAACCCCTAACTTAGTATAAGTATGGGACCCCAGTCCTTAGGACTTTAGATTACCCTGGACGAAACTCTGAAGCCGAATCCTGGACCTTCGACGCTCTACTTTAAGATTAGAGGACTGAAGAATCTCCCTTGGGGTCAAGGAGTGACTCCCCTGCTTGGCAGGCACCTAAGAAGCAACTGTCCGGTCTGCATCGCTGAAGCTCCCGCCAGACACCGAAGTCTTTGCAACACCAGATGTGGATTTCCAGACTTCCCCGAGGCTGCCCTGAGTCCCCAGTGAAGCTGAGGCCCGTGGCTATCGTGGGTAACGTGGAACCGTGACCCCTGGGCACCGAGAACTTTTGCAAGTGCATCCTCTTCCTG
This sequence comes from Calotriton arnoldi, assembly GCA_963921515.1. Taxonomy (NCBI): domain Eukaryota; kingdom Metazoa; phylum Chordata; class Amphibia; order Caudata; family Salamandridae; genus Calotriton; species Calotriton arnoldi. Next base: position 146,731 of record CAWUFW010013077.1, on the reverse strand, counting down.
GTCTCCCACGAGGTTGTGCTTTGGGCTCCGAGTAGCCCCCGCCTCCAGCACCGACTGCACCGAAGATCACTGGCCTCCACTCCACGAGTGTCCCGTGAGCCAGCTCCAAGTGCGTCCACTCGAGGCTCCTTCATGGTCGCTAGTCCGTTGGCTAGTGGGCCCTCCCGAAGGCAACTCTTCTTCTGCTTGGGCTTTCCTGGTTGCTCCAGACGTGCCCTGACTTACTTTCGCTGGGTGAGTCCCCCAGACCTTGCTGGTCTGCATCAACGTCCTTTCTCTGTTTCCACGTGACTTGCCGTTTCCAAAGCTTGTTGGGTCCAATCCGGTCGCCGACACCACAGCAATCGACAGACTTCGTGGGACAGCTCGAATCCAGCTCCTGGTCATCGTTGACGCCTCCTGGACCTCGTGGCTGAAGAGTCAAGACGACCGTCAACCTACCTGAAGCACCCGACATCGGTGGGCATCTGCTCATCGCCTTCCTGGTCACTGGCTAGTGACCCAGACTCTGTCCCCTCTGCTTTCAGGTTCTTCAGATCTTCGATCCACTCTTGGATCCACCCGGACACTTTCGACGTGGCCGCCAGCAGCCTGCTGCAGCAGATCGCCATTGAAAACGACGATGAAACCCGGCGACAAAAGACACCTATGCACCCGGCTTCCCTGGGTGAGGTAACTCGAGTACTCCGGTGCTCCCGTGGGTATTGACTCTAGAACTGCCTAGTTCTAAAGGGATTTGCTCCAAGTCCTCCTCTAAGTGTCCTTTCCTTTTAAAATTCCAACCGCGACTTTCCCCATAGAAGATAACGGCAATTCGCGGCTGTGTTCTCACACTGCACGCATCCCCCGTGGGTCCCCTGTGTCACTACCTTGGGTGGTTCCTTGTGGTCCAAGCACTTCTACAGGCTCTAGGCCTTGTGTCTAGCTCAGTCGTGGTTCTTATACCACTATTTTAGTATATGGTTTGGTACGCCCCTAGGGCTCAAACGTGTATTTGTGCTATTACTGTTGATAACTGACTTGTAAAGTATGTACTTCGAACTCTAGCCTCATAAAGAGACTAGAGGGGTGTGTTTAAGACTAAATACATATATTTTATATATATACCTGGTGTGGTCCTCTTTCATTTGGTCACTCAAGAGATTATAGACTGGTAAAACAAGCTGCTTTACATTCCTTCAAGACTTAGCCTGAAGGCTGCTCTCCATAGCTACCACTAGGACAGCTTTCAATAAAGGTTGTCTTTAACCTAATTCCAATTTGGGGTTGTTTGGACTGGTGCAAGGTGCCCACTATAATTAGTGGACAGCATATACCAGGCCACCTTCTCACTTTGGTGTGCAGCGTGTGGGATTCCAGCTTGCTATTGTTTTACCAGATAATCTCAATTGAATTGATCAGCTGAAAACCACTAAAGGTACCTAAGGTACATATAAATACAAGCTTAGTATACAGTAAGTTCTACTGAACTTAGAGTTGTGAGTTAAGGGCTAGCACACCCTTTCTACAACTCAAGAGAGTTTAGTAGGCCACACTAGAGTAGGTAGTGCATACACCACACCTCACTAGTAATGTCTTCAGGACCAGGAACCAGTAGGTCCCTGCCAGGAACCAGTGGGCTCCTGCCATCCAAATATGACAACCTCCCATTCATGGAATTGAGAGAGTTGTGCATGGTTAGGAAACTGAAGACAGGCAAAAGTGCCAACACCCAACGTCTCATGGAGATGCTACTGCTGGATGATCTCAGAAGGCCCTTTGGGCCTGAAGGGGTAGGCAGAGAGGGTGGGGCAGAAGATGAGGAAGGGGCCAGGGGTGACATCACCCAGGACCCCCCCTCTGAAACTGGCCAGGAAGGTGACAATGACCTTGACCTGGAAAACCCAGCTATTCCTGTGGAGGAAGAGGAGGATCAGAATGACCTCCCCTTTGTCCCACCAGGAAGAGTTGTGAGTATGCCTAGAAGGTCTAGATCTCCTTCTCAGGAGTCTAACCACTCTGACACCTCAGCAGGGACCTCTGTTTCCTCTCATAGGAGAGAATCCTCCAATGAGAGGAAAGAGAGACTGCTCAAATATGGAGAAGCTCAGTTGAGACTCAGAAGAGAGCAGTTGGCTATAGACAGGGAGTCCCTAGAGCTTGAAAGGCAAAGAAAAAGTTGGGACTAGAGTCCCATGGTGGCAGCAACTTCCCTAGTGGTAGGGAAAGGTCTTATGACCATAGAAACCTGAGCAAGATTGTCCCTCCCTACCAGAGTGGGGATGACATCCACAAATGGATTTCTGCACTGGAGAGGGCCTGTAAAGTACAGAGGGTCCCTCAGGAGCAGTGGGCAGCAATCTTGTGGCTCTCCTTTGCAGACAAAGGTAGAGACAAGCTCCTCTCTGTTAGAGAAGAGGATGCTGATAATTATCCAGTCTTAAAAGGTGCATTAATTGATGGGTTTGGCCTAACCACTGAACAATACAGGTTAAAGTTCAGAGATACCCAAAAGGCACAGAATCAAGACTGGGTGGACTTTGTTGATTGTTCTGCTAAGGCTCTGGAAGGTTGGTTAGTGGGCAGTAAGGTATGTGACTTCAAAGGATTGTACAATCTTATCATGAGGGAGCAGATTCTTAATAACTGTCAAAATCAGCTGTTGCATCAGTACCTGGTGGACTCTGATCTGACCTCTCCCCAAGAATTGGGAAAGAAGGCAGACAAATGGGTCAGAACCAGGGTGAGGCAGAAGGTACAGAACCAAGGTGGTGACCCAAAGAAGCAAGATTCTAAGAACTCTGACAAGGGTGGGGAGAAGGGTAAAGACCAGAAGTCTTCACAAGGCCCCCAAAAATCTTCTTCAGGTGGGGATTCACAGTCTAACAAAGGGAAAGGCCAAAAGAAACCATGGTGCAAAGTCTGTAAGCAAAAGACACCCTGGACCAGCGATTGCACCAAGTCCAAAGACTCTGTTCCAGCCTCCACCAATGCCCCTAAGGCACCTGTTCCCCCTAGTGCAGTTACAATTGGTGGTGGGCATACACAAGCCAAGGGTTTAGTAGGGTTGACCCTGAGTAAGGAGATGAGCTCTGGCCTAGTCAGAGAATTCACTCAGGCTGTCCTAGTCTATGATGGAGGCATGGATGTGACCTCCTCTGTGAGTCCCAGTAATCTGGGCAAGTACAGGCAACAGCCATTAATAAATGGAAAAGAGGCTTTGGCATTTAGGGACACAGGAGCAAGTGTCACCATGGTGACACAAGATCTTGTGGATTATACTTGGGGAAATGTACCAAGTGACCAATGCTAGCAATGTCAGAACAGACCATACTCTGGCAGTTGTTAACTTCTCCTGGGGAGGGTTAACTGGCCTTAAGAAGGTTGTGGTAAGTGCAGACCTACCAGTTGAATGCTTGCTTGGCAATGATCTAGAAACTTCAGCTTGGGCAGAAGTGGAGCTCAGGACCCATGCAGAAATGCTGGGCATCCCTGCAGATGTGTTTGCTGTGACCAGGTGTTAGACTTGGCATCTTTTGGCGTGTTTCCCCTGACTTTTTGCTTTCTGACCTCCCGGTTTTGACTCTGTTTTTGCTGGTGTAATGATTCTGCGCACTTTCCTCACTGCTATCCAGTAGGAAAGTGTAAGTGCTGGTTTGGACTAGGCAAAGGCCTCTCTGCCTTCAGAGAACAAAGGAATTTGGGATATAAATATTGGGGCCCTGACCCCATGAATTTAGATCTCGCTGGAATCAAGGAACCTGTCAAGATGAAGAGCTGGAGAGCTGCTAGGAGGAGTACTGCCCCTTTGCTGAGTTATTGCCTTGTTGGGTTGGCCTGCAGTTGCTGCTTCTGTCTTGGGCAGTGAAAGGACTGAACTTTCTACAAACTTGTGCTGAGTATCTCCAAGGGCCTGAAACCGAGCTGGCCTCCTGTTAAGAAGTCTCAGGGACTGCAAAGACTTCACAAGCCTCTGGGTACCGCTTCTGGAACGCTGTTTCAGTTGCCACAGAGGAAGGGAACTGCAACCGACTCCGTCAACCGAATCCATCCCTGACCGGTGACCTGTTTGCACCGCAGACCGCATCACCCCGCTTCGCATCGCAACCCTGGTCTCACCGTAGGCGACGTCCGACGCCGCCAACACCGAGCCGCTGCTTGCACCGTGACCTGTGGGCACCGCAGTTCACATCGCATCGCTTCACTGAACCAGCCGGACCCGACCGACGCGGACGCTGCAACTGGCTCAACAATCGTGACCGCATCGCAGCTGGGGCACCGCTCGCACGTTTGCGACGCACCGCTCCGACTCGCACCGCTGTCCGACGCCAGCTCCCGCACACCGGCTTGGTCGCCTGCATCGCAACCTGTCAGCACCGCATCGTACACCGTCTCGCCCTGCACTGCACGCCTTGGACTCACCGACTCCGTCTGCACGACGCTCATCGAGCCGCTGCCTGCACCGCATCGAGGGACACCGCACCTTGCATCGCTCCGTCTTGCACCGCAACCGCGACGAACGCCGACCGGCTCGTACACTCCGTACCAGCCACCACGAGAAAGGTACTGTGACCGAGTCTGTTCACGACTCTGCTGGCCCGTATCGACGCGGTCGGCTGGAACTGTTGGACTCTGTGTAATTCAGCATCGCGGTAGACCCGGACGGGGCTACCGACTCGTACGAACTTTGCTTTTGTGTTATTCCTGCAAAGAAGAAGTTACCTTATCAAGCATTCATTTTTAAAGTATAGTATTGTAGATTTTTGTCGTAATTGGTCTTGTCTTGAGTATATAAAAATATTGGTTATTTTTCTAAACTGGTGTGGTGTCCGTTTGTAGTGCTTACACTGTATTACTGTTGGTTATGTGCAAATGCTTTACACACTGCCTCTAGAATAAGCCTGACTGCTCGTGCCAAGCTACCAAGGGGGTGAGCAGGGGTTATTTTAGGAGTGTAACACCCTTACCCTGACTAGGAAGAAGGGTCCCTACTTGGACAAAGGTGCTAGCCCTTGCCAACTAGAGATCACATTTCTAACATTGGTTGTCAGCGGTGAGGATAGGACTTGTGTTTGCACTTGACTTACAGTGATTGGTGTGCACTACTACCATATCGCAGACCATTACGTACCACATACTGGTTGTTTTTCTTTTGGCCTATTTTTGATCTTGCCAGTTTTCAACTCACTACTTTTGTCATGCCTGAATCAACTGCATCATCCGTTGCATCTCTGGAAGTTATCTTTGAGGAGGATAGGTTGGAATCCTACGCCGTAAAGGAGCTACGAGCGATTTGTAAAAACCTGAAAGTCCAAATTAAAGGCCTCACAAGGAAGGAGGAGCTACAGAAGGCGCTGAGGGCCTGGGTAGCAGCCAGACATGCCAGTGGGCAGCCTGGTAATCTCAGTGAGGAGGTGGAGGAGCCTATTTCCAGGGTGGATGTGCTTTTGGGTGAGGGGGAACCCGCCAGGTCAGGCAGCAGCAGTCTGTCCCCAGAGGAGCTGGAGGACAGGCGGGAGGCAAGGCAGTTTGAGCTGCAGAAGCTCAGGCTGGAGGGTGAGGGGGAGGAGAAGATGGAGGAGAGGAGATTGGCCATGGAGGAGAAGAAGATGCTCTTAGAGCATGAGAGAGAACTGAAGGAGCTAGAACTTAGGAGTAAGTCAGGCTCAGATGGTGGCAGCAATTCGTCCAGAAAGGCAGACAGGATTGTGCACATTCCCAAGAATGTAGGCAAGGAGTTCAAGAAGGGGGATGACATACAAAGGTGGTTCCAGGGTTATGAGGCAGCCATACACATGAATGGGGTCCCTGAGGAAAATTGGGGAGCAGGATTGTGGCCACTTTTCCCTGAAGAAGCAAGGGATGCTCTGATAGCTTTGGGTAAGGGGTATCACCTCACCTATGCTGACATGAAGGATGCCCTTCTCACTAAGTATGGTCTTACTCCTGAAAAGTACAGGGATCAGTTCAGGTCCAGTAAGAAGTCTGATGCCAACACGTGGTTGGAATGTGTGGATGTGTTCTGCAGGTCGCTGGATGGTTGGGTGAAGGGCAGTAGTGTAACAGATTTTCAGGGGCTCTACAACTTGATTGCATGGGAGCACTTGTCTAGTCTATGTTTTGCAGATCTGCGCCAGCACCTAGTGGATAGTAAGCTAACTGACCCCAGGAAGCTTGCTATGGAAGCGGACCGCTGGGTGAGTACCAGGGTCCACAAGAAAGTGTTTGGGGAGACTCAGCCAACGGTGGGCAGGGTCCCCAGCAGAAAGGTGGGGGGACAAGGGTAAAGCACAGGAGTTCTCTAAAGGGCCCCAAACTAGTACCCAGGGTAAAGGTTCCCAGCCCCCGGTGATAAGAAGAAAGGGGTCTCTACAGGGAAGCCTGTTGAGACCGGCCCCGCAAGTGTTATGCATGTGACCAGGTAGGTCACTTTAAGGGGGACCCCAAGTGCCCAAAGGGGACACAGCCACCCACCGGTGGACAGTCCAAAGTGTTGGCTAGTGTAGCGCTTGGGGAGGAGGGGTGCCCACAGGAGGGTGGGGATCCCGCAGAAATGACCCTTGTCTCACTAGGGGACAGTGCTATAGCACCTGGGTGACCATCAATGGGAACAGGGTAGAGGCTCTCAGAGATACTGGAGCCAGTGTGACCTCAGTCCGGTGTCACCTGGTCTCTGAGAAGCAGGTAGTCCCAGGGGCATTCCACCAAGTAGTTGCTGTAGACAACTCTGAGCGCCAGTGTATGGTGGCGCAGGTTCCCTTTGAATGGGGGGGGTCTCAGGTCCCTTGAGGGTGGTTGTGAGCCCTACCATGCCTGTAGATTGACTGCTAGGTAACGACCTGGAGCAGTCCTTATGGAAGGAGGTTGAGCTCAGGTCTCACTTGGAGATGCTCGGGTTGCCAGAGTGCGCATGCTTGTCTACTCGGTCAATGGCAGCCAGAAAGGGTGATCAAGAGGACTTGGAGCCTGGAACAGTGGCCCAAGTCCCTGCCAAGAGAAAGGGCAGGGGCACGGGAAACCGGCCCCCGAAGTTCCCACGGACCGGGAGGAGGCGGACCTCGAGGGGACGCCCCGGTGCCTACAGGGGAGCAGGTAGCCGAACTGGGAGACATCTCTGAGCTGACCCATTGGCAGCAAGAAGGGGGTCCCACCAGGGAGGAGTTCTGCAGGGAGCAGAACGAGTGCCCTACTCTGGAGGGTCTGCGGCGGCAGGCTGCAGACCAGGCAGCTGGTAATCAGTCCGGGTCACATCTGATCTACTGGGAGAGTGGTCTCCTATACAGTGAGCCTAAGGTTGCTGAGCCTGGGTCAGCCCGTGTGCTGGTGGTACCCCAGCGCTTCAGGACCTTCCTACTGGGTCTGGCTCATGACGTGCCTTTGGCAGGACATTTTGGGCAGGACAAGACCTTTGACAGGCTTGTCACCCACTTCTTTTGGCCCCAAATGCGAAGGCAGTCAGATGCACACTGTAGGTCTTGCCAAACTTGCCAGGCAAGTGGTAAGAGTGGGAGGAAGGTCAAAGCTCCTCTCCAACCTTTTCCTGTTGTTAGTACACCCTTCGAAAGGGTAGGGATGGATATTGTGGGGCCACTGGATCCCAAGACAGCCAAGGGCAACAGGTACATCCTGGTCTTGGTGGACCATGCCACCCGGTACCCGGAGGCAATCCCTCTCAGGACAACGACGGCGCCAGTGGTGGGCCGGGCGTTAATGGGGATCTTTTCCCGTGTGGGATTCCCCAGAGAGGTGGTTTCTGATAGGGGGACCAATTTCATATCCAAGTATATGACATCCCTGTGGAAGGAGTGTGGGGTAACCTACAAGTTCACCACTCCTTACCACCCACAAGGAAACGGTCTGGTGGAGAGATTCAACCAGACCTTGAAAGGCATGATCAAGGGTCTAACAGAACCCATGAGGCGTAAGTGGGACGTCCTCTTGCCATGCCTACTCTTTGCATACAGGGAGGTGCCTCAGAAGTCTCTTGGGTACAGCCCCTTTGAGCTCCTGTATGGCCACCCTGTCAGAGGACCTCTGAGTTTGGTAAAGGAAGGCTGGGAGGCAGCTCCCAGGAAAACTCCCCAGGATGTGTTTAGCTACATGCTGGCCTTTAGAAACCAAACTGCCCGCTTCAGGAAACTCGCTCAGGCGAACCTAGAAGCAAGCCAGGAAGAAATGAAGAGATGGTATGACCAGAATGCCACTTTGTTCGAATTTCAACCTGGGCAAAAAGTGTGGGTCATGGCCCCAGTGGCACCTTGTGCCTTGCAGGACAAGTGGACTGGGCCATATGAGGTGGTGGAGCGCAAAAGTGACGTCACCTACCTGGTGGATTTGCAAGCTCCAAGGAACCCTTTGAGGGTCCTTCACATGAACCGCCTCAAGCCCCACTTCGAGAGGTCCGAAGTGAGTATGCTCTTGGCGACAAATGATGGGGTGGAAGAGGAGAGTGAGCCTCTCCCTGACCTCCTGTCTACCAAGGAGCATGATGGGTCAGTAGAAGGTGTGATCCTCTCCCCTACTCTGACTCAGGAGCAGCAGGGGACTGTCACCAGTTGTTGGGCCAGTTCGCCCCACTGTTCTCTCTGACCCCCGGTGTTACTCACTGGTGTACCCATGACGTGGACACTGGTGACAGCCCTCCTGTGAAGCACAAGATTTACAGGTTGACTGACCGGGTCAGAGCCAGCATCAAGGAGGAGGTCTCTAAGATGTTGGCGTTAGGGGTGATTGAGCCCTCCCACAGTCCTTGGGCCAGCCCAGTGGTCTTGGTCCCAAAGGCTGCTGCGCCCGGTGCCACTCCAGAACTCCGGTTTTGTGTGGAGTACCGTGGGCTCAATGCCGTCACCAGGACTGACGCGCACCCCATCCCCAGAGCTGATGAGCTCATTGATCGGTTGGGAGCTGCCCGGTTCCTCAGCACGTTTGATTTGACGTCTGGGTACTGGCAGATTGCCTTAACCGATGGGGCCAAGGAGAGATCAGCATTCTCAACCCCAGAAGGTCATTACCAATTCCGGGTGATGCCCTTTGGGTTGAAGAATGCCCCTGCCACCTTTCAGAGGTTGGTCAATCAGGTGTTGGCTGGGCTGGAGGATTTCAGTGCCGCCTACCTGGATGACATTGCTGTGTTCAGTTCCAGCTGGGAAGAACATTTACAGCACCTAGAGAAAGTGTATAGGGCCCTGCAAGGCCAGTAAGTGCCAGATCGGGCAGGGTTCTGTGGTGTACTTGGGACACCAGGTAGGAAGCGGCCAGGTGGCGCCCCTACAACCCAAGATTGAACCATTCTGGCTTGGGAGCCCCCCAAGACCCAGACAGAGGTGAGAGCCTTCTTAGGTCTCACCGGCTACTATAGGAGATTTGTTAAGGGCTATGGCACCATCATGGCCCCCTTAACAGAGCTGACTTCTAAGAAGCAGCCCCGGAGAGTGATCTGGACTGAGTCCTGCCAGAAAGCTTTTGATGCCCTGAAGGCAGCCATGTGCACGGCGCCCGTGCTCAAGGCACCTGACTTCTCCAAGGAATTTGTCGTGCAGACTGACGCTTCAGAGCATGGTGTGGGAGCGGTGCTCTCACAACTGAACGAAGAGGGCCTGGATCAGTCTGTAGTCTTCCTTAGCAGGAGACTACTCCCCAGGGAACAGAGGTGGAGTGCCATAGAAAGGGAAGCTTTTGCTGTGGTCTGGGCGCTGAAGAAGTTGAGACCATACCTGTTTGGGACTCACTTCCGTGTTCAGACAGACCACAGGCCCCTCAGATGGTTGATGCAAATGAGGGGTGAGAATCCAAAACTGCTGAGGTGGTCCATCTCCCTACAGGGAATGGACTTTACGGTGGAACACCGTCCTGGTACAGAACACGCCAACGCAGATGGTCTGTCCAGGTTCTTCCGCCTTATTGAAGAGAACTCCAATGGGGTTGGGTAGTTCTCCCTACTTTCAGCTGGACGGGACATGTGTTAGACTTGGCATCTTTTGGCATGTTTCCCCTGACTTTTTGCTTTCTGACCTCCCGGTTTTGACTCTGTTTTTGCTGGTGTAATGATTCTGCGCACTTTCCTCACTGCTATCCAGTGGGAAAGTGCAAGTGCTCCAGAACTGGTTTGGACTAGGCAAAGGCCTCTCTGCCTTCAGAGAACAAAGGAATTTGGGATATAAATATTGGGGCCCTGACCCCATGAATTTAGATCTCGCTGGAATCAAGGAACCTGTCAAGACGAAGAGCTGGAGAGCTGCTAGGAGGAGTACTGCCCCTTTGCTGAGTTATTGCCTTGTTGGGTTGGCCTGCAGTTGCTGCTTCTGTCTTGGGCAGTGAAAGGACTGAACTTTCTACAAACTTGTGCTGAGTATCTCCAAGGGCCTGAAACCGAGCTGGCCTCCTGTTAAGAAGTCTCAGGGACTGCAAAGACTTCACAAGCCTCTGGGTACCGCTTCTGGAACGCTGTTTCAGTTGCCACAGAGGAAAAGAACTGCAACTGACTCCGTCAACCGAATCCATCCCTGACCGGTGACCTGTTTGCACCGCAGACCGCATCGCCCCGCTTCGCATCGCATCGCAACCCTGGTCTCACCGTGGGCGACGTCCGACGCCGCCAACACCGAGCCGCTGCTTGCACCGTGACCTGTGGGCACCGCAGTTCGCATCGCATCGCATCGCTTCACTGAACCAGCCGGACCCGACCGACGCGGATGCTGCAACTGGCTCAACAATCGTGACCGCATCGCAGCTGGGGCACCGCTCGCACGTTTGCGACGCACCGCTCCGACTCGCACCGCTGTCCGACGCCAGCTCCCGCACACCGGCTTGGTCGCCTGCATCGCAACCTGTCAGCACCGCATCGTACACCGTTTCGCCCTGCACCGCACGCCTTGGACTCACCGACTCCGTCTGCACGACGCTCATCGAGCCACTGCCTGCACCGCATCGAGGGACACCGCTCCTTGCATCGCTCCGTCTTGCACCGCAACCGCGACGAACGCCGACCGGCTCGTACACTCCGTACCAGCCACCACGAGAAAGGTACTGTAACCGCGTCTGTTCACGACTCTGCTGGCCCGTATCGATGCGGTCGGCTGGAACTGTTGGACTCTGTGTAATTCAGCATCGCGGTAGACCCGGACGGGGCTACCGACTCGTACGAACTTTGCTTTTGTGTTATTCCTGCAAAGAAGAAGTTACCTTATCAAGCATTCATTTTTAAAGTATAGTATTGTGGATTTTTGTCGTAATTGGTCTTGTCTTGAGTATATAAAAATATTGGTTATTTTTCTAAACTGGTGTGGTGTCCGTTTGTAGTGCTTACACTGTATTACTGTTGGTTATGTGCAAATGCTTTACACACTGCCTCTAGAATAAGCCTGACTGCTCGTGCCAAGCTACCAAGGGGGTGAGCAGGGGTTATTTTAGGAGTGTAACTCCCTTACCCTGACTAGGAAGAAGGGTCCCTACTTGGACAAAGGTGCAAGCCCTTGCCAACTAGAGATCCCATTTCTAACATTACCAGGTCACAGAGCAAAATGCCTAACACTGAACAGGCCTTGGATCCTGGAACAATGGACCAAGTGCCATCCAAGAGGAGGATTAGTGGGGTAAAGGCAGTGCCTTCCCCCTTGGCTCAGAAGAAAGATCAGTCTCTTCAGGGAGATGATCCCAGTCCTGAGGAAGGAACTGTCCCAGAGGAGCTTGAGCCTGATCAGGTTGAGTTCTTGGGGACAGGGGGCCCTTCCAGGGCAGATCTGAGCCAGGAGCAGCAGAGCTGCCCCTCTCTTGAACCCCTCAGACAGCAAGCTGCTGCTGAGGCTGCTGGGAGTGCTAGTGGTCCCCATAAAGTGTATTGGGATGATGGACTCTTGTACTCAGAGTGTAGAGACCCCAAGCCTGGTGCCACCAGGAGGTTGGTTATACCTCTGAAGTTCAGGGGCTTCTTATTGACCCTAGCCCATGACATTCCTTTAGCAGGTCACCTGGGCCAGAACAAGACTTGGGACAGAATTGTCCCTCACTTTCACTGGCCCCACATGTCTGAAGACACCAAGGAGTTTTGTCGCTCCTGTGTAACCTGCCAGGCCAGTGGCAAGGCAGGTGGCACTACAAAGGCCCCCCTGATACCACTACCTGTGGTGGGGGTTCCCTTTGAAAGGGTGGGGATTGACATTGCTGGTCCCATGGATCCCCAAACAGCATCTGGGCACAGGTTTATCCTGGTGGTGGTGGATCATGCCACCAGGTACCCAGAGGCTATTCCCCTTAGGACCACTACAGCACCTGTAGTGGCAAGAGCCCTCCTGGGAATTTTCTCAAGAGTGGGCTTCCCTAAGGAGGTTGTATCAGACAGGGGGGCAAACTTTATGTCTGGATACTTGAAAGCAATGTGGAAGGAGTGTGGAGTGACTTACAAATTCACCACACCCTATCACCCACAATGCAATGGTTTAGTTGAGAGATTCAACAAAACCTTGACGGGCATGATTAAAGGGCTCCCAGAGAAGCTTAGGCGAAGATGGGACATACTCTTACCCTGCCTTTTATTTGCATACAGGGAGGTGCCTCAAAAGGGGGTTGGCTACAGCCCTTTTGAACTTTTGTTTGGTCACCCTGTCAGGGGTCCATTGTGCCTGGTGAAGGAAGGATGGGAGTTACCTCTCAAGCCCCCAAAGCAGGACATAGTGGACTATGTACTTGGTCTCCGCTCCAGGATGGCTGAGTACATGAAAAAGGCAACTTAAAACCTTGAGGCTAGCCAGGAACTCCAAAAAGCCTGGCATGACCAAAAGGCTGTACTGACTGTTTACCAGCCAGGGCAGAAGGTGTGGGTGCTGGAGCCAGTGGCCCCAGCAGCTCTCCAAGACAAATGGAGTGGACCCCATACCATTGTTGAACAGAAGGGTGAGGTTACCTATATAGTAGACCTAGGAACAGCCAGGAGTCCCCACAGGGTTCTCCATGTCAACAGATTGAAACCATATGTGGACAGGGCAGACATGGGCTTGCTCATGGCTACTGATGAGGGACAGGAGGAAGAGAGTGACCCACTCCTGACCTGCTCTCACAGAACCCTGATGATGGGTCAGTGGATGGTATAGCCTTGGCAGGCAGCCTCACTGCCCAGCAACAAACTGATTGCAGACAGGTGCTCAATCAGTTCAGGCATATATTCTCTCTGACACCAAGTCAGACCACCTGGTGCACTCATGAAGTGGACACTGGGAACAGTCTACCTATTAAAAATAAGATTTATAGGCAACCTGACCATGTCAGGGACTGTATCAGGACAGAAGTCCAGAAGATGTTGGATTTGGGAGTTATTGAACCCTTAGATAGCCCTTGGGCTAGTCCAGTGGTCCTTGTGCAAAAACCTCACACCAGTGGTGGGAAAAGAGAGATGAGGTTTTGGGTGGACTACAGGGGTCTCAATGCAGTCACTAGGACTGATGCCCATCCAATACCCAGGGCAGATGAGCTAATAGACACTTTGGCCTTAGCCAAGTATCTAAGCACATTTGACCTAACAGCTGGCTACTGGCAGATCAGGCTAGCTGATGATGCAAAGCCAAAAACAGCATTCTCAACCCCTAGTGGGCATTATCAATTTGTGGTAATGCCCTTTGGTTTGAAGAATGCCCCTGCCACTTTTCAGAGGTTGGTGAATACAGTCCTTACAGGTCTGGAAGCCTATAGTGCAGCATATCTAGATGATATTGCTGTCTTTAGCTCCACCTGGGAGGATCACCTGGTCCACCTCAGAAATGTTTTGCAGGCCCTGCAGAAAGCAGGCCTCACTATCCAGGCCACAAAGTGCCAGATAGGGCAGAGTCAGGTTGTGTACCTGGGCCACCTTGTGGGTGGAGGCCAGGTTCAACCATTGCAGAGCAAGATCCAGACCATCATGGACTGGACTGCTCCAACTACCCAGACTCAGGTGTGAGCCTTTTTAGGCATGACTGGGTACTATAGGAGATTTGTCAAGGGGTATGGATCAATAGTGACACCCCTGAATGAGTTAACTTCCAAAAAAATGCCCAAAAAGGTTCAGTGGACAGTTAGATGTCAAAAGGCATTTGTTGACCTGAAGCAGGCCATGTGCACTGCTCCCATTCTACAGAGTCCTGATTACTCCAAGAAGTTCATTGTCCAAACAGATGCATCTGAATTGGGGGTAGGGGCTGTACTGTCAAAATTGAATGATGAAGGTCAGGATCAGCCAGTAGCTTTCATAAGCAGAAGGCTGACCCCTAGAGAGAAACGTTGGTCAGCCATAGAGAGGGAGGCCTTTGCTGTGGTTTGGGCTCTGAAGAAGCTGAGGCCATACTTGTTTGGTACTCACTTCCTTGTTCAAACAGACCACAAGCCCCTCTTATGGCTAAAACAGATGAAGGGTGAAAACCCCAAACTTTTGAGGTGGTCCATTTCCCTACAGGGGATGGACTATACAGTGGAACATAGACCTGGGAGTAACCATGCCAATGCAGATGGACTCTCCAGATATTTCCACTTAGAACATGAAGACTCAACTGGTCAAGGTTAGTTTAATGTCCCTGCGTTTGGGGGGGGGTTGTGTAGGAGAGTAGGATCTACCTCTTATGGTTACCCCCACTTTTTGCTGATGCTTCACTGTATTTTGACATTAGTCTGGCTGGGGCCCTGCTATTCAGGTCCCCAGCCTAGCTGCTTCCTCTCTAAATGGATTCGAAGTACCTTAGGTACTTCTCTGATTGGATTCTGGGGTGCCCTTATAAGTCCCTAGTATATGGTATACTATGTACCCAGGGCATAGGTACCCCAAGGGCCTACCAGGGGCTGAAGCATGTATTGTGCCACCCCTGGAAGGCCCTCCAAAATGACACCACAGGTCTGCTACTGCAGCCTGGGTAAGGTGGTGCATGCACCCCTTACTGTGATATAGGTTACCTATATCACTACATATATACACACATATAAACCTATAAGTCACTCCTATGGCAGGCCTTATCAATCCTGAAGGCAGAGTGCTTGGTTCTTATGTGAGAGGGTGCCCCTGCATGAGCAGAGCCCCTCTGCAGCGTTCAGAGACCCTTCTCTGATGCTGTTTGTAGTGCAGCCTGACCATATACTCTTAAGTGCATTATAACCTCGCGTTAAATGCTAACTTTGGGATGGCTGCACGGAAACATGTCGTGTTTGGTGTCAAACATCTTGGAATACTACCCCCCGCCAGTTCTGGTGGCGGGGGTAGCATTCCACCCTTCTAGAGGGAGAGACATGTACCAACCGGCATACCCGGTATTAACTTTACAGAGCCCTGGCATCACAAAATGGATGCTGCAGCCACAGACACGGGTCTGGCCTCCTGCTGCTGACCGAAACTCCAGCAGGGGAGGCCTGGACAATAGGTTTCCTGTTGCAGGGAGGTGTAACCACCTCCCAGACAGGCTGATATGTATTGGGGCTGGGTGGGTGCACTCTCAGAGTGCTTTGAAGTCCAGCACTGGGGGCACATTTGGTGTCCCTGTGCATACCCCAGTTCAAACCGGATCAGGGGCTTCCAGCCCCTGCTCTGGCGCGAAACTGGACAAAGAGAATGGGTGTAACCACCCCTCTTCCCTGACCCTCCCATAGGTGGGTCCCCAGAGAATGTCCAACCCCCTAACTTAGTATAAGTATGGGACCCCAGTCCTTAGGACTTTAGATTACCCTGGACGAAACTCTGAAGCCGAATCCTGGACCTTCGACGCTCTACTTTAAGATTAGAGGACTGAAGAATCTCCCTTGGGGTCAAGGAGTGACTCCCCTGCTTGGCAGGCACCTAAGAAGCAATTGTCCGGTCTGCATCGCTGAAGCTCCCGCCGGACGCCGAAGTCTTTGCAACACCAGACGTGGATTTCCAGACTTTCCCGAGGCTGCCCTGAATCCCCAGCGAAGCTGAGGCCCGTGGCTATCGTGGGTAACGTGGAACCCTGACCCCTGGGTACCGAGAACTTTTGTAAGTGCATCCTCTTCCTGGTCTCCCACGAAGTTGTGCTTTGGGCTCCGAGTAGCCCCCTCCTCCAGCACCGACTGCACCGAAGATCACTGGCCTCCACTCCACGAGTGTCCCGTGAGCCAGCTCCAAGTGCGTCCACTCGAGGCTCCTTCGCGGTCGCTAGTCCGTTGGCTAGTGGGCCCTCCCGAAGGCAACTCTTCTTCTGCTTGGGCTTCCCTGGTTGCTCCAGACGTGCCCTGACTTACTCTTGCTGGGTGAGTCCCCCAGACCTTGCTGGTCTGCATCACCGTCCTTTCTCTGTTTCCACGTGACTTGCCGTTGCCAAGGCTTGTTGTGTCCAATCCGGTCGCCAACACCGCAGCAATCGACAGACGTCATGGGACAGCTCGAATCCAGCTCCTGGTTGTCGTCAACACCTCCTGGACCTCATGGCTGAAGAGTCAAGACGACTGTCAACCTACCTGAAGCACCCGACAACGGTGGGCATCTGCTCATCGCCTTCCTGGTCACTGGCTAGTGACCCAGACTCTGTCCCCTCTGCTTTCAGGTTCTTCAGATCTTCGATCCACCCTTGGATCCACCCGGACACTTTCGACTTGGCCGCCAGCAGCCTGCTGCAGCAAATCGCCATTGAAAACGACGACGAAACCCGACGACAAAAGACACCTATGCACCCGGCTTCCCTGGGTGAGTTAACTCGAGTACTCCGGTGCTCCCATGGGTATTGACTCTAGAACAGCCTAGTTCTAAAGGGATTTGCTCCAAGTCCTCTTCTAAGTGTCCTTTCCTTTTAAAATTCCAACCGCGACTTTCCCCGTAGAAGTTAACGGCGATTCGCAGCTGTGTTCTCACCCTGCACGCGTCCCCCGTGGGTCCTCTGTGTCACTACCTTGGGTGGTTCCTTGTGGTCCAAGCACTTCTACAGGCTCTAGGCCTTGTGTCTAGCTCAGTCGTGGTTCTTATACCACTATTTTAGTATATGGTTTGGTACGCCCCTAGGGCTCAAACGTGTATTTGTGCTATTACTGTTGATATTTGACTTGTAAAGTATGTACTTCGAAATCTAGCCTCATAAAGAGACTAGAGGGGTGTGTTTAAGACTAAATACATATATTTTATATATATACCTGGTGTGGTCCTCTTTCATTTGGTCACTCAAGAGATTATAGACTGGTAAAACAAGCTGCTTTACATTCCTTCAAGACTTAGCCTGAAGGCTGCTCTCCATAGCTACCACTAGGATAGCTTTCAATAAAGGTTGTCTTTAACCTAATTCCAATTTGGGGTTGTTTGGACTGGTGCAAGGTGCCCACTATAATTAGTGGACAGCATATACCAGGCCAACTTCTCACACCATGCATCCCCTTTCTGTAAACAGATGGCTCTCTCAGGGCAGCCGTGTGCCCCCTCTCAGTACACTGATGGCTCTCTCGGGCAGCCCTGCACCCCCTTTCTGTAAACAGATGGATCTCTCAGAGCAGCCCTGTGCCCCCTCTGAGTACATGGATGGCTCTCTCGGGCAGCCCTGCGCCCTCTCTCTGTACATGGATGGCTCTCTCGGGCAGCCCTGCGCCCTCTCTCTGTACACAGATGGCTCTCTCTGGCAGCCCTGCACCCCCCACTCTGTACACGGATGGCTCTCAGGGCAGCCCTGAACCCCCTCTCTGTAAACAGATGGCTCTCTCGGGCAGCCCTGCGCCCTCTCTCTGTACACAGATGGCTCTCTCGGGCAGCCCTGCACCCCCCACTCTGTACACGGATGGCTCTCAGGGCAGCCCTGCGCCCACTCTCTGTACACGGATGGATCTCTCGGCCAGCCTCGCGCCCCCTCTCTGTACACGGATGGCTCTCTCAGGGCAGCCCTGCGCCCCTCTCTGTACACGGATGGCTCTCTCAGGGCATCCCTGCCCCCCTCTCAGTACACGGATGGCTCTCAGGGCAGCCCTGCGCCCCCTCTCAGTACATGGATGGCTCTCCCAGGGCAGCCCTGCACCCCCTCTCTGTACACGGATGGCTCTCTCAGGGCATCCCTGCACCACCCGCTCTGTACACGGATGACTCTCTCAGGGCAGCCCTGCACCCTCTCTCTGTACATGGATGGCTCTCTCAGGGCATCCCTGAACCCCCCTCTCTGTACACGGATGGCTCTCTCGGGCAGCCCTGCACCCTCTCTCTGTACACAGATGGCTCTCTCAGGGCAGCCCTGCGCCCTCTCTGTACAGAGATGGCTCTCTCAGGCAGCCCTGCGTCCCCTCTCTGTACACAGACGGCTCTCTCAGGGCAGCCCTGCGCCCTCTCTCTGTACACAGATGGCTCTTTCAGGGCATCCCAGCACCCCCTCACTGTACATGGATGGCTCTCTCTTGGCATCCCTGCACCCCTCTCTCTGTACAAGGATGGCTCTGTCGGGCTGCCCTGCACCCTCTCTCTGTACATGGATGGCTCTCTCGGGCAGCCCTGCGCCCTCTCTCTGTACATGGATGGTGTGAGAAGTTGGCCTGGCATATGCTGTACACTAATTATAGTGGGCACCTTGCACCAGTCCAAACAACCCCTTATTGGAGATAGGTTAAAGACAACCTTATTGAAAGCTATCCTAGTTGTAGCTATGGAGAGCAGCCTTCAGGCTAAGTCTTGAAGGAATGTAAAGCAGCTTGTTTTACCAGTCTATAATCTCTTGAGTGACCAAATGAAAGAGCACCACACCAGGTATATATTCAAAATATATGTATTTATTGCTAAACACACCCCTCTAGTCTCTTTATGAGGCTAGAGTTCAAATACACAAGTTATAAGTTATTTAAACACAGTAATAGCACAAATACACGTTTGGGCCCTAGGGCGTACCAAACCATATACCAATAAAGTGGTATAAGAACCACGACTGAACTAGACACTAGGCCTAGAGCCTCTAGAAGTGCTTGGACCACAAGGAACCACCCAAGGTAGTGACACAGGGGACCCACGGGGGACGCGTGCAGTGTAAATACACAACCGCGATACGCCGTTGACTTCTATGGAGAAAGTCGCGATCAGGAAATTAAAGAAAAGGGACACTTAAAGGAGGACTTGGAGCAAACCCTTTGAGAACTAGTACTTTGAAGAGTCTCTACCCACGGGAGCACCGGAGTACTCGTGTTACCTCACCCAGGGAAGCCGGGTGCATAGGTGCCTTTCAGGGTCGGGTTTCGTCGTCGATTTGAATGGCGATCTGCTGCAAAGTGCTGCTGGCGACCAAGTGGAAAGTGTCCGGGTGGATCCAAGAGTGGATCGGAGATCTGAATAACCTGAAAGCAGAGGGGACAGAGTCTGGGTCACTAGCCAGTGACCAGGAAGGCGATGGACAGATGCCCACCGATGTCGAGTGCTTCAGGTGCGTTGACAGTCGTCTTGACTCTTCAGCCACGAGGTCCAGGAGGCGTTGTCGGCGACTAGGAGCAGGATTCTGGCTGGTACACAATGTCTGTCGAGTGCTGAGGTGTCGGCGACCGGATTGGACCCAACAAGCCTTGGCAACGGCAAGTCTCGATGAAGATGAAGATCGTCAATGGTGCAGACCAGCAAGGTCTGGGAAACTCACTCAGCGAGGGTAAGTGAGGGCAGGCCTGGAGCAACCAGGGTGCCCAAGAAGAAAAAGATTGGCCTTCGTGAAGGGCTACTAGCCAACGGGCTAGCGACCGCGAAGGAGCCTCAAGACGTCACACGTGGATCTGGCTCACAGGACACTCGTGGAGTGGAGGCCAGTGATCTTCGGTGCAGTTGGTGCTGGAGGCTAGGGCTACTCGGAGCCCAAAGCACGACTTTGTGGGATACCCAGAAGAGGATGCACTTGCAAATGTGCTCGGTGTCTAGGGGTCACGGTCTCACGTTACCCACGATAGCTACGGGCCTCAGCTTTGCTGGGGACTCAGGGTAGCCTCGGGGAAGTCTGAGAATCCACCTCTGGTGATGCGAAGACTTCGGCGTCCGACGGGAGCTTCAGAAATCCAGACCGGACAGATGCGTCTTTGGTGCCTGCCAAGCAGGGGAGTCACTCCTTGACCCCAAGGGAGATTCTTCTGTCCTCTAATCTTGAGTAGAGCATCGAAGGTCCAGGATTCTGTTTCAGAGTTTTGTCCAGGGATAATCTAAAGTCCTAAGGACTGGGTTCCTATACTTATACCAAGTTTAGGGGTTGGACTACTCTGTGGCCCCACCTATGGGTGGGTCAGGGCAGAGGGGTGGCTACACCCCTTTCCCTTTGTCCAGTTCGCGCCAAAGCAGGGGCTGCAAGCCCCTGATCCGGTTTGAACTGGGGTATGCACAGGGACACCAAGTGTGCCCCCAGTGCAGGACTTCAAAGCACCCGAAAGTGCTCCCGCCCAGCCCCAATACACATTATCCTGTCTGGGGAGGTGGTCACACCTCCCTGGGACAGGAAACCTATTGTCCAGGCCTCCCCTGCCGGAGTTTCGTCCAGCAGCAGGAGGCCAGACTCGTGTCTGTGGCAGCAGCATCCATTTTGTGATGCCAGGGCTTTGGAAAGAAGTTACCGGGCTAGCCAGAGTTAACATGTCTTTCCCTCTAGAAGGGTGGAATGCTACCCCCACCGCCAGAATTGGCGGGGGGTAGTATTCCAAGATGTTTGACACCAAACACGACATGTTTAGGTGCAGCCATTCCAAAGTTAGCATTTAACGCGAGGTTATAATGCGCTTAAGAGTATATGGTCAGGCTGCACTACAAACAGCATCAGAGAAGGGTCTCCGAACGCTGCAGAGGGGCCCTGCTCATGCAGGGGCACCCTCTCACATAGGAACCATGCACTCTGCCTTCAGGATTGATAAGGCCTGCCTTAGGAGTGACTTATAGGTTTATATGTGTGTATGTATTTAGTGATATAGGTAACCTATATCACAGTAAGGAGTGCATGCACCACCTTACCCAGGCTGCAGTAGCAGACCTGTGGTGTCAGTTTGGATGGCCTTCCAGGGGTGGCATAATACATGCTGCAGCCCCTGGTAGGCCTCTGAGGTACCTATGCCCTTGGTACATAGTATACCATATACTAGGGACTTATAAAGGCACTCCAGATTCCAATCAGTGATGTGCCTAAGGCACATGGAAACCATTTTAGAGAGGAAGCAGCTAGGCTGGGGTTCTGATTAGCAGGGCCCCAGCCAGACTAATGTCGAAAAACAGTGAAGCATCAGCAAAAGTGGGGGTACCCATGTGAAGCAGATCCTACTCTCCTACACAACCCCCCAAACGTAGGGACATTAAACTAACCTTGCCCAGTTAAGTCTTCATGTTCTAAGTGGAAGTACCTAGAGAGTCCATCTGCATTGGCATGGTTACTCCCAGGTCTATGTTCCACTGTAAAGTCCATCCCCTGTAGGGAAATGGACCACCTAAGCAGTTTGGGGTTTTCACCCTTCATTTGTTTTAGCCATAAGAGGGGCTTATGGTCTGTCTGAACCAGGAAGTGTGTACCAAACAAGTATGGCCTCAACTTCTTCAGAGCCCAGACCATAGCAAAGGCCTCCTCTCTATGGCTGACCAACGTTTCTCTCTAGGGGTCAGCCTTCTGCTAATGAAAGCTACTGGCTGATCCTGACCTTCTTCATTCAATTGTGACAGTACAGCCCCTACCCCCAATTCAGATGCATCAGTTTGAACAATGAACTTCTTGGAGTAATCAGGACTCTGTAGAATGGGAGCAGTGCACATGGCCTGCTTCAGGTCATCAAATGCCTTTTGACAGCTAGCTGTCCACTGAACCTTTTGGGCATTTTCTTAGAAGTTAAGTCATTCAGGGGTGTCACTATTGATCCATACCCCTTGACAAATCTCCTATAGTACCCAGTCAGGCCTAAGAAGGCTCTCACCTGAGTCTGGGTAGTGGGAGCAGTCCAGTCCATTATAGTCTGGATCTTGCTCTGCAAAGGTTGAACCTGGCCTCCACCCACAAGGTGTCCCAGGTACACAACCTGACTCTGCCCTATCTGGCACTTAGTGGCCTTGATAGTCAGGCCTGCCTTTTGCAGGGCCTGTAAAACATTCCTGAGGTGGACCAGGTGATCCTCCCAGGTGGAGCTAAAGACAGCAATATCATCTAGATATGCTGCACTATAGGCTTCCAGACCTGTGAGAACTGTATTCACCAACCTCTGGAAAGTGGCAGGTGCATTCTTCAGACCAAAGGGCATCACCACAAATTGATAATGCCCACTAGGGGTTGAGAATGCTGTTTTGGGCTTTGCAGTATCAGCTAGTCTGATCTGCCAGTAGCCAGCTGTCAAGTCAAATGTGCTGAGATATTTGGCTGAGGCTAAAGTATCTATGAGCTCATCTGCCCTTGGTATTGGATGGGCATCAGTCCTAGTGACTGCATTGAGACCCCTGTAGTCCACACAAAACCTCATCTCTCTTTTTTCACCACTGGTGTGAGGTTTTGGCACAAGGACCACTGGACTAGCCCAAGGGCTATCTGAGGGTTCAATAACTCCCAACTCCAACATTTTCTGGACTTCAGTCCTGATACAGTCCCTGACATGGTCAGGTTGCCTATAAATCTTATTTTTAATAGGCAGACTGTCCCCAGTGTCCACTTCATGAGTGCACCAGGTGGTCTGACTGGGTGTCAGTGAAAACATGTGTCTAAACTGATTGAGCACCTGTCTACAATCAGTTTGTTGCTGGGTAGTGAGGCTGCCTGCCAAGGCTACACCATCTACTGACCCATCGTCAGGGTTCTGTGAGAGCAGGTCAGGGAGTGGGTCACTCTCTTCCTCCTGCCCTTCATCAGTAGCCATGAGCAAGCCCATGTCTGCCCTGTCCACATACGGTTTTAACCTGTTGACATGGAGAACCCTGTGGGGACTCCTGGGTGTTCCTAGGTCTACTAAGTAGGTAACCTCACCCTTCTGCTCAACAATAGTGTGGGGTCCACTCCATTTGTCTTGGAGAGCTGCTGGGGCCACTGGCTCCAACACCCACACCTTCTGTCCTGGCTGGTAAACAGTCAGAACAGCCTTTTGGTCATGCCAGGCCTTTTGAAGTTCCTGGCTAGCCTCAAGGTTTTTGGTTGCCTTTTCATATACTCAGCAATCCGGGAGCGGAGACCAAGTACATAGTCCACTATGTCTTGCTTTGGGGGCTTGAGAGGTAACTCCCATCCTTCCTTCACCAAGCACAGTGGACCCCTGACAGGGTGGCCAAACAGAAGTTCAAAAGGGCTGTAACCAACCCCCTTCTGAGGCACCTCCCTATATGCAAATAAAAGGCAGGGCAAGAGTATGTCCCATCTTCGCCTAAGCTTTTCTGGGAGCCCTTTAATCATGCCCTTCAAGGTTTTGTTGAATCTCTCAACTAAACCATTGCATTGTGGGTGATAGGGTGTGGTGAACTTATAAGTCACTCCACACTCCTTCCACATTGCTTTTAAGTACCCAGACATGAAGTTTGCACCCCTGTCTGATACTACCTCCTTAGGAAAGCCCACTCTTGAGAAAATTCCCAGGAGGGCCCTTGCCACCACAGGTGCTGTAGTGGTCCTGAGGGGAATAGCCTCTGGGTACCTGGTGGCATGATCCACTACCACCAGGATAAACCTGTGCCCAGATGCTGTTTGGGGATCCATGGGACCAACAATGTCAATCCCTACCCTTTCAAAGGGCACCCCCACCACAGGTAGTGGTATCAGGGGGCCTTTGTAGTGCCACCTGCCTTGCCACTGGCCTGGCAGGTTACACAGGAGCGACAAAACTCCTTGGTGTCTTCAGACATGTGGGGCCAGTGAAAGTGAGGGATAATTCTGTCCCAAGTCTTGTTCTGGCCCAGGTGACCTGCCAAGGGAATATCATGGGCTAGGGTCAATAGGAAGCCCCTGAACTTTAGAGGTATAACCAACCTCCTGGTAGCACCAGGCTTGGGGTCTCTACACTCTGAGTACAGGAGTCCATCATCCCAATACACTGTATGGGGACCACTAGCTTTCCCAGCAGCCTCAGCAGCAGCTTGCTGTCTGAGGGGTTCAAGGGAGGGGTAGCTCTGCTGCTCCTGGCTCAGATCTGCCCTGGAAGGTCCCCTGTCCCCAAGAACTCAACCTGGTCAGGTTCAAGTTCCTCTGGGACAGTTCCTTCTTCAGGACTGAGATCATCCCCTCAAGGGACTGATCTTCTTCCTGAGCCAAGGGGAAGGCACTGCCTTGACCCTACTACTCCTCCTCTTGGAAGGCACTTGGTCCATTATTCCAGAATCCAAGGCCTGTTCAGTGCTAGACATTTTGGCTTGTGACCTGGTCACAGCAAACACATCTGCAGGGATCCCCAGCATTTCTGCATGGGTCCTGAGCTCCACGTCTGCCCAAGCAGAAGTCTCTAAGTCATTGCCAAGCAAGCATTCGACTGGTAGGTTTGCACTCACCACAACCTTCTTAAGGCCAGTTACCCCTCCCCAGGAGAAGTTAACAACTGCCAGAGTATGGTCTGTTCTGACGTTGCTAGCATTGGTCACTTGGTACATCTCACCAAGTATAACTTGCCCAGGATTCACAAGGTCTTGTGTCACCATTGTGACACTTGCCCCTGTGTCCCTAAATGCCAAAGCCTCTCGTCCATTGATTAAAGGCTGTTGTCTGTACTTGCCCAGATTACTGGGACTCATAGAGGAGGGCACATCCATGCCTCCATCACAGACTAACACAGCCTGAGTTAGTTCTCTGACTAGGTCAGAGCCCAACTCAGTACCCAGGGTGAACCCTACTAAACCCTTGGCTGGAGCACTCCCACCAACTGTAACTGTACTAGGGGGAACAGGTGCCTTAGGGGCATTGGTGGGTGCTGGACTTGAGTCTTTGGACTTGGTGCAATCACTGGTCCAGTGGGTCTTTTGCTTACAGACCTTGCACCATGGTTTTCTTTGGCCTTTCCCTTTTGTAGACTGTGAATCCCCACCTGAAGAAGATTTTTGGGGGCCTGATGAAGACTTTTGATCTTTACCCTTCTCCCCACCCTTTTCAGAGTTCTTAGCATCTTGCTTCTTAGTGTCCCCACCTTGGTTCTGTACTTTCTGCTTCACCCTGGTTCTGACCCATTTGTCTGCCTTCTTTCCCAATTCTTGGGGAGAGGTCAGATCAGAGTCCACCAGGTATTGATGCAACAGCTGATTTTGACAGTTATTAAGAATCTGCTCCCTCATTATCAGATTGTACAATCCTGAGAAGTCACACACCTTACTGCCCATCAACCAGCCTTCCAGAGCCTTGGCAGAACAAGCCACATAGTCTACCCAGTCTTGAGTCTGTGCTTTTTGGGTATCTCTGAACTTCAACCTGTACTGTTCAGTGGTTAGGCCAAACCCATCAATAAGAGCACTCTTCAAGACCTTGTAATTATCAGCATCCTCCTCTCTAACAGTGAGGAGCTTATCTCTACCTTTGTCTGCAAAGGAGAGCCACAAGATTGCTGCCCACTGGTCCTGAGGGACCTTCTGTACTTTACAGGCCCTCTCTAGAGCAGTTATCCACTTGTGAATGTCATCCCCACTCTGGTAGGGAGGGACAATCTTGCTCAGGTTCCTATGGTCATAGGACCTTTCCCTATCTCTAGGGACATGGCTCATGGGACTCTAGTCCCAACTTTCTTCTCTCTTTGAAGAGATATAGGGACTCCCTGTCTATAGCCAGTTGCTGCTTTCTGAGTTCAAGCTGAGCTTCCTCATATTGAACCAGCCTCTTTCTCCTCTCATGAGAGGATTCCCTCCTATGAGATGAGACAGAGCTCCCTATGGAGGTGCCAGAGTGGTTAGACTCCTGAGAAGGAGATCTAGACTTTCTGGGCACACTCATAATCCTTCCTGGGGGGACAAAGAGGGTATCATTCTGATCATCCTCTTCGTCCACAGGAGGGATTGGGTTATCCAGGTCAGGGTCATTGTCACCCTCCTGGCCAGTTTCAGAGGGGGCTGGGGGTATTTCTACCCCTGGTCCCATCCTCATCTTCTGCCCCACCCTCAGCTCCTACCCCTTCAGTCCCCAAGGGCTTACTGAGATCATAAGCTACCAACAACTCTTTAAGGTGTTGGGTGGTGGGACTTTGGCCTGTCCTCAATTTCCTCAAGTTACATAATGCTCTCAATTCCAAGAATGGGAGTGTATCATACTTGGAGGGAAGAAGCCCAGTGGCTTCTGGCAAGGATTCT
Organism: Calotriton arnoldi; assembly: GCA_963921515.1. Lineage (NCBI taxonomy): Eukaryota > Metazoa > Chordata > Amphibia > Caudata > Salamandridae > Calotriton > Calotriton arnoldi. The sequence goes on along the minus strand of CAWUFW010013077.1, from coordinate 120,609 downwards.
TTAGGTCCTTCCTTTAAAGACATTACTAGTGTGGTGTGGTGTATGCACTACCTACTCTAGTGTGGCCTACTAAACTCTCTTGAGTTGTAGAAAGGGTGTGCTATCCCTTAACACACAACTCTAAGTTCAGTAGAACTTACTGTATTCTAAGCTTAAATTATATGTACCTTAGGTACCTTTAGTGGTTTTCAGTTGATCAATTCAATTGAGATTATCTGGTAAAACAATAGCAAGCTGGAATCCCACACGCTGCACACCAATGTGAGAAGTTGGCCTGGCATATGCTGTCCACTAATTATAGTGGGCACCTTGCACCAGTCCAAACAACCCCTTATTGGAGATAGTTAAAGACAACCTAATTGAAAGCTATCCTAGTGGTAGCTATGGAGAGCAGCCTTCAGGCTAAGTCTTGAAGGAATGTAAAGCAGCTTGTTTTACCAGTCTATAATCTCTTGAGTGACCAAATGAAAGAGCACCACACCAGGTATATATTCAAAATATATGTATTTATTGCTAAACACACCCCTCTAGTCTCTTTATGAGGCTAGAGTTCGAAGTACACAAGTTATAAGTTATTTAAACACAGTAATAGCACAAATACACGTTTGGGCCCTAGGGGCGTACCAAACCATATACCAATAAAGTGGTATAAGAACCACGACTGAACTAGACACTAGGCCTAGAGCCTCTAGAAGTGCTTGGACCACAAGGAACCACCCAAGGTAGTGACACAGGGGACCCACGGGGGACGCGTGCAGTGTAAATACACAACCGCGATACGCCGTTGACTTCTATGGAGAAAGTCGCGATCAGGAAATTAAAGAAAAGGGACACTTAAAGGAGGACTTGGAGCAAACCCTTTGAGAACTAGTACTTTGAAGAGTCTCTACCCACAGGAGCACCGGAGTACTCGTGTTACCTCACCCAGGGAAGCTGGGTGCATAGGTGCCTTTCGGGGTCGGGTTTCGTCGTCGATTTGAATGGCGATCTGCTGCAAAGTGCTGCTGGCGACCAAGTGGAAAGTGTCTGGGTGGATCCAAGAGTGGATCGGAGATCTGAAGAACCTGAAAGCAGAGGGGACAGAGTCTGGGTCACTAGCCAGTGACCAGGAAGGCGGTGGACAGATGCCCACCGATGTCGAGTGCTTCAGGTGCGTTGACGGTCGTCTTCAGCCACGAGGTCCAGGAGGTGATGTCAGTGACCAGGAGCAGGATTCGGGCTGGTACACCATGTCTGTCGAGTGCTGAGGTGTCAGCGACCGGATTGGACCCAACAAGCCTTGGCAACGGCAAGTCTCGATGAAGATGAAGATCGTCAATGGTGCAGACCAGCAAGGTCTGGGGAACTCACCCAGCGAGGGTAAGTGAGGGCAGGCCTGGAGCAACCAGGGTGCCCAAGAAGAAAAAGATTGGCCTTCGTGAAGGGCTACTAGCCAACGGGCTAGCGACCGCGAAGAAGCCTCGAGACGTTACACGTGGATCTGGCTCACAGGACACTCGTGGAGTGGAGGCCAGTGATCTTCGGTGCAGTTGGTGCTGGAGGCTAGGGCTACTCGGAGCCCAAAGCACGACTTCGTGGGAGACCCAGAAGAGGATGCACTTGCAAATGTGCTCGGTGTCCAGGGGTCACGGTCTCACGTTACCCACGATAGCTACGGGCCTCAGCTTTGCTGGGGACTCAGGGTAGCCTCAGGAAAGTCTGAGAATCCACCTCTGGTGATGCGAAGACTTCGGCGTCCGACGGGAGCTTCAGAAATCCAGACCGGACAGATGCGTCTTTGGTGCCTGCCAAGCAGGGGAGTCACTCCTTGACCCCAAGGGAGATTCTTCTGTCCTCTAATCTTGAGTAGAGCGTCGAAGGTCCAGGATTCTGTTTCAGAGTTTCGTCCAGGGATAATCTAAAGTCCTAAGGACTGGGTTCCTATACTTATACCAAGTTTAGGGGTTGGACTACTCTGTGGCCCCACCTATGGGTGGGTCAGGGCAGAGGGGTGGCTACACCCCTTTCCCTTTGTCCAGTTCGCGCCAAATCAGGGGCTGCAAGCCCCTGATCCGGTTTGAACTGGGGTATGCACAGGGACACCAAATGTGCCCCCAGTGCAGGACTTCAAAGCACCCGAAAGTGCTCCCGCCCAGCCCCAATACACATTATCCTGTCTGGGGAGGTGGTCACACCTCCCTGGGACAGGAAACCTGTTGTCCAGGCCTCCCCTGCCGGAGTTTCGTCCAGCAGCAGGAGGCCAGACTCGTGTCTGTGGCAGCAGCATCCATTTTGTGATGCCAGGGCTTTGGAAAGAAGTTACCGGGCTAGCCAGAGTTAACATGTCTTTCCCTCTAGAAGGGTGGAATGCTACCCCCACCCCCAGAATTGGCGGGGGTAGTATTCCAAGATGTTTGACACCAAACACGACATGTTTAGGAGCAGCCATTCCAAAGTTAGCATTTAACGCGAGGTTATAATGCGCTTAAGAGTATATGGTCAGGCTGCACTACAAACAGCATCAGAGAAGGGTCTCCGAACGCTGCAGAGGGGCCCTGCTCATGCAGGGGCACCCTCTCACATAGGAACCATGCACTCTGCCTTCAGGATTGATAAGGCCTGCCTTAGGAGTGACTTATAGGTTTATATGTGTGTATGTATTTAGTGATATAGGTAACCTATATCACAGTAAGGGTGCATGCACCACCTTACCCAGGCTGCAGTAGCAGACCTGTGGTGTCAGTTTGGATGGCCTTCCAGGGGTGGCATAATACATGCTGCAGCCCCTGGTAGGCCTCTGAGGTACCTATGCCCTTGGTACATAGTATACCATATACTAGGGACTTATAAGGGCACTCCAGATTCCAATCAGTGATGTGCCTAAGGCACATGGAAACCATTTTAGAGAGGAAGCAGCTAGGCTGGGGTTCTGATTAGCAGGGCCCCAGCCAGACTAATGTCGAAAAACAGTGAAGCATCAGCAAAAAGTGGGGGTACCCATGTGAAGCAGATCCTACTCTCCTACAGATGGCTCTCTCGGGCAGCCCAGCACCCCCTCTCTGTAAACAGATGGTTCTCTCGGGCATCCCTGCGCCCCCTTTCTGTAAATAGATGGCTCTCTTAGGGCAGCCCTGCACCCCCCTCTCTGTACACGGATGGCTCTGAGGGCAGCCCTGCCCCCGCTTTCAGTACACGGATGGCTCTCAGGGCAGCCCTGAGCCCCCTCTCAGTACACCGATGGCTCTCAGGGCAGCCCTGCGCCCTCTCTCTGTACATGGATGGCTCTCTCAGGGCATCCCTGCACCCCCCCTCTCTGTACACGGATTGCTCTCTCAGGGCAGCCCTGCGCCCTCTCTCTGTACACAGATGCCTCTTGCAGGGCATCCCAGCACCCCCCTTACTGTACATGGATGGCTCTCTCAGGGCATCCCTGCACCCCTCTCTCTGTACAAGTATGGTTCTGTCAGGGAATCCCTGCACCCCCTTCTCTGTACATGAATGGCTCTCTCAGGCAGCCCTGCACCCTCTCTCTGTACACGGATGGCTCTCTCGGGCAGCCCTGCTCCCTCTCTCTGTACACGGATGGCTCTCTCAAGCCAGCCCTGCGCCCTCTCTCTGTACACATATGGCTCTCTCAGGGCAGCCCTGCGCCCTCTCTCTGTACACGGATGGCTCTCTCAGGGCATCCCTGCACCCCCCCCTCTCTGTCCATGGATGGCTCTCTCTCGCAGCCCTGCACCCCCCTCTCTGTACACGGATGGCTCTCTCGGTCAGCCCTCCGTCCCCTCTCTGTTCACAGATGGCTTTCTCAGTGCAGCCCTGCACCCTCTGTCTGTGCACGGATGGCTCTATCAGGGCAACCCTGCACCCCCCTTTCTGTACACGGGTGTCTCTCTCAGGGCAGCCCTGGGTCCTCTCTCTGTATACGCATGGCTCTCTCAGGGCAGCCCTGCGCCCTCTCTCTGTACATGGATGGCTATCTTAGGGCATCCAAGCAGCTCCCTCTCTGTACACAGATGGCTCTTTCAGGGCAGTCCTGCGCCCTCTCTCCGTACACGGATGGCTCTCTCTGGCAGCCCTCTGCCCTCTCCCTGTACACGGATGGCTCTTTCGGGCAGCCCTGCGCCCTCTCTCTGTACACGGATGGCTCTCTCGGGCAGCCTTGCGCCCTCTCTCTGTATACGGATGGCTCTCTCAGGGCAGCCTTGCACCCTCTACCTGTACACGGATGACTCTCTTGGGCAGCCCTGCGCCCTCTCTCTGTACACGGATGGCTCTCTCAGGGCATCCCTGCATCCCCCTCTTTGTACACGGATGGCTCTCTCAGGCCAGCCCTGTGAACTCTCTGTACATAGATGGCTCTCTCGGGCAGCCCTGCGCCCTCACTCTGTACACGGATGGCTCTCTCCGGGCAGCCCTGCGCCCTCTCTCTGTACACGGATGGCACTCTCAGGGCATCCCTGCGCCCTCTCTCTGTACACGGATTGCTCTCTCAGGGCATCCCTGCACACCCCTTTCTGTACACGGATGGCTCTTTCGGGCAGCCCTGCAACCCCCCCTTTCTGAACACGGATGGCTCTCTCAGGGCAGCCCTGCACACCCCTCTCTGTACACGGATGGCTCTCTCAGGCAGCCCTGCAGCCACCTCTTTGTACACGGATGGCTCTCTCGGGCAGCCCTGCGACCCCTCTCTGTACACAGATGTCTCTGTCAGGGCAGCCCTGAGCCCTCTGTCTGTACACGGATGGCTCTCTCAGGGCAACCCTGCACCCCCCTTTCTGTACATGGGTGTCTCTCTCAGGGCAGCCCTGCCCCCCCCCTTCAGTTAACCACTGTATTTGCCAACTGATCCTTTGTATTATTGTTTTATGTATATACCTATGATATGTTTTGAACATACTGGTGTCTTCCAAAATAGTTTGACCTAGCCTTTTGAGGAAATTTGGGGGATACGTTGTTGTTTATATTGTTTTGTCATATTGTTTTAGTCACTGTATTAGTGTTGTGAGTCTGTACGAAAGAGGTATGATAGTATGTTTGTATATGTGAATGTGATTTAATGAGTGGTGGGACTGTATATATATATATTTAATTGTTTTTGTACTATATTTGTGTACCTTCTCTTTTTCATTGAAATAATAAATCTATTTTGTGATACTTTTGCTTCTTCTATTCTTCAGCACTGTTCAGACTATTATATCATATGACGTGAAGCATATTGTTAAATAAATAGGTAGGGATCTTTTCTGTTTGATTGTTCTTCCCTCTCTCTGTATACGCACGGCTCTCTCAGGGCAGCCCCGCGCCCTCTCTCTGTATACGCACGGCTCTCTCAGGGCAGCCCCGCGCCCTCTCTCTGTACATGGATGGCTCTCTTAGGGCATCCCTGCACCCCCCTCTCTGTACACGGATGGCTCTCTCGGGCAGCCCTGCAGCCCCCTCTCTGTACGCGGATGGCTCTCTCGGGCAGCCCTGCGACCCCTCTCTGTACACAGATGGCTCTCTCAGGGCAGCCCTGCGCCCTATGTCTGTACACAGATGGCTCTCTCAGGGCAACCCTGCACCCCCCTTTCTGTACACGGGTGTCTCTCTCAGGGCAGCCCTGCGCCCTCTCTCTGTATACGCACGGCTCTCTCAAGGCAGGCCTGCGCCCTCTCTCTGTACATGGATGGCTCTCTTAGGGCATCCCTGCACCCCCCTCTCTGTACACGGATGGCTCTCTCAGGGCAGCCCTGCGCCCTCTCTCCGTACATGGATGGCTCTCTCTGGCAGCCGTCCGCCTTCTCTCTGTACACGGATGCCTCTCAGGGCATCCCTGTACCCCACTCTCTGTACACGGATGGCTCTCTCGGGCAGCCCTGTGCCCTCTCTCTGTACACGGATGGCTCTCTCGGGCAGCCCTGCGCCCTCTCTCTGTACACGGATGGCTCTCTCAGGGCATCCCTGCATCCCCCTCTTTGTACACGGATGGCTCTCTCAGGCCAGCCCTGTGCCCTCTCTCTGTACATGGATGGATCTCTCAGGGCAGACCTGCGCCCTCTCTGTACATAGATGGCTCTCTCGGGCAGCCCTGCGCCCTCTCTCTGTACACGGATGACTCTCTCAGGGCAGCCCTGCGCCCTCTCTCTGTACACGGATGGCTCTCTCGGGGCATCCCTGCACCCTCTCTCTGTACACGGATGGCTCTCTCAGGGCATCCCTGCACCCCCCTCTCTGTACACGGATGCCTCTCTTGGGCAGCCCTGCGACCCCTCTCTGTACACAGATGTCTCTCTCAGGGCAGCCCTGCGCCCTCTGTCTGTACACGGATGGCTCTCTCAGGGCAACCCTGCACCCCCCTTTCTGTACACGGGTGTCTCTCTCAGGGCAGCCCTGCGCCCTCTCTCTGTATACGCACGGCTCTCTCAGGGCAGCCCCGCGCCCTCTCTCTGTACATGGATGGCTCTCTTAGGGCATCCCTGCACCCCCCTCTCTGTACGCGGATGGCTCTCTCGGGCAGCCCTGCAGCCCCCTCTCTGTACACGGATGGCTCTCTCAGGCAGCCCTGCGACCCCTCTCTGTACACAGATGTCACTCTCAGGGCAGCCCGGCGCCCTCTGTTTGTACACGGATGGCTCTCTCAGGGCAACCCTGCACCCCCCTTTCTGTACACGGGTGTCTCTCTCAGGGCAGCCCTGCGCCCTCTCTCTGTAGACGGATGGCTCTATCGGGCAGCCATGCGCGCTCCCTCTCTGTAAAGGCGCAAACGAAGGCTCTCCTGTGGAACCTCTCCGTAAAGGAAAGGCCCCCAGAGAGCAGTCTTATGCTTCCTCTGTAAAGGGACGACCCTCACGGGGCAGACATTTCCCTCTATTCGGGGGCCTGAGCCTCTCTTTAAGTGGAGAGCCCTTGTTGGGAAGCCCTGAGCGCCCTCCTTCTAAAGGGGGCTTCTGGCCTCTTTTCAGCTTTCTTCGTCTAAAGCAAGGGATTCGGGGACGTACTGACGGTTTCAATTCCTGACAGACATGGCCCATTCATTCTACGTTGGGCCCTTCACCTGGCGGGGGGAGGAGCCTGCACACCACCATTACTGCGCCCATGGAGCTGTGCATCTAATACGGGTATTTTCTATAATGGCTTTACTCTGTTCGGGTCACTGGCACCCATGGCCCCTGCCACCTCCCCCTCACTCTAGGGCAGGGGTCCTCAAACTAGGGGGGCCTTAACTGATCCCAGGGGGGGGCACCAGGCTCTGGTCAAAAGAAGCATCATGCTGATGGCAGTGCTTTGTTTTAAGCTAAAAACAAATGATCAGCAGGCAGCAACTCTGTAATGGGCCATTTTTAAATGGTTTAACATAACTGTAATGTTTAAGACATACTTAAACATTGCAAATTGAATAGATTAATTCTGGAAAATTCTGAGGGGGCCCCCCAATTTTATTTTTTTTATACGGGGGGCGTGGCATTGTAAAGTTTGAAGACCACTGCTCTAGGGGGACCCCATTTTTACATGTTCCATTCTTTCTTTTTATCATGCCTCGTGAGCCTTGCACCTCACCCAAAGGTGTCTAAACTTGTAGGGAGCAGAGATTACCTGTATCCTGGTCCTCAGCTAGTCGGCATGTAGGGGCAGGCACTGCCTACCACCCGGGGCTGTTAATTCTAGAGGGTAAACCCTAGTCTCTGTTGTGCCTTGGATACACTGTAAGTCATGGGCACCCCTCACCCCTACAACATTGACTGTCTTCCATGTAACAGATAATCACGCCTACTTCACCTGTAACAGGTGATCACCACCATCTTCCATGCAGCACGTGACCACCCTACCTTCCTTGTAACAGGTGTTGACCCACGTTTTACCAGTAACAGGTAATAATCCTCATCTTACCTGTAACAGTGATCACCCTGCCTTTCCTCTAACAGGCGGTCTTCAAACATTTTATTGCAACACCCCCTGTATTAAAAAAAATCATTGCGGTTCGCCTAGAATTTTTCACAATTAGTCCATTAAATTGGCAATGTTTAAATATGTCTAGACTTATTTAAACATTACAGTTAACTTTTGTTAATTTGTTTTAAAAAATGCAATCAAATACATGATTGCCAAACATACTATTCTGGGTAGATAGGCCTTACTAACGTGTAAAAGTATCCACTGTGTGAATATCCGAAATGGGGTCGGGAGGTTTGAAGACTATTTGGAGACCCTTCCCTTTTGACACATACCGCCAGCCAGATATAAATGACAAAAGATGTTAGTAATGGCCCATTACAGAGTGGCTTACTGCTGGTCATTTTTTTTCAGCTTAAAACAAAGCACTGTGTAGAATACATGAATGAAAGTACGCTGAGATGATGTTATATCCAAAAGGTAGATTTGTTCTTCAGTTCAATCAGGACAGGAACATTAGATGATAAGATGGCTGTAGTAGTATCAGTAGTATCGGGAAAATCAGCCCCACCGGGAGCAGCATCCCTGCTGCTCAACCCACATACAGCAACTGACAATTCCACTCAAACATACACACAGGGAACATTCTGTGACATCACTTAGACTGGCTGAGCAGCAGAGTACAGAACACAGAGAAAGGACTCGACAGAGAAGAGAGCAGGATACCACACACTGCTAGCAGCATGATGCTTTTTACCCTGAGCCTGGTGCCCCTCCTGAGATCGGCTGAGGCCCCCATTGGGGGGCCTACCCCCAGTTTGAAGACCCCTGCTATAGAAAGTGATCACTCTGCCTTCGCAGTAATTGATCATCACCTCATGTTCCTTGTCACAGGTGATCACCCTAATCTTTCCAGAAGCAGGTCTTCACCCTCTTACCTGTAACAGGTGGTGACTCTCTTCGACTCTTTAACACATAATCACACCATCTTCCCTGTAACCGTAAATGACTGTGCCTTCCTGTAATAGGCAGGGACCTGCATCTTACTTCTAAAGAGGTTATAATCTTTCCTTTAATAGGTCATCAGCCTCACCTTCACTGTGACAGATGATCATCCTCTTACCTGCAACTGGTGATCCCCCTCTACCCCATACAGTATTCCCTTGTGGGTGGCCCCTCTGCTGCTCCAAGGAGGACTCTATATTGTACACCCATTGTGGGTTAACAGCACGTCCAGTGGGTGGCCCCTGTGCGGGTTAACAGCTCCTCCAATGGGTGGGCCCTCTGCTGCTCCCAAGTGGACTCTATAATGTACACACGTTGTAGGTTAATATCACCTCCAGTGGGTGGGCCCTCTGTGGGTTAACAGCACCTCCAATGGGTGGACCCTTTACTGCTCCCAAGTGGACTCTATAATGTACACACGTTGTAGGTTAACATCACCTCCAGTAGGTGGGCCCTATGCCGGTTAACAGCACCTCCAGTGGGTGGCCCCTCTGGGGGTTAATAGCACCTCCAGAAGGTGGGCCCTCTGCTACTCCCAGGTGGACTCTGTAGTATACGCCTGTTGTAGGTTAACAGCACCTCCAATGGATGGGCCCTTTGAAGGTTAACAGCACTTCCGAAGGGTGTACCGTCCGCTGCTCCCAGGTGGACTCTATATTGTAAACCCGTTGTGTGTTAACTGCACCTCCAGTGGGTGGGCCCTCTGCAGGTTAGGAGCACCTTCAATGGGTTGGCCCTTCTCTGCTCTCAGGTGGATTCTATATTGTACATCTTTTGTAGGTTAACAGCACCTTCCGTGGGTGGGCCCTCCTCTGCTCGCAGACAGACTCTATATTGTACATCCATTTTGGGTTAACAGCACCTCCAATGGGTGGGCCTTCTGCTGCTTTCAGATGGACTCTATATTTTACACCAAATGTAGCTTAACAGCATCTCCAGTGGGTGGCCTCTCTATGGATTAACAGCACCGGCAAAAGGTTGGCCCTCTGCTTCTCCCAGGTGGACTCTATATTGTATACCTGTTGTAGGTTAACAGCACCTCCAGTGGGTGGCCCCTCTGAGGGTTAACAGCACCTCCAATGGGTGGGCCCTCTGATGCTCTCATGTGGAATCTATATTGTACACCGGTTGTGGACTAACAGTACTTTCAATGGGCAGGCCATCGGCTGCTCCTAGGTGGCCTCTATATTGTACACCCGCTGTAGGTTAACAGCACCTTCAATGGTTGGCCCCTCTGCAGGTTAACAGCACCTCCAATGGGTGGGCCCTCTGCAGGTTAACAGCACCTCCTGTGGGTGGCAACTCCACGGGCTGCTCGCAGGTGGACTCAATATTGTACACGCGTTGTAGGTTAACAGCACCTCAAGTGGGTGGCCCCTCTGCGGGTTAACAGCACCTCCAGTGGGTGGCCCCTTTGCAGGTTAACAGCACCTCCAATGGGTGGGCCCTCTGCTGCTTCCATGTGAACTCTATATTGTACACCCATTGTAGGTTAACAGGACCTCCAATGGGTGGCCCCTCTGAGGGTTAACAGCACCTCCAGTGGGTGGGCCCTCTGCTGCTTCCATGTGAACTCTATATTGTACACCCATTGTAGGTTAACAGGACCTCCAATGGGTGGCCCCTCTGTGGGTTAACAGCACCTTCAGTGGGTGGCCCCTCTGTGGGTTAACAGCACCTCCAATGGGTGGGCCCTCTGCTGCTTCCATGTGGACTCTATGTTGTACACCCGTTGTAGGTTAACAGGACTTCCAATGGGTGGCCCCTCTGCGGGTTAACAGCACCTCCAGTGGGTGGCCCCTCTGCGGGTTAACAGCACCTCCAATGGGTGGGCCCTCAGCTGCTTCCATGTGGACTCTATATTGTACACCAGTTGTAGGTTAACAGCACCTCCAATGGGTGGCCCCTCTGCGGGTTAACAGCACTCCATTGGGTGGCCCCTAGGTTAACAACACCTCCAATGGGTGGGCCCTCTGCAGGTTAACAGCACCTCCTGTGGGTGGCACCTCCATGGGTTAACAGCACCTCCAATCGGTGACCCCTCTGCTGCTCCCAGGCAGACTCTATATTGTACACCCGTTGTAGGTTAACAGCATTTCCAGTGGGTGGGCCTTCTGCTGCTCCCGTGTGGCCTCTATATCGGACACCCACTGAAGATTAACAGCACCTCCAGTTGGTGCGCCCTTTGCTGCTCACAGGTGTACTCTATATTGTACACCCGTTGTAGGTTAACAGCACCTACAGTGGGTGGCCCCTCTGCGGGTTAACAGCACCTCCATTGGGTGGCCCCTCTGCAGGTTAACAGCACCTCTAGTGGGTGGCCCCTTTGCGGGTTAACAGCACCTTCAGTGGGCGGGCCCTCTGCTGCTCCTAGGTGGACTCTATATTGTACACCCGTTGTAGGTTAACAGCACCTCCAGTGGGTGGCCCCTCTGCGGGTTAACAGCACCTCCAATGGGTGGGCCCTCTGCTGCTTCCATGTGGATTCTATATTGTACACCCATTGTAGGTTAACAGGACCTCTAATGGGTGGCCTCTCTGCGGGTTAACAGCACCTCCATTGGGTGGCCCATCTGCGGGTTAACAGCACCTCCAATGGGTGGGCCCTCTGCTGCTTTCATGTGTACTCTATGGTGTACACCTGTTGTAGGTTAACAGGACCTCCAATGGGTGGCCCCTCTGCGGGTTAACAGAACCTCCAGTGGGTGGCCCCTCTGCGGGTTAACAGCACCTCCAATGGGTGTTCCCTCTGCTGCTTCCATGTGGACTCTATATTGTACACCAAATGTAGGTTAACAGCACCTCCAATAGGTGGCCCCTCTGCGGGTTAACAGCACCTCCATTGGGTGGCCCCTCTGAGGGTTAACAGCACCTCCAATGGGTGGGCCCTCTGCTGTTTCCAAGTGGACTCTATATTGTACACCCGTTGTAGGTTAACAGCACCTCCAATGGATGGCCCCTCTGCGGGTTAACAGCACCTCCATTGGGTGGCCCCTCTGCGGGTTAACAGCACCTCCAGTGGGTGGCCCCTTTGTGGGTTAACAGCACCGTCAGTGGGCGGGCCGTCTGCTGCTCCCAGTTGGACTCTATATTGCACTCCCGTTGTGGGTTAACAGTACCTCCAGTGGGTGGCCCCTCTGTGGGTTAACAGCACATCCAATAGGTGGGCCTTCTGCAGGCCTTCTGCAGGTTAACAGCACCTCCAGTGGGTGGCCCCTTTGCAGGTTAACAGCACCAACAGTGGGCAGGCCCTCTGCTGCTCCCAGTTGGACTCTATATTGTACTCCTGTTGTGGGTTAACAGTACCTCCAGTGAGTGGCCCCTCTGCGGGTTAACAGCACATCCAATAGGTGGGCCTTCTGCAGGTTAACAGCACCTCCAGTGGGTGTCCCCTTTGCGGGTTAACAGCACATCCAATAGGTGGGCTGTCTGCAGGTTAACAGCACCTCCAGTGGGCGGACCCTCTGCTGCTCCCAGTTGGACTCTATATTGTACTCCCGTTGTGGGTTATCAGCACCTCCATGGGGTGGCCCCTCTGCAGGGTAAAAACACCTCCAATGGGTGGCCCATCTGCGGGTTAACAGCACCTCCAGTGGGTGGCCCATCTGCGGGTTAACAGCACCTCCAATGGGTGGGCCCTCTGCTGCTTTCATGTGGACTCTATATTGTACACCAGTTGTAGGTTAACAGCACCTCCAATTGGGGGACCCCTCTGTGGGTTAACAGCACCTCCATTGGGTGGCCCCTCTGCAGGTTAACAACACCTCCAAGGGGTGGGCCCTCTGCAGGTTAATAGCACCTCCTGTGGGTGGCACCTCAACGGGTTAACAGCACCTCCAATCGGTGACCCCTCTGCTGCTCCCAGGCAGACTCTATATTGTACACCCGTTGTAGGTTAACAGCATCTCCAGTTGGTGGGCCCTTTGCTCCTCGCAGGTGGATTCTATATTGTACACCCGTTGTAGGTTAACAGCACCTACAGTGGTTGGCCCCTCTGCGGGTTACCATTACCTCCAATGGGCGGGCCCTCTGCTGCTTCCATGTGGACTCTATATTGTACACCCGTTGTAGGTTAACAACACCTCAAATGGGTGGCCCCTCTGTGGGTTAACAGCACTTCCACTGGGTGGCCCCTCTGCGGGTTAACAGCACCTCCAATGGGTGGGCCCTCTGCTGCTTTCATGTGGACTCTATATTGTACACCCGTTGTAGGTTAACAGCACCTCCAATGGGTGGCCCCTCTGGGTGTTAACAGCACCTCCAGTGGGTGGCCTCTCTGCGGGTTAGCAGCACCTCCAATGGGCGGACCCTCTGCTGCTCCTAGGTGGACTCTATATTGTACACCCATTGTAGGTTAACAGCACCTCCAATGGGTGGCCCCTCTGCGGGTTAACAGCACATCCAATAGGTGGGCCTTCTGCAGGTTAACAGCACCTCCAGTGGGTGGCCCCTTTGCAGGTTAACAGCACCTTCAGTGGGTGGGCCCTCTGCTGCTCCCAGTTGGACTCTATATTGTACTCCCATTGTGGGTTAACAGCACCTCCAGTGGGTGTCCCCTCTGCGGGTTAACAGCACATCCAATATGTGGGCCTTCTGCAGGTTAACAGCACCTCCAGTGGGTGGCCCCTTTGCGGGTTAACAGCGCATCCAATAGGTGGGACGTCTGCAGGTTAACACCACCTCCAGTGGTCGGGCCCTCTGCTGCTCCCAGTTGGACTCTATATTGTACTCTCGTTGTGGGTTAACAGCACCTCCAGTGGGTGGCCCCTCTGCGGGTTAACAGCACATCCAATTGGTGGGCCTTCTGCAGGTTAACAGCACTTCCAAAGGGTGGGCCCTCGGCTGCTCCCGGGTGGGCTCTGTATTATTCTCCTGTTGTGGAATATGGCTGTTTACAACACATGCGAATACATCCCATGCCATTACAACGCGGTCGTTACAACGACCGCGTTGTTAGAACGCATACCATTACATCGCAAGTCATTACAACGACTTGCTGTAGGAGGCGCGCTGGACTTGGGAATAGTATTATTACTATTCCTACTCCAGTTTGCGCTGTTATATTCCATATAGGTACCCCAATATAGGCTCAGGTAACATCCCAACCTTTCACCTATATTCATCCCTACACTACATACATAACAGGCTGTTAGGACTGACCCTTTACCTGATTACAGTACTGCTTACAGAACGTGGGGTTTTCCCTGAACAATAGCCTCATACATTATGTATGAGGATCCTTGGATTCTTGGACGCTCAGCAGGACTACCATCTCCTGCATAATTATTATGTACAAGGTTCATTCCAGACGTCATCCTAAGTCCGACAGTGACACAGCAAGGTAGAACCCCTGGGGATACCTTTGGGTATATAAACATCACATCACATCACATCTTGCTGAGATAGGGAGAGGAGATTAGGACTTACATGCCGACACACTGACGCGATACGCTGAAGTCCCCTGCTTGCAGATACTCCAGCTCGCAGTGGTCTGACATCCCTTGCGGGGTGTCCAACCCGAAACCAGGACGGGGTCCCACAGTTTCTCACTTCAGGTAATGGGGGTTGGCTTCATCCCAGAGGGATTCTTGGCTTAACACCTACATACCTGCTAGGTACACTTAGGTACATCTAGTTCGGGTAGCATCGTAGGAGTACGCATTTTATTATCATGTATTTTATATACTTACCTGTATTCATCGTTATAGCAGGATGGTAGAACTATACCATCCTTTTACTTTCCTAGTGCTTCTAATCATCTATATCTGTTACTGTCTAATGATTGTTTCAGCGCACCTATTTTACACTAGAATAACGACTGTTCAATAAATACTTATTGAAAACGTCCCTACTGTTTATTCTGTGTATCTCTCTGAGACTAAGTGAGCACGAGTGACTGAGCGAAAAGTAGTGCACTGTTTCCACTGTCCTGAGGGATCAGGGTTGTCATGTTCGATAGTTGCCAAGAACTACTCTTTCCTTGCTAAGAGGAGTTTCTAGTGGCACTGTGAGCTAGCTGGTACACAGGCCAACATACCCGGTGGGGGTGTCTAGAATCAGTCTGACACCAAGCCCGCAGTGTATGTTGTACAAATGTGCAGATCCTGTATAGGTTTTATAGGAACTACACAACAGCCCAAAAGCAGGGAAGGTATTGGATTTTAAATCCAATACCAGTGCGCCCCCTACAGCAAGTCGTTGAAACAACTTGCGATGTAATGGTATGTGTGGTAACAACGCGGTCGTTGTAACGACGGCGTTGTAATGGTACCACGTTGTGGAGACAGCGTTGTAAACGCTGTTTCCCCCCGTTCTGAGTCGCCTTTTAGTGTTTATAATCAAATATTCAGAAAGGAAAACAACACTGCACATCTGAAAATGTTGAGTAAATAACCCAGGTTGGAAGAGCTGCTTACACCTGACATGGGACAACAGGAGACTTCCATGGCACCACCCTATGCCAGCCTACAACTCGTTTATGGATGCCCCACCCCTTTGGACGAGGAATTATGGGTAATCCTCATGTGAGCCCAGTGCTGGTGCTCCTCTGATTAAACCGCTACCCTGCTGCTGCGGCTGTATTAAAAGCATAACAGGCTCCATACAACGTTTTTCCTTTTGTTAGATGTATTTTTGATCAGCGTCCAATTAACTTATCTTTATTCACTTGTCTCTTTGCCCATGTTTGATCAATTGACATTACATGTGTCATACAAGTCGAATTTTTCCTAGTTCTTTTTAATCAGATCCAATGTCCGATCAGCCATGCTTATATACGCCAACAGGTTCCACAACATTTGTCACTTACTCACGGTATTAAGTTTGTGAAAAATGCACACTCTCCAAAGATTTATTCTCTGTCATATTTCCATAACTTATCTCTTCAGACACTATTGAAGGATGACATACAAACCTGCCTTGCCTTGTGCTCACAGCGCCATCCTTGGTTCATCACCATGTGTCACTTTGTAGAAGTCGCTTTCCCACCTGGTCTTCATCATCCTCTTCTCTCATATTGCGCACAGTCCTTTGCCTCTGAAGAGTACATCACTCAGTGCTCCTCTGGTGCCCTGTGTCCAACTGCCCACTTCATGCACAATGCCCAGGGCACATCTTACTAAAAAGAAAAGAATGCTCGCATCTTGCACAATTGTGATTTCTCCCAAGATTGAGGCCCCCCCAAAGCTCTCACGAGGCACCACACACAGTGCTCTCCTGAACCATAACACAAAATGCTGGTCTGGGATGCAGCATTTTCTTCTGTAACATCCTTTACACATAAGACTTTCACATGCTAATAGAAATACGTATCGCCCCATCACCTGTTCCCATTTAGAACAATGGTGTCTCTTCCGCTAAGGCAGAGGAGCAACACCCCACTGCTCAAAAGGAAAAATAGAATGATAATAACGTATCGTTATTATCATTTTAGTTTTCCTATTGTAGTCAGTGGCTCTCGGGGGCAGGGCCGGGCGGGGCTGGCCAGAGCAGGGGAGGAGTGGTTTGCACCCCCTAAGTGCGCACGATTGCTTGGCCGGCCCTCTTGAGCCGGCCAAACAGTCCTGCGCATTTTGCATGTTCCCCACCAGGATGTAATGCACAGCCTGGTGAGGAACATGGCTAGCCTCCCATCTGGTCTGAGGGCCAAACCACGGCACTCAGACCAATCACAATGCTGCATTGCAGCGTTGTGATTGGCTTAGGGGAACCTGGAAGCCTGGGTGCTTCCTGCTGCGGGCGGCCGTTTTCAGGTAAGTGTTTTTGTCCACTTTGTTTGGCCCGCCCCCTCCCTCCCACCACACCACCCGGGGCCGGTAGCAGCCACTACTGCAAATCATACCCCTGAGGAGACACAGAATGTGTCTGTGAGAAAATGCCCAATTTTGCCTGGTCACACCCATTTTTTCTGCTTAATTTTATTGCTGATTTTTACACTAATCACTCTCGGACACTGCTGTCCTGTGCCAAATGTATGTGCTCTGAGCCCTAAACATGTACAAATTGGCTAATCCCTGACGGATTTATTTATCCTCCTTTAGGACCTCGGCATATGGTGCAGAAAATACACTTATAATATAGAAAACTGTTGGTTCTGTTGGGTGATACAATTGCTGTGATATCCGTATTCAATACAAGGGTAATGATGTATCTCAATTCCTTTTACAATACATGAAAAACAATTTAGGATAAGAACACACCAAGAAAAGGAAACGATTCAAAAACAGAGTTGATTTACTCTTATATTTTTCTTTTTCAAAGAGGCATTTAATATAAATGGCTGTCACAAACACAAGTAAATTGCGACAATCCAAAGGTGACTATTGTGAGAAAGTGACATGTGGTGACTGGTGAAGTCAAAGGTGCACTATATACATGACATACACAAGTGACATAAATAAAAATTCAAGATTTCTGTCCTGTCTCCTGATTTGTTACATGAAATGCAAGACCCAATAATGATTTAAATTTAAGGTCAAGAAAACTGTATAGACATGTGTGATAATAATGTTGACGTTTCGACCCTGGAAACAGCGCAGAGTGATATGCGTCACAACGGGTCTTCCACGCAAAAAACCTTTGTACATTATTCATGGTAGTTATGTGAAGTCATGCGAAATGAACGCCGAATTAGCAAGAGAGTAATCAATTCATGGTTGGGCTTTGTTAGTAGTAGTTCACGCCTGTGTCCAGAAGATGACAGCAAAGCACCACGAAAAATCGCTGTGGTGACGGTGCTGGAGATCTACACACTCACAGCGCAGGCATCCGTTTTGCATGACTGTATCTAGATAATAATGCTACACAGTGTGTGCCATAATTTTGCTTTTTTTGCCTACTTTGCCATATAATTAGGTGTTCTTTTTACAATACTTTTTTATTCCAGTATATTGCAGTCACTCCTGCCACATAATTGGGCTCACCCCGTCCGCATAATTCCAGTTGCCCTGTTATGTCATTGCACTTTGTATGGCGCGCGTATCACCAGGAAGGGTAGTCCGGCGCCCGTGAAGGAGAGGGCCTGGCCTGTCTACGGGCCTATTAGAAGAGCCAGGTTTTTAGTTTCTTCTGGAATGCAAGGATGCAGTTGGTAGCTCTGATGTGAAGGGGGAGTTCGTTCCAGGCTTTGGGGTTGTGGTAGGCGAATGCTCGACCACTGGCCCAACGGATGCGTGGTACATGGGCGAGGAGCAGTCTGGTCGAACTGAGGCGTCTTGCCGGGGCGTGGAGGGCAATGCGCTTGTTGAGGTACACCAGGCCTTGGTCATGTAGTGCTTTGTAGGTTTAAGTGAGGAGTTTGAAAGGGGCGCCTTGTATGTATTCGGAGCCAGTGGAAGTCTTTGTGGTGTTTGGATATCTGCTGTGGGAGTTTAAGTGTAAGTCTTGTGGCTGAGTTCGGTTCAACTTTGAACCTTTTGGTGAGTTGGGCTGTGATGCCAACGTGGAGGGCATTCCCGTAGTCGAGCCTGCTGGTGATGAGGGCTTCCATGAGGGTTCTGTTCTGTCCAGAAGATTTTTCACAGTAGTTCAAAGGTGTTGAAGCAGATGGAAGCAAATGTGCTGACTTGATTCACCATGGAGATACTGTTGTCGATCACAATGCCCAGGTTCAGGGCCGCATTGGATGGCCAGGGAGTCAGTCCTAGCTCGGTGGGACACCAACCCGGGGACCAGAGAGAGGTGTCTTTGCCAAACAGGGCCACCTCTGTTTTGCAGCTGTTGAGCTTGAGGCACTTCCTTTTCATCCAGTCTGCTAGCGAAGAGGTGCATCGGACGAAGTTGGCTTGGGGGATCGAGGTGGGTTCTGATAGAGACAGGATGAGTTGAGCCTCATCTGCATAGATGATGCTGAATCCATGGGAGTGGATGATTCTGGCGAGGGGGAGACGCGTAGATATTGAAGAGTGTGGAGCTGAGGGAGGAGCCTTGCAAGACACCACAGATCAGGTTGGAAGCATCGGGCGAGGAAAGGGCTACGCTGGCCACCTGGGTGTGTCCTGAGAGGAAGGAGCTGATACTTCGTAGTGCCGGGCCTCTGGATGAGGATGGTGTGTAAGATGGTATTGAAAGCTGCCAAGAGGTCTAGAAGGGTGAGGTGGATGTCACCCTGACAGAAATGAGGACTGTCTCTGTGCTGTGGTTGAGTCTGAATCCGGATTGGGAGGGGTCCAGGAAGTGGCTTGCATTGGAGTAGTTAGTCAGCCATGCATTGATTAGTTTCTCCATGACTTTGGCTCGGTGGAGGGAGCTGGACCTGTAGTTGACCAAGGTCGGGGGATCCGCTGACGGTTTTTTGAGGAGCGTTGGGATGGTGGCATGTTTCCAGGAGACAGGAAAGATAGCAATGGAGGCGGAAGAGTTGTGAATGGGTGTAATATATAAGCTGATGGTATCGAGCTCTTTGGAGAAGAAGTAGTGTGGACATGACTAAGATGGGGCTCCTGAATGGATGGCACACATGATGTCGGCGGTGTCCAATGTGGTGATGACTGGCTAGTGAGTCAGATTGTTTTCTGTTATTGGAATGGAGGACTTCAGGGATGGAGAGGTTCAATTGCAGGTCAAAATGGTTGTAGATGGTGTTGATTTTGTTTGTGAAGTTTGTGACAGGGTTGTGTGCTGAATTCGTGGGATGGGGTGATGTGGATGAGTCAGGGCTGGGCTGAATAGACCTGGGGACGCGCTTAATGGAGGATTTCAGCGGAGGGACTGCAGCACTTGAGGTCCTGCTGCTTCCCCATCGCCGTGAGGGCAACGGCGATCATTGCCTTTACCATAGCCACCATCATTTTCCTGCCGTGAGGGGAACGGCGTTACCGGCTGCTCGGGACTTCAATCCCCAGAGTCCTTTGTTTCGCGCTTGGAGGCGCTATTTAAGCAGCGCCAGCATCCAGTAGCGCGGAACGCGCGCGGGTCGTGCCCGGGCGAAGCCCGGGCCAAGGGCGGGCCCGTCCTTGCCCGTCATTGCCAGGAAGAGGCAGGGCTGGGCCACCTTCTTTTTAATTACGATCAAGGTACTCGATACAGGTACTGTTGTCCCTTTCCTGTGCTTCCAAAATTTTACCTGGCTGGCAGTAAAGGTGCTGTTTTTCTACTTGATAATCCCCAATGTACCTTGCCTGATGGATAACGTGTGATTAATCTGTTACATTTTAAACGTGTCTCTGTAAGAGATATTGGACTTAAGACTCTCTCCTATTTGCCCGGATTTTGTACTGCATTTGTATTTTGCACTATTTTATTGTCGGACTGGTTTTATTGATGCTGTCATTTAGCTTATAACGCACATAGCACTTTTCTGAGGATTACAATTAAGGCTCCGATGAGTCTTTGACTCGTGTCCTGTATATTGTATTTTGCACATTGTATTTGCACTTCGTTTTAAGTAATTGGTCAATTATTTTTAGATTTGTATCTTATCTGGGCTTGGTGTATTCTCTAAAAGTGTGTCTACAGGCCGTTGAAAATGAGTAAGCACAAAGCAAGTACGGGGAGAAATGTGGTCGGCACTTTAGACGCCTTCATTCTGAGAGCTGAATCCGCCCTCATTCATGAAATACAATTGACGGAACGTAGGTTATCCCTTGACCCACACTCCCCGCTAGGTAGACTCTCCCTAACTCCTACACTCCCCGATCCTTTGCCGGCTTTGAATCACGATGCCTCCCCAGCTAGGTCGAGATCGCCTTTATCTGTAGCCCCAGTTATATTGATAAACTCTGATCTCTGCTCCTCTAAGGAGAATGAATCTACCCCTGTGCAATCTAAGGCGACCACCAGAGGGCAAAAAGCAAAGCTTAAATTAGATTGTAATAATGAATCTCTTTCTACAAAAAGAAAGGGCCAAGGGTGCACAAAAATAAAAACGTACAGGGAATCCTAGGAGAGCCGGTACCAGTTGTCCCCCCCACAAGTGGTGCTAATGAGAGTAATTCTACCTCTATGATCCAGATTGTGCCAGGGCAATTATTTGATAGCACTGTGGAGGGGAACTTTTGGAGCAGGTTAGAAACTATGTTATCTACCTTATTAGACCCGATGTTCCAAAAAATAAGTGTGATAGAAGCTAGGCTGGCCAAATTAGAGGGGTCTATTGGCTGTAACCCCCCAGCCGGGCCGATAGCTAGCCCACCCACAAATACAGATGATACAGCCACGAGGGGCACAAAAACTGTGGGGGAAGGAGCAGGGGGTGGGTCTACTGCAAGGATCGCAGTGAACGGAGATACACAAGATAAAAATAGTCTTATTAGTAGTAGGCCCAGTAGTCTAGATACCCTGGTTACTACGCGCCAGCACCCTAGCAGAGTAGAATCACGTTTGGAAAGGGGGTCAGAGGGGAGGGACCACCAGTTTTTGAGTCTTCCGACTATAGATCTTCCACCAGAATCTACCCCTTATGTAGTGGTATTGGGGAATGTACCTCCTCTCCCCAATGGGGTAGAGGAAAATTACGTGCAGCTGAGAAATAAATTAAATCACTGGTTTACACATACCTCCACCTGGGGCCACCGAGTATCTAAAAACATCCTTATGGCACGTAGGGTCAATTGGATAGGGAGTTCCCGTAAATCGGATACTGGAGACTGTGTCATCGTAAACTTTGACAACCCCTTTACTGCTGGGCGTATTTTATCTAGGGACATTAGCCTTACCCCGCTAACTGGTTCCGCTGTTAAGGTTTTACCCCTGGGTTATTTTTATAAGCCAGCCCTTAATAGGGAATTGCCAGAAAACGGTTATAGGGCGTACCAACGAGGAGGATGGTTAAACAAACCAGCTTTCAGGCAACAATCTTCCGCCCTAGCCCACTTAACCCCCGAGTCGGACGGGCAGTTCAGTAGTACCCACACATTGGCGCTAGATAAAAGATTCACAGTTTTATCTGGACTGGATAACTGCGATTGACTAAGGGCCCCTGTATCTCCTGGACCTCAATCAGTTGCACTTTCTCAGTCTCCAGGGGTGGTAGCTGTGAGGCATACAGCCGTGAGGTCTAATAATTTTTTATCTTGGAACATTGCAGGGCTGGCTAACAAGTTCCTAGATCCCCGGTGGGTATGTCACATGAAGCAATACACTGTAATTAGTCTTCAAGAAACATGGTCGGTGGATTGCGATCTTTTTTAGAAGGCTACAAGGCATTTTTGTCCCGGCCATTCCTTCGGCGAGTGGAAGGCCAAGGGGTGGTCTAGTTACTTATATCTCTGTGGCCGTTGACTGCAAGTTGCAGGTGATCCCAACCACACACCCGGGGATTTTGGCATTGTCAGTAACTAGGGGGGATACCAGATGGGGAATTTTTAATTTTTACAATTTGGTGGCTTGTTTGCACGAAGTGTGTAACATTACCAGCCTGGGAGTACTCATAAAACAACTTATGGGTCGTGGATTTTATAACTTTTTGGTGTCTGGTGATTTTAACATACACCCTTGTGGTAACCCTTCAATATCCTGTATCTCGGAGCTTGGGTGCCCCCTTATGAGGGGCTTCCATTTTGACCACCATCTCCAAGGAGAACTGTTGAACAATATGTTAAACGAACTAGACCTGGTGGTCACGATGTCTTTAACTGACTCTTATACCAAGTTCCCGGTACCAACGTTCAAAGGAAACGGAAGAGGATCATTTATTGATTTTATTTTAATTTCTTCGTCGCTGTTATCTTTTTTAATGGTTTTAACATTGCAGCAAGTGAATTTAGTGACCATAATCCTTTAACAGTCCATATGTCGGGCCCATTTTCGATACAAACTGGGGAGGCTTCGAACGGGGGCATTCTGAAACCAACGGATGGAAAGCAAAGATTAAAATGGTCTCAGGTGTCTCCTGCCAGTTTTTATAATAAGGTGAAAACAATCTGTGCCCATGAATTATCATTATGTACTTCCGAGAGGTCCACACCCAAAGAGATCCTTGGTGCTTATGAGGCAATAGCGCAAACAGTTGGCGAACTGTTAAGTGCCCCGGCCAGAGGCACTGCCTTTCCTGGCCCCAGATGGTTTGACTCGGATTGCTCCAAATCAGCTAAGCGACTGAGGGAGGCTCTGGTAGCCAAACCAAGAATTCAAACTGAGGTCTGTGCTCGTCGTAGGGAATACAAGATAGCCCTGGCCACACGTAAGGGAGCACTGAAGGAAGAGGCTTGGAAGGAGCTGATTGACTCTAGTATTTTGAGGAACAGCTCGAGGTTTTGGAGTGTTGTGAATGGGCCCCTGTTTGTTAAGGATGGGGGGGGAGGGCCTTGTGGCTCATATCTCAGAGGAAGAATGGGTACTTTACTTTAAAACTATGTTTGACTGTCCGTCCGAGCCGCTTCGTAGTGTACCCCAGAATAGGATGGATGCTCCGATATGTTTTGATAGGAGTAAGATCATGGAAGGAATTCGAGGGCTAACTATTAACAAAGCCCCAGGTCCAGATGGGATCCCCCCGGATTTATTTAAGTCAGACCCCTTGTTCTGGGCCCTGATTTTAGAGTCACTATTTAATGCAGCAGTTAAGAAGGGGTGTCCTCAGTCTTGGGCTTCTTCAACCATAGTCCCAGTTTTTAAAAAGGGCGACAGAAATAGTACTCACTGCTATAGACCAATTTCGCTCATTGACTCAATGGTCAAAGTGGTGGGTCGTGTCATCTTACAGAGATTAACAACCTGGGCAGATGAGAATGGGATCCTGTCGGACGTCCAGTATGGCTTCCGGCCGGGCGTTCCACAGTCGCACAGTGTCTTAATTTATTTATGATATTGAATAAATACACTGTTGCGCACCCTGGAACTATCCACCTTGCCTTCATGGATTTGTCATCTGCTTTTGACTGTGTAAACAGAGTCAAGCTATGGCAGTCCATGAGGGCAATGGGGGTAGAAAATAGTATTGTTAATTTTCTTGAGGACCTGCATTTATCAACTAAAGCCAACGTTAGGTTCGCACAAAACCTGCAGGTATCTAGGGACTTTGAGATCATGAAGGGTGTCCGGCAGGGTTGTATTCTGGCGCCATTTTTATTTAATTTTTATATTAATGAATTAGATAGCGCGCTGAGGGCAACCGGAGCGGATTTCCCCTATGTAGGACGGCGGGGTGTTCCCGTTTTGCTTTACGCGGATGACGCCGTCCTAATATCCAGAACTGAACTGGGCTTACAAACCCTCTTAACTGCATTCTCTGGATTCATGACAGATCGGGACCTGACCATTAATAACTCAAAGTCCTATGTCATGAAGGTAGGGAAAAATACGAAGAGGAGCTTTCAGTTCAGAACCGGTAATGACAAGATTCCACGCACAAATGTTTTCTCTTATTTAGGGGTCTTATTTGATGATCAACTCAGGTGGGACCCCTTAATTAAAAGAAAAAAAGGGGATCTGGTGCGGGTCAATGCTGCAATTTTTAATTTTGCCTCTAAAGTGGGAAAGAAACCGACAGGAGCAATGCTTCAAGTGTATCAAGCAAAAAGCTTAGCTATAGCAACTTATGGTAGTGAGATCTGGGGATACACGGTAACAGAACCCCTCCAGGTTGTGGATAATGGGTTTCTAAAAAGGTTATTATGTGTCCCGCAAGGAACCTCGAATATGGCGGTACATGAGGAATTGGGGGTCTCCTACCTAAGTGATACCCTTGCTCTGCGTCCCTTGATTTTCTGGTTAACGTGTTGGTTAAATGAAGATCTAATCCTCACTCATTTGATCTTAAGAGAATGCCTGTCCTTAGATAATGTGGCTCGTATCCCCTGGCTTAATTATATCAAAAGAGGATTTGAATGGATTGGGCGGGGAGTTTTATTCTCTAAACCAGATGTTATTGTAAGAAAGGACGTGGAAACAATCAAGGTAGCCTTTCTGAGCAGAAGGCAAGCTGATCGGGAAGCAGAAGAGGCTCGGAAACCTAGTGTTCGGGCATATTTATTGCTTAAATCGACGCCACTGACCGAACCATATCTCATGGGGTCTTTGACGACACATGAAAAATTTCTTTTAATTAGGTTCCGGATGAATCTCTTCCATCTCCTGTTAGCAAGACCCAAGGGGGCTTCCAGAGGTCAAGTGCTAGCTCCCTGTGGCTGCGACGGAAAGTCTCCTCAGGACCTGCTGCACTTCATGTTTTTTTGTAAACTATATGAAGTCCCCAGGAGGCATTTTTTAGTTCCTATTTTAAAGAAATTGAATTTTAACCCGTTAGACCTGCATTAATGTATCTTCAATTATTGAAGGATGATTGTATCATTTTCATTGTAGGGTTTTTAAAGGCATCTATGAAATCTAGGCACTTTATGGACATGTAGAGTCTATTTATAAAGACATGTTTTTAGATGATCTATTGTGTGGTAGCGGAGATATGTTATAATTTGTTGTTCATATGTATTGTATCTGTGTAACTTTTATGGTTTTACAAACAAAAACCGAATAAAGTTTATTGACTGACTGACCTGGGCTGCATTTAGAATAGTAGTAGGAGATTTCCTTTCACCTGAATGGGCCTGGTCTACCTTACACAATGCTGTCTCCACCTCCTGCCGGGAAGCGGGACCAGAGAGGACAGAACTGGTTTTGACTGGGCACAGGGCCTCTCTGCCACAAGAGAACAAAGAGAAATGAAATATAAATATTGGGGCCCAGACCCAAGACCTTTAGAATACTTCTGGACTCAAAAAGAACCTCTGTCAAGGAGAAGAGCTGGGAAAGCTGAAGGAGAAGTACTGCCGCTTTGCTGTGTGATCTCTGGGGTTGGCCTGCAGTGGCTGTTTTTGCCAAAGAGAGGACCAAGACTTTGCTGTGCATCCTGCTTGAAGAAGATCTCCAAGGGATTGAAGTAGAGTTTGCCACCTCCTGTTCTGAAGTCTCAGGGACACAAAGACTTCACCACCAGCTCCCCTGAACTTCCTTCCTGGGAGTTCTGACCTGCCAAGAGGTGCCTGTTGCTGAGTTGGGCCTCTGGAGGTTTTACCTGCTGTTGGGAGCTGGAAAAGAGACACAACTATGAGAAGCCCGACGCATCCACACCCGTTTGTGATGCATCGCTGCTGAAGAAACCAATGCAGCGCCTGCCCGCAGCTGGAGGAATAGCTGCACGCCGAATCCCATGCGCCGATCTCCGAAGTCTGAGATCACCGCACCGATTCCGCCGCAGGCCCTGCTGGGCGGCTGCAAGAACCAACACATCGTGGGACTGCGGCTGGAGAGACCAACACAGCGTGGTTGCCGCTGCATCGAGAGCCGACGCATCCCCGATCCTCACGCATAGCACCGGGGCGACAAGTCTACAAGAAACCGACTCATCACCTCCCCGCACTATAAGAAACGGACGCATCACCTCCCCTAGAGTAAGGAACTGACGCATCACCTTCCCTGGGCATAAGGAACCGACGCATCACCTCCCCTGCGCAGCAGTAAGGAACCGACGCATCACCTCCCCTAGTGTAAGTAACTGAAGCATCACCTTCCCTGGGAATAAGGAACCGACGCATAATCTACCCTGCGGCTGTTTTTGTTTATGATTGTGACGCATCCTAGGTATTTTGTGTTGAAAGTGTTGCATCTATAGTTTGCTAAGGACAGAACTGTTTTTACCTTCTAAGAATTGCATTTTATTACTGTATTGTGGATTTTTGTTGTTTTGGTCTTCTTTGGTTTAGATAAAGATTACTTATTTTTCTAAACTGGTGTGGTGTCCATTTGTAGTGTTTTCACTGTATTGCTGTATGTGTGCAAAAATGCTTTACACACTGCCTTTGAGATAAGTCGTCTGCTCGTGCCAAGCTACCAAGGGGGTGAGCAGGGGTTATTTTAGAAATGTATCCCTCTTACCCTGACTAGGAAGAAGGATCCCTACTTGGACAGAGGTGCAAACCATTGCCAACTAGAGACCCCCATTTCTAACAGTACCCAGCCCAAAACTCTTGCCTACTACAGCAATCTGTACAGAAACATACCCGACTACTGCTTTAACACAGTGTAGTAACAATTCAACTTAAAGTGCTCCTGGCTTTAGCAAATGTTTTTCACAATAAATGTCAGAACATCTGCATTTTTTTTCACAACATTTCACAATAAACAGATCAGGCCTACGACCATTATCATTGACTTGCCATCATAACCAAAGCAGTTGTGCTTTCCCCAGAGGCAAAAAGGGCAGAAAAAGCAATCTTTCTCATCAGAGGCACACAACTTCTGCCCAATCAGATGCTACTACTCAAGAATATGGAGATTTGGGGAAAGCCAAAGTTCTACCCAGTAAGGCACCCGAAAGCTCTTTTTCTGTTGAGCACAAACTGCCATGCCACACCTACAATGTACACTTTTACAGAACACTTTCTACGATCTGAATTGTTACAAAAGGGGAAACTTTTAGATAGTTGTGTCACAGGGTGAGTAGATTCCCCTTGATACAAGCATGTAACCAAGGTAACACAAAGATCTCGACAGAAGATGTTTGAGTCGACGAGCCGCCTGACCCTCTGATAGGTTCACACAGAATCCATGGACGTCCTTTAGAGGTCTCCAGGGGTCGCAGCTGCGACCCCTGGCTTGCCCCTTCGTACCCCTGGCACTTCTTTTGCTACCCCTGGCCTCAGAGGTGGAAAAAACAGTGCCTGGATCACAGGGGAAGCTCTTTCTAATGGATGCTGGTTGGAGCTCCACTTGCCTGGTTTCTGTCAATATTTTTATTACACAAATAGTGAATAATATTATTCACTATTAGTGTAATAAAAATGGAGTACATTAGCTCGAATATAACCCTATCTACTAAGGTAAGTTAAAAATGCTGTTAAATGTATGTTGTATGGATGCTTGCAGGTGAGTGTGCGAATGTGTTAGAATGTGTGAGTCAAAGTAGAGGTCAAATGGCGTGCGCTGTCACTTCTGGTACCCCTGGCATTTTGGGGAATTGACGTCCATGACAGAATCCCGTACAATTTATGGTGCTTTATAAAGGGCAGAACAAGCAACATTACCGCTCAGTAATAGATCTAGGGGCATATTAGCAAGAACCTGCGTAAATTATCGCAAAGCTTGCTTAGCGCGCGTTTTTCTATCGCTGGCTATCGCTGGATATTACCGCGGAGATAACATGCTATTAGCAAGGTTTATCTCCAATGCGATAAAATATCCAGCGATAGCGGCGAAACCCAGCAATAACGCGAGAAATCCAGCAATAGAATCCCCGCGCTAATGCTGGGGACTTAACCTTACAATCCACCTCCCATTGACTATTATTGTTAAGTCATGTTTTTACCAGTTCTAAAAAACCAGCGCTAATCGCGGTTAGCGCGCGTTTTTTTATCGCTTCGCGGTTATTGCTAATAGGCGATAGCGATGTTAGCGACTGCTTTCAGTCGCTGTTAGGTTGGGAACGCCTCCTTTGCATGTCATTAGCGATAAATATCGCTGACATGCAAAGCGGCACCCAAACCAGTCGCTATCGCCTAAAAGCTGTCGCTAACACTTGTTAGCGACAGCTTGCTAATAGGGCGATAAAAAAATCGCCGCTTTAGCGGCAAAAAGTGCCGCTAAAACGGCGATAGAGCCCTTGTTAATATGCCCCCTAGATTTAAGGGCCCCTTTAGACCTGGGTGCGGTGCGAAAAATGGGCGCAATGGTTTTTGCACCCATTTTTGGTTGTTCTGGTGCTACAAGGTCCGCCCTACTTGCAATTGTTTTGTTCTAGATTTTAGTAGTTTTACTTCCAGTTATACGTTGGTGTTAAAACCTAGGGCCATACGTAGGAAAATAAGGAAATAAAAGTCACAAAGGCGAACTAAAACATTTGCGCATCGACACCTGAATTTTGCCCTCGAAAGTGTTAATCAGGTGTATTTGCTCTGAAATCCAAACACCCTTCTTAGAATTACAAGAGAAATAATGCCAAACAAAACATGCCAGCAGTGGTAGCCTACCCTTTTCCACATTTACTTGAGTTTGGTATGAAACGGTCTTTTATGAACGAAAATTATTCATGGTAGTTATGCGAAATGAACGCCGAATTAGCAAGAGAGTAATCAATTCATGGTTGGGTTTTGTTAGTAGTAGTTCATGCCTGTGTCCAGAAGATGACAGCAAAGCACCACGAAAAAACCGCTGTGGTGACGGTGCTGGAGATCTACACACTCACAGCGCAGGCATCCGTTTTGCATGACTGTATCTAGATAATAACGCCTCACAGTGTGCGTCATAATGTTGCCTTTGTGCCTACTTTGCCACATAATTGGCTGTTCTTTTCACCATACTTTTCCATTTCAGTATAATGCAGTCACTCCTGCCACATAATTGGGTTCACCACATCCGCATAATTCCAGTTGCCCTGTTATGTCATTGCACTTTGTATGGTGCGTGTATCACCAGGAAGGGTAGTCTGGCGCCAGTGAAGGAGAGGGCCTGACCTGTCTTTGGGCCTGTTGGAAGAGCCAGGGGGCATATCTACAAGGGCTGGCGATAATTATCGCTCAGCGCTCTTAGCAGGAGGATAATTATCGCCGGCCAACTCTGAATTTTATCGCAGAGATAGCGTGCTATCAGCAACGCTTATCTCCAAAGCGATAAAATTCAGGGGCATATTATCAAGGGCTTTATCGCCGCTTTAGCGGCACTTTTTGCCGCTAAAGCGGCGATAATTTTATCGCCCTATTAGCAAGCTGTCGCTAACAGGCGTTAGCGACAGCTTTCAGGCGTTAGAGGCCGCGTTAACCATCGCCTTGCATGTCAGCGATAATTATCGCTAATGACATGCAAGGAAGGCGTTCCCTAATAAAAGCGACTGAAAACAGTCACTAATCCCACTACCCCCTATTAGCAAGGCAGGCGAAGCGATATAATAATTCGCGCTAAGCGCGTTTATCGCTATATTTTATCTCCTGCTAGTGAGGATGACTTACCTGTTTAAGGTATAGGAGGTGGATTCTAATGCTGAATCCACCTTAGCGATAATGCGAGAATATCGCTGCTTTTCCAGCGATATTCTCACATTTTGCCGCTATCGCTGGAAATTTTATCGCTATGGAGATAAACCTTGTTAATAGGGTGTTATCTCAGCGTAATTTTCCAGCGATAGGCGGCGTTAACCAAAGTCGCGCTAAGCGCGGTTAGCGATAAATATCGCTATTCCTTGCTAATATGCCCCTCAGAGCGCAAGCTGCCAACTGTGCGATTATCGCTGGAAATCCAGCGATAATCGCACTACTTTTGGCGATAGCTTGCTGATAGGGCCACACATACTTAGCCATGATATCCACCTTCCATAGGATATCATGGCTAAGTCAGTGTCAAAGCACGTGTAAGGAAAGTAGCGATAACAGAGGTTATCGCTACTTTGCTTATCGCTATGCTTCTTTGCATGGGGCTTGATAATAGGAGAAATGTCGCTTAGCGACATTTCTCCCGTTATTCTGGGAGGAACGCCCACTTTGCATCTCATTAGAGATGCAAAGCTGGGCGATAGGAAAAGGGCGAAGAAGCATGGATTCACGCGTTAGCGTGTCCTTGCTAATAGGGCGCAAAATTATCGCCGCTGTCCGAAAACGGACGCTAAAGCGGCGATAATTTTAACTCCGGCCCTTGTAGATATGCCCCCAGGTTTTCAGTTTCTTCTGGAATGCAAGGATGCAGTTGGTAGCCCTGATGTGTGTGGTGTGGCGGAGTGCGAGGACTGACGACAGCCGCTATAGGGTGAGTGGGGCCTACTGGGGGCAAGGCTAGGGAACACACAGCACACACTTTGTGCAAGGGTACGGGCTAACTGCCACGAGCGGAAGTTGCCCCTTTATTTATCACCTCCCGTCCGCGCCCGGCCGGGAGGGTGAGGTGCAACATTGTATAGTAGTGGCCGGCTGGCTCACTACATCCCTCCTAACCTTTAATTCCAAACAACCAAAAATAAGACACAAAGAACACAGTGCCCCACACCGTTTGTTACAGTCACAGTTTCCAGTTGGAGCACACAAAGTCTGAGTCTCTGGCTTGGTCTGGGATTTTCTCGTAGCCAGTACGGATACCCTCTCGGCAATTCTTCTAACGCCTCTCCTTCCGCCTGGCTCATATCTCCCTCCAACATCATTTCTCCTCCTTCCTCCGCCGTGGCAGGATCCATTGCAGTTTCAGTGTTCACCTCCGTGATTCCACTGCCACCAGTAGCTCCTGGCAATTCCTGCAGCGGCAGCGAGGGTGAGGGCTCCCGTTCTCCTGTTCCATTGATCGGCCCTACCTTTTTGAACCACAACACATTCCTGGCTACTCTCCTCCTTCCATTGCTGGCCGTGATCAGAGTCCCTTTTACCCCAACCACAATCCAGACACCTCTCTCAAACGGTGTCTTGAACTTGGATCCTTGCTGGCGACTCTTCATCACCACTCGGTCTCCAATCTGTATGTCCACCGACTTTGCCCTCCTGTCACGGTTGGCCCTCTCGTTATTTTGTCTTCTTTTCTCCTGTGCTGCTGCAACATCGAGTTCCCCGGGCACCCATTTGCTGCTGACGGGCACCACATCCCGCACCGCTCGGCGCATCATGAGTTTACTTGGGGAGCAATTGGTGGTGCTGTGTGGAGTTTGTCGATAAGCTCTCAAAAATGGATGCAAACACCCCTCCATTTCCACTTGCTGGTAAACACCAATCCTCAATGCCTTATTTAGGGTGCACATGAAGCGTTCCACTTCCCCATTCGCCTGAGGCCATTGCGGAGTCACCTTCCTGTGTCGGATGTTGTGCTTGTGCATGAATTCTCGGAACTCCTCGCCCTGAAACGGAGGTCCATTGTCCGTCTTGATTTCGTTAGGGAACCCCAACATGGCAAACGTCTTCTCCAGCACTGGCCTGACTTGTTCGAACGCCGTAGAACGCACCACCTCCACCACGGGAACTTCGAAAATTGGTCCATTAGCACCAACGTAGCACGCCCATCCGGGAATGTTCCGAAGTCCATGCTGACGGTCATCCAGGGTCGGGCGCTGGCCTCTTCCGTTATGATCGGATGTACCGGAGGTTCACTCCCCGTTATCAGACATGAATGGCAGCCCCTCACAATGTCTTCAACCATCCGGTCTACCCCAGGAAACCACACCTTGGATCTGACTCTGGCTTTGGTTTTGGCTATTCCTTGGTGTCCTTGGTGTGCCAACTCGGCCGTCCTTCTCCACAAACGCTTCGGGACCACTATTAGCGACCCCCGGAGCACCAGGCCCTCCTCACTCTCGCTCAACTCGTCTCCGCAGTGCCATAGTCCGGTTCTGTTCTCCCTTTCCTCATCTGTCCGCCTATGGACCCCATCTAGAAAGTTTTTCCATTTGTTCCCCCGGAGAGCTTCTTTCATCTCCATCAGACATTCATCTTCTCTCCACCAATTCCTCCATCGACAGTGCCCTTGGGCAGGCCAGTTCCGTGATAAGCCGTACATAGCGTTCCGCCCCTTCATCCACATCCTTCTGTTCCTCGGGACCGACAGCCACCGGATGCCTCGATAGGTAGTC
Organism: Calotriton arnoldi; assembly: GCA_963921515.1. Lineage (NCBI taxonomy): Eukaryota > Metazoa > Chordata > Amphibia > Caudata > Salamandridae > Calotriton > Calotriton arnoldi. The sequence goes on along the minus strand of CAWUFW010013077.1, from coordinate 88,292 downwards.
CGCCGGATTGTTGGCTCCAGGGCGGTACTGCACCTCAAAGTCGTACTGTTGAAGCTGCACCGCCCATCTCTCAATGCGCGGTGGCCCATTTCTCGCCGATCCACTAAACAGAGGTACCAGTGGTTTGTGGTCGGTTATCACTCAGAACCGGTGCCCACAAAGGTATATGTCGAAATGCTTGCATGCCCACCTGATGGCTAGCGCCTGTCTCTCTACCTGAGCGTAGCGCGTTTCGACAGCTGTTAGTGCTCTGCTTGCATATGCGATAGGCACCCACTCATGACGCTCAGATTCCTGGAGCAGCACAGCACCCACTCCCACCGGGCTGGCGTCCACGATCAGTTCAGTGGGACTTCCTGGTTTGAAGTAGGCCACTGTGGCCCCTTGTAGGAGGGCGTTCTTCACGTCCTGAAACGCCTGGGCAGTCGTGCATGTCCACTCCCACTTGGTATCCTTTTTCGTCAGAGCCCGGAGAGGTTCTACGAGGGTTGCCAGCCGCTGAATGAACCTACCACAGTAGTTTGCCTTTCCGAGGAAACTCCTCATCTCCGTGGAATTCTGGGGGACTGCCGCCATTCGTATTGCTTCCACCTTCGCCGGATCTTCGTCAGGGCTGTAACGTCACCATGTTTGACTTCCACTTCTATCACCCCCTGCAGAGGAATCGGCGTGTCGCCACCATACGTGTATATTCGCGCTTTCGTGGGTATCAGCAGTGGGGCCGGATCGAGCTGTCGGTAGTGAGCTGCGTCTAGGATATTCACCTACGCCCCTGTGTCAATCAGCGCCATCATGGGAGTATCGCCCACCTTAATCTGGCACATCGGAGGTGGTCGTTTTTCTTGTTGTTCCTCCCCGTGAACGAAACGACCCATACCTCATCCTCCTCCTCGTCATCCATCGCTCGAAACCGTTGGCAGATGGCATCCAGTTCACCTGTCGGTCCACTCGCCTCTGCTACCTGCTTGACTCTGTCCGGTCGCTGCCCGCGACCACCCCCTGTCGGCGGCGAGTTTAGGCTCATGCAGACTTTGGCAAAGTGCTCCACCTTTCCACACTTCAGGCACGTTTTTCCCTTCGCCGGGCATCCTCGGGGCGAGTGTCTCTCCAATCCGCAGTTATTGCATCCTCTCCTGTGTTGTTGGCCACTCAGTGCCCCCGTTTCTCGCCCGTAATTATTTTGTATCGCCTCCACACGTTCCTCCTTGACCGTCGTCTGACTCGTTGAGGCTGTGTTCGTGGACGTGCGCGCTAGCGCTACTTCCATCTCTCCTGCCCTGTCGTCCGAAGTTCGTGCGACCTTCCTAGTATGAGTATCTCATCCAAAGAGATTCCTGGTTGATGTAGGATGAGCTTTCTCAGCTCCGAGGACCTGCAACCCTGGATCAGCTGTGCCCTGATCTCCAGCTGTTTGTCGATGCCAGTGCACGAGCTCGCCAGCCTCCTCAACCTGGCATAGAAGGTGTCCATAGACTCTTCCTCCTGCTGCCTTGCTTGACGCATTTTGAAATGTTCGAAGTCAGGGTTCAGCTGAGGATCGAAATGACGGTTGAGCGCAGCTACTGCCGCTGTGTAATCATCCGCATTCCCCGTGTTCGGCAGATCCTGGAACAAATCGAATAGTTCTTCTCCTCCCATGTGGAGCATAGTAGAGCGTTTGACCGCCCCATCCGTTTCCTTAACTGCCAGAAAATAGTTCTCCAACCGCCTGATCCACTTTCTCCACCGTGGCGCAGCGGTGGCAGGATCCGCTAGCTGGCTGAACGGCAACAACGCGGACAAATTTGGGCGTGACCGCTGCGGAGGTCCTCCAGCTGCAGCTCCTCCAGCTTGCACAGACATTCTGCTCCTCTCGCCCACGTCCACCAACTCCCTGGTACCCTGCACTTTTCCTGGCCTTTGGTCTTGCCAGCGCCTGTTGGGCAGGTATTCCTCTTCTCCCCCCCACCGGGGACTTCCTTTCATGCAGACTCTCTGTGCCCTTCCTCCTCTGCTCCTTGTAATGCCTGTCTTCCCTTCTTCTCTTCAAGTGTCCAGGCGCTGCATTTGCCAGTGCTTGTTGAGACTGGGTCACTCGCTTCCCCGTGTCCCTGGGATGCACACCACAGTCCGCTTGCCTCCGCGCCCCACCGGCATGCTGACACCCTGCGCGGGGGCTTGCAGCCTCTCTGGGCCTCCTGGCACGCACTTGCTTCCTCCTGTTTCACAGACGCGCACACGCACTCACGGTGCCCCTGCACAGGCCGGCGCGGCCGTCTGCTGGTGCACGACAGCACCCCCACGCCGCCTGCTCACTCCCCAGCTGCAGGGCCTCCTCACCTGTCTCCGCCGACACGCGGATCGACCACCGTCCAACCGCGCAGGCCTTCACCCGCGCTCAGCCACCCAGGAACGGGGATACGACCACCGCTCCACCAGAGGCACGCGCCTCCCGGGACGCCAGGCACACCGCAGGTTCGGGCACCCCCTCGTCGCCAATGTGGTGTGGCGGAGTGCGAGGACTGGCGACAGCCGCTATAGGGTGAGTGGGGCCTACTGGGGGCAAGGCTAGGGAACACACAGCACACACTTTGTGCAGGGGTATGGGCTAACTGCCACGAGTGGAAGTTGCCCCTTTATTTATCACCTCCCGTCCGCGCCCGGCCGGGAGGGTGAGGTGCAACATTGTATAGTAGTGGCCGGCTGGCTCACTACAATGTGAAGGGGGAGTCCGTTCCAGGCTTTGGGGTTGTGGTAGGCGAATGCTCGACTACTGGCCCAACGGATACGTGTTACATGGGCGAGGAGCAGTCTGGTCGAACTGAGGCGTCTTGCCGGGGCGTGGAGGGCAATGCGCTTGTTGAGGTATGCCAGGCCTTGGTCGGTTAGTGCTTTGTAGGTTTAAGTGAGGAGTTTGAAAGGGGCGCCTTCTATGTATTCAGAGCCAGTGGAAGTCTTTGTGGTGTTTGGATATGTGCTGTGGGAGTTTAAGTATAAGTCTTGTGGCTGAGTTCGGTTCAACTTTGAACCTTTTGGTGAGTTGGGCTGTGATGCCAAAGTGGAGGGCATTCCCGTAGTCGAGCCTGCTGGTGATGAGGGCTTCCATGAGGGTTCTGTTCTGGTCTGTCCAGAAGATTTTTCAGAGTAGTTCCAAGGTGTTGAAGCAGATGGAAGCAAATGTGTTGACTTGATTCACCATGGAGATACTGTTGTCGATCACAATGCCCAGGTTCAGGGCCGCATTGGATGGCCAGGGAGTCAGTCCTAGCTCGGTGGGACACCAACACGGGGACCAGAGAGAGGTGTCTTTGCCAACGAGGACCACCTCTTTTTTGGAGCTGTTGAGCTTGAGCCACTTCCTTTTCAACCAGTCTGCTAGTGAAGAGGTGCATCGGACAAAGTTGGCTTGGGTGATCGAGGTGGGTTCTGATAGAGACTGGATGAGTTGAGCCTCATCTGCATAGTGGATGCTGGATCCATGGGAGTGGATGATGCTGGCATGGGGGAGACACGTAGATATTGAAGACTGGAGCTGAGAGAGGAGCCTTGCAAGACACCACAGATCAGGTTGGAAGCATTGGGTGAGGAAGGGGCTATGCTGGCCACCTGGGTGTGTCCTGAGAGGAAGGAGCTGATACTTCGTAGTGCCGGGCCTCTGGATGAGGATGGTGTGTAAGATGGTATTGAAAGCTGCCGAGAGGTCTAGAAGGGTGAGGTGGATGTCACCCTGAAAGAAATGAGGACTGTCTCTGTGCTGTGGTTGAGTCTGAATCCGGATTGGGAGGGGTCCAGGAAGTGGCTTGCGTTGGAGTAGTTAGTCAGCCAAGCATTGATTAGTTTCTCCTTGACTTTGGCTCGGTGGAGGGAGCTGGACCTGTAGTTGACCAAGGTCGGGGGATCCGCTGACGGTTTCTTGAGGAACGTTGGGATGGTGGCATGTTTCCAGGAGACAGGAAAGATAGCAATGGAGGCGGAAGAGTTGTGAATGGGTGTAATATATGAGCTGATGGTATCGAGCTCTTTGGAGAAGAAGTGGTGTGGACATGACTAAGATGGGGCTTCTGAGTGGATGGCACACATGTTGTCGGTGGTGTCCAATGTGGTGATGGCTGGCTAGTGGGTCAGATTGTTTTCTGTTATTGGAATGGAGGACTTAAGGGATGGAGAGGTTCAGTTTCAGTTTCAAAATTGTTGTAGCTGGTGTTGATTTTGTTTGTGAAGTTCGTGACAGAGTTGTGTGCTGAATTCTTGGTATTTATTTATTTAAGAAATTTGTTAAGCGCACAAATACCCTTGGGTGTCTCGGCGCTATGGACGGCTAGGTAGAGAAGGACTAGAGGTAGGTGATTTATTGATTGAATAGCCAGGTTTTTAAGTGTTTACGGAAGGACAACAGAGTGGGAATGGTCTTAATGTGAAGGGGGAGTGTGTTCCATAGTCTAGCAGTGGCGACAGTAAATCTTCTATCGCCCCAAGAGGTTTTTTTGGTTCTGGGGACAGTTAGCAAGTTTGCTGCTGAAGAGCATAAAGGTCTGGATGGCCTGTAGGAGATGACTGTATTAGCGTGGTGGATGAATGAGAGCTTGTCGTCGAACATGACCCCTAAGTTTCTGACTTTTGTGACGGGGGCGGAGGTGGGCCTATCTCTGCTGGCCACCAGGATGGAGACCAGCTAGGAGAGAGATTGCCAAAGATCATCACCTCCGTTTTGTCTGAATTTAGTTTGAGGCAATTGTTTGCCATCCAGGTGCTTATTGAAAGCATTCCCTCTTGGAAGTTTGCCGCGACTGTCCCTCCATTGTTATGAATCTCTAGCACCAGCTGTGTATCGTCGGCGTAGGACGTTAATCGCATGTCGTAGGACTTAATAGTCCTGGCCAAGTCCGACACGTATCAGGTGATGTTTGTGGAACTGGTGTGTGGGGAGGTAAATTCCTTCATGATGCTGAAGATTTGTTTGAAGGTGCTAGAGCTGTTTTGGATTCTTAAAGTGAGGGATAGGCACTTTGTGGTTTTGAGGTGCTGGTGGTAGATCCAGTGGGCTGGTTTGTAGGAGTCTCTGTCTGTGTTGTCGTGGAAGTGACACCACCATCTTTCTAGCTGCTTGCAGTGATGCTTCATGAGCTGGAGGCTTCCTTGCGACGTGGCTTAGGGAATGTGGGGATGGTTCTCAGGGAATACAGGGAGTCGGTGCAGGAGGTGATCTATGTTTTGAACTTTGTGATTAAGCATGCAAGGTATTCAGTGTGAGGGGGGCTCAGGACCAAGCTCTAAGATTAAGTTGTCCATTGGAATTTTTTTTATTGGCCTTTGGTGGTCTGGGTGTGGGCAGATCTGGGCTGGTTGGGTAGCTGCAGGGCGAAGTAAATGAGGAAATGCAGGTGAGTGGCATGGGCTTGTCGACTGTGGGAAAATTGGTGAAGATGAGGCAGAGATGGTGTACGGCCACATGGGTGGGGTATTTCACTTGTTGGATGAGTCCTAAGATATGGAGGTCTTCCCTAAAGTTGAGGTTGCCGAGAAGAATGAAGGAGTTGAGTGCGAGGGCCAGCGGGGCATTGATATCAGCAAAAAGTGGAACTGATATTGGATCTGGGTCCAGGGGGGCAGTAGAGTAGTGATCCTTCCAGGATTCTGGTGCTCGAGGTGCTGATTTTGAAGGCCACAGGGCAGATTTACAAGCCCCTTGCGCCACTTTTGCGCCGTCGTTGCGTCACTTTTGTGATGCAGCGGCGACGTAAACCATGCGCCACGTTGCGCCTTATTTACAACGTGACGCATCTAGGGAGATGCGTCACGTTGTAAAGCCCTGCACCACATGAAACCTGCATCAGGTCTCATGTGGGCGTTCCGTCGCAGGGTGGGCGTTCCGTCGCAGGAAAGCCTTGTAAAAGTGACGCAGTGAAATCTACAAGATTTCACTGAGTCACTTTTCTGACGCCGCTGCGACAAATCCTTACGCCTGCTTCAAGGAGGCGTAAGGAGTGGCGCACCACGTTAGAGATGGGCGGCCCACGAGCATTGCTGGAGTTGCGTCGCACTGGCGACACGTCTCCAGCAATGCGCCACCCTTCCGACGGGAGATGCAACACGCATCTGTTTATCTTTGCGCCACGTGCGCCGCATAGTAAATGCGGCGCACCTGCGGTGGCGCAAGGGTAAACTTGCGTGACGCATCTTTCCTGGCACATCTCTGCTGATTTGCAGGGATGCGCCAGGCATTGTAAATCTGCCCCCACGAGTTTTAGTTTGTCACTGGTGTAAGTTGAGGTGGTGGAGCATCCTCTGGGTAGATGATAGCGAGTTCTCCTCTAGGTTTGTTGGATCTGTTCAGGGATGGTTAGTGTGAACAAGTGCAGTGGGCGTCGCCCTGCTGCCACCCTGGGGGGAAAACAAAAGGTTTGCAGAAACACTGAGCAGCTAGCAATAAATTATGCTTGCTGCTCTGTGACAATTGAAAAGTTGCCTAAATCTGTATTTTTTAGGCGCCTGCGTTGGTTGGGTGAGGAAACCCTCGTCCTGCAGGCATAAGCCAGGGCAGTGACGACACACTGGTGGGTGTGGTGTGTGTGTGTCAGTGCCAGGAGTAGATGTCTATTTCGGGCGTCATTTAAATGTCTCAGGGCGGGGTCGAAAGATCTCCAGTAATCTAACTGGCCGGGGGCAAAGCAGGCCATTTGGGACAATGTAGGAGTTTGTGTGACAGTGACCTCTGCCTCCTTATCTTCCACCTAGCAACTCATGTTGATTATCTTGGGATAGGTGGGCTGGGACCTGGGGATGGAGTCCAGTGGCTTTCTTCGGGTTGGAGTTACTGCGTTCATGTTTGTTGTGAGAAGCAGGCCTGTCACCACTGGCCTCGGGGAGAATGGCTGAATTAATAAGTAACTAAAAGTCAGGTGAGTCAACATTGTGAAGATTCATTGTGTCTCAGACTGTATAATATATATATATATATATATATATATATTATATATTATATAGATATATAGCCCAAGCAAGTCTTGGCCCATGTCCGTGTTCACAGGGAAAGTTCAGAGAGGCCCCGGTTCCTCCGTCAGTCCCCTGCTCTCTGCGTTGTGCTGGTTGGGGTGGTCTCAGCCGTGCGCTTCAGTCTAGGTTACTTATGTTAGCTTAGCTAAGCTTCCTGCAGGGGCCTCCGTCCATAAAGTGCGTGCTTCAAGAAATATTAAGCTCCCTCCAGCCATAAAGGCTCAGCCGCGTCACTCAGGTTTATAAAGTGTATGCCAGAAATGTGTCCTGTTCCTTTTTAGGTCTCGCCTACGCAGCGCGTATGCGCTGCATTGGAAAAAGACCTTTTGGAATCGATTCACTTTTCGCCCTAAACACGTGCACGCGTTGCATTGCTTTCAATGGCAACGCGTGCACGTTTGGCGATTCCCTTGCGGGAGCGAGCTTTGGCGCCATTGTTAGCAATTATCGCTCCTGGTGCTGCTCGCTCCCGCAAGGGAAACGCTTTCACTTTTGCCGACACTTTTTTTTTTTTTACTTTTAGCGCGAGGCGCGCGCGCTTGTCTTGTTCAGATAGCACGCCGCCTCTCTCTCACCGCCTCCGCCCGCACCTTTTCAGCGTCTAAATAAAGAACTGCGATAAGGCGCGAGCTGTCAGTCTCGTGGCATCTTTTTGCTTTTTGTTTCCAAGTCTAACGTTCAACTTCTCCCATCCGACGGCTCAGTGATAATTTTAGAATCAAATTTAGAGCTGTGAGTGGTAACGCGGTGTTTCCCAGTTCAGATGCTGCTTCAGGCAGCGAAGCAAGTGTCAACTCGGTGGGCTTCCACCCCCGCCGAATACCAAGGCTGCGTAGTTTTGTTTCCACCCGTGCCTCTTCCTTTCACCACCTTGCACTACTCGTCGCCTTATCGAACGCCTGTACATTCTTTTTCCCCCGTGCGTCCCTCTGTCGCGGGTTTCCTGTCTCCATCTCACTCTTTCTCACCTTTTGACTTTTCTCTGGGCTACAGAAGGAGCATGCAACATAAGTCTTTGCCTCCAAAAACGAGTTCCAGTGCCCTCCACCGGCACAAACTAAGCACTGGCCGTTGAAATGACAACTTTATTATACTTATTGCACTGAAAATGGGATGAGAATAATTTTTGCAACTGCGCTTTCTTTTGCATTGATATATTAAGCTCACACATTGATTCCAGGAGCAGATTGTAATCTTTTCATATTCTCTTAGAAACGTGCGGATCTGCTGAAACTTAACCTCTCCTTATCTTGCTAGCTGGATCACAAAAATATTTCTTAGGAGGTTGAGCGTTGAAATTGTTGCATTTGTCTGATGCAATGACCCTACTCAACCAACTGCGCACGGACGGATGCATGCTCTCTTCTTCACAAGAATGGGCAGTGCCACTCAAGCAGTGATGACGCACTAGTAGGGGCGTTTGTTGTAGTAAGGCTTCGCGATTTTCTGCATGGAGGCCCTCGATGAACCTGCTGATAGCTGGCATGTAAAGGAAGATTAGATAAGTTCGCAAGAAGGAATTGTTTCATATGAGGCCTAGGACACCAGTGTCTTTTTGTGGCAAGTTGGGGCACGGCTTTAGAGATGCTCACAACCCGGATATATCACAGGACCCTTCTGTTGCATCCCTGGAATGTATATATTCCTCGAGAAGACCCCGAAGCAATTCCCTCGGAATGAACAAAAACGCCGGTGGCTTCAGTCCGCCAAAACACCACCTTAAATGTTCCTTACATATTTCTCCAGTGTGCCCCTTTTTTAGGGTTACCAGAGCAGAAACTCCAGTATTTTTAATATTTCGTAAGGTTTCCTTCAACTGCAGCAGTCTCTGTACTTGGTTTATGATTCTGAAGTGATCCTATGCAATTTGTGTTTATTTTCTAGGTTTTAATTATTTATGCACTACTTTAAAGTGATCTATTACAATCTGAATCTGTGTTTATTTTGTATGATTATTCTTGTAAGCTTACGTTTTAGTGGTGAGATCTCGGGGTTCAGTTATTCCGTAAATCTATAGTAAATATCTGTTCCATGCTTGCAACTTTGTTTCTTTATTCGTAAAACGCTTCAAAGCCCCTGAGTTGTCTGCATTATACAAAACTACAAAAATAAAATACAGTTTGGGGTTCTGTGCACTAGCAGAGGAATCGGTTCGTCTGGCCCCTAATCCAGGTGTGTCTCAACAATATGAATTTATATGGGTTTCCCTCAACCGGCCATCCTCTGGTAAGCTCCAAAGCTTTGTCAATGACCCTTATCTATCAATCAAGGTCAATAGCAAGGGAAACAAGCATTGGCATAGCCAATAGGTCTCGCCTTTGGGACCTTATAAGTGTTTAGCCATGCAACAGTTGATGTTGTTGCACCAAGGATATTGTGCTGCATAACTAAATTCTTATAAGGTCCCAAAAGCGAGACCTATTGGCTATGCCAATGCTTGTTCCATTTCTCAGGGTGAACAAGCTGAATATGGACGCCCAGTGCAGCTCAGGGTGACCAGCCTCTGTATCAGTGTGGGCTCTGCACACTCGCTTGTGGAACACAAGTAAAAGCTACATATGTGGTTGCATGGTTGCTGACCAGGGTATGCACTGCCGTTGCCCAAATCCTCGTACGCATCACAGACCAAAGTTGCACAAATGTGCAAAACATTCGATATTCGCATTCACAAAGGCCTAGTCCAAGGCAAGCAGTAATGAATGCGGTTAGTGAAATTCGCAGTAAATGTGTTTGCATTAAGGGCAAATCATGGAAATACCAGCAATAGTTGTTGCCCTTCCGTAGTCGTTTAGTAGACTAACCCCGAAGGTGCAGCCTGTATTACATTTACTTTAAGTAGTGTTTAATTTATGGAAAAATAACTGATGGGGCCTAAAGCCAAAGTCAACCAGAAATAATATTGGAAGTCCTGCCGAATACCCAATGCCAAGGCTGCATAGCCGTGATACCAGCTCATGCCTCTTTCGTCCTCCATCCTACTCTTCCTGTCTACTTCTCGCACTCTTGCATTTTCTTGTCCATGATTTGCTGCTGTCTTCCTCTCTTTCTTTTCCTCCTCCTTTCTGCCTTTCTCTTTCTTGCTTTAGTTCAAATTCTGGTGAGGAAAAATGTGTCCTGATTTCCAAAAACCAGCGGTGATGTCCACCACCGGCACAAATTAAACATTGATTTTGGCAAGAAGTGTGCTGTATGAATATAGTATATATTCCTTAAACAATCTTATTTTTAAGAAGCTGTATCATTTCTTGCTTTTCCCGTGAGTGAGCTTCAGATGTGTGTGTCCTTAAATAATCTTTGGTCAGGTTTACCCGTAACACCCCCGTACCCCCACCCCCACCGGCAGCCGGTCTAACTCTCGTCTTTCTTGAACACCCCCTACCTACTCTCGACCCCCGGATTGGATGAGGGTTTCCCAATTCATGACACTCAGCATGAACGGGCGCTAGTTAGGGGTAGATGTTGTGTTGTGCTGTGTTGTATTATGTTAACTATAGAGCACACGATTATCTTAGGGAAGAAGTGTCCAATATAGGTCCAAGAGAGATGGGGCTGAGCTAGGTTCTCAGAATACAGTCAGCCCCCCGTTTTTAAAAGTTTTGCTCCTTTTTATAATGATAAACAGTGATAAGGCAGTAAAAAGGAACAACACATTGGGGGATATTCTCAAGAACGTGCGATAAACATCGCCAAAATAGGTTAACGCAAGTTTACATATCGCCGTCTATCGTGGGAAAATAACCCCGTTATAGTACCCCGATAACGCGGCAAATGTCCGCGTTAATACTACCGGGACGGCGATGAAAATCCAAACCTGAACGTGAAAAAAGTTGCGATGGGCCCAACCGCGATAAGACAATCAGAGAAAAGCAGCGCCAGGCCTGCAAATCACACACGTCAGGCGGAAAAAATCACTACAAAAGCAGAAAAAAAAATAAACAAACAAAAACCGAACTACAGCGAAGCACAATGGAGGCAGCCGGAGCAGCTACAGAGGACGGCCAGAACCCCACAAGCCCCACGGAGGACCAGCCTGGGACCTCGGGGACAGGGAAGGGCAAGGCAACAAATAATGCAATATGGCAGTCCATCCTGGACAAGGTGAATGCAGTCGGAGTGCTGAGGAGGACAATGGAAGAGTTCAAGAGGTGCTGGAATGATGTGAAGCGCAAAACCAAGCAGAAACTCAGCAACAACCAGAAGGCAGCAATGCAGACTGCAGTTGGTCGTCCTGCTTAACACCAGTAAAAGGCAGGTGTTAAATTCATGCTGTTAACGCGCCTTATCGCCTGTTCTTGGTTCGCATCGCAGATCTGACTGGTCGTTGTGAATATCGCGAAGTGGTGTTTTCGTGTGTTTTTGCACGGGAACGCCTACTCTGCATATCATTAGCGTTAGTTGTCGCACTCATCCGTGGCGATGTTTTTTGCGGCAGCTATCGCTGGGAAACTGGCGATATCGGCAGTTTGCACCAGCTTGAGAATAGGGCGATAAATCTATCGCCACTTTTGCGGCGCTAAAGTGCCGATAAATCGGCGATGAGTCCTTGAGAATATGCCCCATTGTGTCCATACATAAGTAGTATGAGAAGGCGTTATCCGAACAGATAACTGGGGGACGTTACCTGTTCGGATAACGCCTTCTCATACGTCTTTGTTTCACGTTGGGGATCAGCCAGCGATACCCTGGCTGCATGCAGAATTTTTTAACTAGTTGGTTTACGGACTATACGTTTTACAACAGGTGTGCATCTACCACATACCTCACATACATAAGTAGTAACATTCAAAGATAATATTGATTTAACATTGCGAAGATTAAAAGAGTGTGCCCTAAAAAGGAGAAAGTAGTGGTTATAATCCCCAGGTCGAGAAATAGGTCAAAGGAAAGAGAGACCATGATGTATTTATTTAATTATGCTGTTTTATACGTGCAAACATGGACCATAGGCTCTGGAGATGGAACAATGGTTTTCATGGCAAACGAAAAGAATGCAGTGCAAGAGAAGTACAGGATTCAGGTTAAAGGTAGATCACTTAAGTACAAAGCGTGGATCAAACTGAGGGGCATATGTACAAGCCCCTATCGCCACGGGAACGTCACTTTTTGTGACGTTCCCGTGGCGATAGGGGCCTTGCCTTATGTAGAAGGCAGCATTAAGCCACTTAACGTGGCTTAACGCTGCCTTGTACATAAGACACCCTTTCACACTATGTTTAGCGTGAAAGGGGCGTGCAGTGGGTGTTGTGGTGGGCGTTCCACCACAACACCCATTGTATTTGACGCTGCCCCCTATGTACAAGGGTGGCGTACATAGGATGCAGCACCAAAATTAAGACCAGGAAAATCCTGGTCTTAAGTTGGCGAAACAAGGAGAAATGCATTATTTTTCCTCGTTTTTGCTTTTTCCATGTGTGCTGCCTTGTGTAGCACACATGGAAAAAGCAAAATGCCATGGTTTGTTTATGTACAGGAAGGTGTCCTTCCTGTACATAAACAAACCTTTAAAAATGCCATTTTGTAACTTTCATGTGTGCTGCATGAAGCAGCACACATGAAAGTTACAAAATGGCATTTTAGGATTGTTTATGTGCAGGAAGGGGTTAATATTGGAAAGCCCTTCTGTCCGTATATTTTAGCATTCGCGACACCATCTTGCAATCTGGACGCCATTTTGTATGATAATCGTAACTGCTGCTTAGTTATTTTCGAGAAATGGTCCTCGGTAAGTTTCGTTTCCCAAGGTTGAGCTTTTTCTTCTATAATTGCAAGTATCCTCATTAGTACATACCTTTCTTGTTAGATGGAGCCTTTCTCCCACTCCTCTGGTAGGGAGGATAGGCCAGATGACCTTGGGCAGTAAATAGCCTGTGCCCAGCTGCAGAATCGAAACTTATGCAGTGCAATCTCAATAAATATCTGGTTTGTATTCTCTACTGTCTGACCGACTCTTCATTTGTAGGAAGGCAGAGAAGGTGGTGGTGAGTGACCCGGGTGGCCCTTTTCGGGTCACTTCCTTCAGTTGGCGCCCGAACAGGGACTCCATCGGGTGACCTCATCCTCGCCCGCGGACGTGTGAGGAGGACGGGGACGCGTTGGGTCGGATAGGCGGATCCGGGGACCCCTGCACGATAGAGTTTCACACTCGCAGCTGCCCCGCCTGTCTGATCGGGCAGTGCCCTGCCCAGTGGTCATCCCGACTGGGGTCCTGAATGGCAAAACCCTTGGATCTGACCGCTTGGTCCGAAGAGTCGGCAGTGGAGAATAACTTAGTTTGACCTGTGTGCACCAGGTGAGTTTGACTTGATTCTTGGTAAATATGGCGCCATCTTAGCTGTTTGTACTTGGTAGGTCTGCAGACCGTTTAGAGATACAGGGTGTCTGTATCACTCAGGCAACTGAGTGAATTTGGCTTACTTTTGAAAAAGTCTGGGGCTTGAGCCTGTCTCTCTTTGGTGCAGTCTGTGGACTGTTTTTGGGAACATTTGTGAACATGGTGCACCGTTTGTTTGACTTTGGTACGATCTGAGGATCGTTTTGGACTAAGCAGTTAGGATATTTAAACTTTTGTATTTGGTACCAATACTTTGTTGGAAGGGGTCTGTTGACCTGCTTTGGAAGAGGTGTTTGTGAGATATTTGGTTGAGCGCACTGTGTGTGTGTGTGCGCGTGTGTAGGTAAGAATGCCTTGCTTTAGCAAGTTGTGCTGTGTGGGATGCCGTTGTTGTTCTGCTGATGCTCGATTGGAAGAGAAGCAACCTGCGCCCGCAGAGGGCACACCGAATTATGATATGTATATTAAGCACGGCCTTGGCCCTATTATATTTAGCACATTATGGCACAAATATACCAGGGACAACGCTGAATTGAAATGGCCGTCAACAGGCACCTTTGATGAACAGAAATTGAATTATTTGGAGGACAAACTGTTTGCTAAATGTAGTAGGCAGTCGATGTTTGATTACCTTCAGGTGTGGCGGAAGGAAGCTAAGCAGAGGCGGCTGAGGGCGGAAAGGGAGTCACGGAGGGAGAAAATGCAGACATTGACTCAGAAAGCGGTGGCACATGATAAGGAGAAAGTGGAGACGGGTATAGAATGTTCAGATAGGAGGTTTCGATTGCAATGTGATAAGTCTTATGTTATTAGAGAGGAAACAGACACTTTTATGGAAGAGCTATTGGAAGACAGACCGCCTCCCCCTTATGCCCCGAATAGAATATACCCTGTTGTTCCACAGCCCTCATCATCTGCCTCTGCCCCCCTGTCGTAGGGATTCTGCACATATACAGAGCTATGCACAGGATAATAGGACCTCGGAGTATAGTGGTGAGCCAACCATAAACCGTAGTACCTACAACCCTAATCCGGCTAGCATTAGCGTCTCATTAGCAGCGTAGCTACCAATGATTAGACAACCCAGAACACGGTATCTGTCTCTCAGGACTCGCAGGAGCAACGACACCCTTTCGTTACTCACTCATACCTGTCCACAACTTGCGTAATAAGAGACACTGTATAGTTTAAAATGTTTATTTCAACTATCGTGCTCTGATATACAGTACACGTGTAAGTACTAACAGCGTAATGCATAAGAATAATATAATCAGCATAGTTACAATTCCATAGAATACAAACGGGGATAGCATTATATAAAGACAGTGGTTATAGGGCTAAATGACCTGTCCACCCTCCCCGTGCTAATAACTAGTTTATTATAAAAACAGAAGACCTCTGGGCATTGTCAGGCAGACCCCCATACCTCAATATCTAGATGCAGGGTTTACATCATCAGACAAGCACAGCTCTTCTCTCTGGAAAGGTTCTTCTCCAAGTGCCCCTGACACTGAAATCACAATATTAAATGCACACGAATTTCCCCAGTGCAGCTGCAATCAGTGTTATGTCTAAGCTCGAGGGACTGACCAGATCAGCAAGAACAAGTGACATCGCCTTCCGACCTTGTACATGATGTGCAGACATGACCCAGAGTTATCAGGAAGAAGGATAAAAAGGCACGCAGTTCGAAAATAGCAAAGTCTGGAAAACAAGGGCACAAAGTAACGTGCGCAAAGAGGCAGCATGGCAGCCAGGCCTAAGCTAACGTAGCAAAACAATCTATGAGTCCACAAACCACACGACACCCTCCCCTGGTCAGTCCAGTGGCATAGACATAGGACGAAGGTAGAGTTCAAACAGATGGAGCAGAATGGCAATGTTCGATGCGGAATAGGCCCCAATGAAGGACATAAACCAGTATTTAAAAAAGAAAAACTGAAACAACAAAAACAAATCCAGTGGGGCAAAAACGCTGAACGCGGAGACCCCTCAATCAAAAAGAGCGTAAGTGCAGAAAAACACCACACCTTCCAAGAGGGCATCGTTGGAATCGCCAGAAAAAAGAGATGCCATCCAGTTCAATAAATCAAAACTGCATTCATGATCCTCACAAGAGGCAGTAGCGAACAGCAGTGCGGGACAACTTGCGTGATAATCAATATAACTTTGTTGTAGGAGATTCTGAGCAGCCGCCCAGATATCCCATAGTGCCAAAATTCCAAGTGCAGCCGCACGCGCCATGTAGCCAGGTCCGGAACAGTCTCGTCCATGGGCCTCTAAGGGACCCACCAACTGGACAAAACCGGGCGAGACAGAGACGTATTGGAGAGGCAATAATCCAAGGACCATGAGAAAGGACATCGGATGCAAGACATCACAGGTTGCACGCAAGTGAAATACGCAAAGCGAAAAGAAAGTTTGTAAGACACACCAAGTGTCGCCAATGGCAGGACGCCGAAGCCGGCGAGGAGACGTTCACGGAGCACCCGAAGGCGTCTGCGGTCGAGGTGGGCTCCATGAGGTGCAGCCATTGCGTAGTAAACAAATCAAAAGTAGTATTCCAGCAGCTAATGCTAGGATCAATGGAAAGCCGCCAAAGACACCGGAAAAAATAGAATGAATAAAAGCCGGTATTACACCAAATATAGTTTGAAAGGAGGCAACAAGGCCAGAGCCCACAACTTAAAAAAAATGCACAAGACCTTCAGTGTGAGATGCATTGAAAACGCGGTGAATTAACTCACCGAAATGCCGTGGGAGGTCTGTGTTCAGCAGGGCCTGTATTTCACTGTGAGTACTCGCCACCTGGAGAACAAATGTCTCCCGGGCGGACGTGAGCACAACCTCCTGACTCAACAACAGTGCCTCCATTCCGCTCAATTCATTGAAATCTGCCCTCAAAGTTGGAATGGAAGGCCAAACGGAACCATCTACAATGCTGTGCGGGGGAGGAAACAGCACATTTCTGCAGCAGACAACTCTGTGGGAAACTGCTACAATATAGGGTATACCGGCAAGCATGCCACAACAGTCCTGATTATTTAGAAGGAGATAGCTGCCATTAGCAAGCACAGAGAAAGTAGGAGAGACAGAAGGAGCAGGAATTCCCTCTAGAACACAAGCAAGACTCGGAGCCGAAACATTACAAGCCCCGTGCAATGCAATGTGTTTACAAACAAGTGAATGACCCACAGTAGAATCGCATGACTCCCCCGTGAGAAAAACTTCCTTCCCGTCCCTAAGACATCTATACATGAAAGGCAGGGACCACAGTTCATGCAGGAAAGCACTTCCCAAAGGCTGAAAACGACCGACAGGATAATGTCTCATGCATGAACTAAACTCAAATAAAGAAAAAGGCAAAGCTACAACCCTGTGTACCAGCCACGCAGCAGAATCTAATTCCGCTACTGAGAATGGTAATGGCTCTATTCTCTCAATATGTAACAGAGTGTAAGCTGCATCCTTCATGGACATAAACTGCTGTTTTTCAGTCAAATTAAAGGGTAAGAATAAGGCGGAGGTGTTTAAAAAGTGCCAAGGAACTTTCCCCATTTTAAGGGTTTGCATAGTCCATGCAAACTGCATAACTGAACGCAATTGATTTTGACCATGAACTAACACAGAAACATCATCTTGTACAATATCAACAACAGAGGAAATAATATTCTCTAACGTGTAAATGCAGGAAGACAGGGTATTAATACTATTGTCAACAACAGCAAGCACCTTTTCTAAATTTGCTTGATCTATTTCCCGAAGACGGGAAGCAGCTTCAATTTGCGAAAGCTTCCAGAGTTCATTGTAAGTCTCATATATGAACCTCTTCGGTCGAGGACCACGAGGCCCTAGAATAAAGTCGGACAGATCAATGTTGCCTGATAGGAGTGATAAATGTTGTTTAACAGAATCCAAGGAAGAGTGCTGCAACCACTGTTTACACAATTTACCAACAGAATATGTTGTAACAGTATGAGAGTCAGAAAACCTGGGGTCCGGCCTATCCTGTTTATAACCAGGATCCGTGTCGTGAAAACGCAGTTGACAGGCATTGGATGCTATGGGCCAAGCCAACCAGGGTGACTGAACAACCGTAGACATGTTGAACGAATTGTTCTGGAACAAAGCTTGTAGAATGCCAATGGAAATATTTAAAAGCAAGCTTTCATTGGGAGTGGAAGACAATACAGGAATAGAGGGTGCATTTAATTGTTTGGAAGTAGCCAAACCCCAACACTTTGTTTGATAGATGGTGTGATTCAAAAATAGAATCTGGGCTGGGATGAGGCAAGCACGGTGCAAGGCTTCTGTGCCTGGTACCTGCCATGATTTGGAGCCCCAGATAGATTTTAAGTCAATAGTATCCCGCCAATGTTCATAACCACCCACAGCTAAGGCATTCAAAAAGGAACCCGAATAAAGCCATTTGGTATTGGTCAACATTATTTTCTGAGTAGATGAAGTGTTTAATTTAAAATAATAGGACCCAGGGTTTGATCTATCAAAATCTGTAAAATAAGTAAACGTACTTTGAAGAGTCTGGGAGCTACCCGGTAAAGGGGTCGGACAATGTTCCCATTGTGTGTAATTAAAAGGACCCCTAAGGGTACTGGGTTTATGGAGAAAATGATTGCCCCAATGCTGGTAACAATATAAGTCGGCATAATTTGCAGAATTTAAATACAAATCCTCAGCATTAAAAGCAGCATAATATTTCAGATCAGAAAATAATGATTCAACAGCATGTACATCCCAATCGTCAGAATGAATATTACTTTTTACGACATCACCCATTGAAACACGGAGAACATTTGGTACATTAATAATCTCAGTCGGGCCATGGATTAGAAAATTTACTGCATCCCATACGATGCCATCAGCAACTGGAAACGCTGTAATGTTCACAAATGTGTAGTCACGCTTCATGATGTGAGAGGAAGAATGTGGAGCCAAAGTTCCAGCGACACAGTTCACAGCAGAGCGTTCTGGTAAATAGTGACCATTGATAAGTAGAAAAAAGACTGTGACAAAGCCAATGGACATGAACAGAAAAATCAGGAACAGTACCAACCAGATGTATGTCCATGGGGGAATCAAAAAATTGTCTCTGAACCAGGACACAAAAATACTGAATCTGGACGGGATAAGTACTGAAGGGGAATCCGAGTCAAAAGAACAACGTGTAAGGTTCAATGGCGTCGTTGGTAGATGAGCCACGGACTCGGTTGCGGGATCAGCATACTCGGTCTCCTCGTTGCAGGGGGAATCCGGGTAGTCGAGCAAACTTTCAGGCAAATCAACCATCTCAATGGCAACATCAGTGACCGTTCGGGCTGGAAAACCACAAACATTTGCCCTTGAAATGACTGGACAAGAGACCGCTGGTGTTACACTATTCAGGATCGGCCAGATGTTGTAGCTTGACATTTTCCACTGAGATGTATCTATTTTCCTTGCGACCAGGAAGCGGTGGTAAAATGACTGTACGAGTTCCCTTCAGACCTAGGACTGGAACCGGTGCACGATAAGAGGGACCAAATTCTTTTTTGTTCTCCACCTTTTCTCGGACCAGGTCTCCAACTTTCGGAAGCCAGCCGGCAACCGGAATCTGCAATGCAGCGTCTGTGGCTGAAGGTAAATGTTTAATTGCAAGTTTGTCTCGGGCTTCTTGTAAGTCCTGTAACATAGTAGAATGATTATCTACGTCAAAGATTGCGGATTGCGCCGCCATGTCTAGACCATCAAGGTCAGGCACAAACATTCTTATGCCAAAGAGCATTTCGTATGGGGTCCGCCCACCCAGAGGTCTTCTAGGGAGATTATTAAGTGCACGTTGTACGGTATACAAGTGGGCCAGCCAGTTCCTGCCAGTACCTAAGATTCTAGCTGTCAAGGATTGCTTTAAGTCACGGTTCATTCGTTCAACGACCGAATTGCCCTCAGGCCGAAACGGAGACGAAAATTTCACCTGCACCCCCAATGAACCCATTGCGTCCTTGTAAGCCTTAGAGGCGAACGCTGGACCTTGGTCAGAATGGAAGGTGCCAGATGCGAAAATTCCCACAAAGACACGCAAATCCCTGATGACATTTCGAGCATCAGCACTCCGTTGTGGCCTGACCCATATGAAACGTGTGCACGAGTCTACTGCTACTAAGATGTATTTGTATGCAGTGTCAGACGAAAATGGACCGCAGTGATCCAGGTAAACACACCCAAAAGGTCTGTTTGAAATGCAGAGCGGTGTTTGCGGTGGTCTGGTAACCGTGGAAGGCTTAATTTGTTGACAAATGTCACAAGAAAGCACATAGGTACGGGTTTGTTTATATAAACCCCGCCACCAGTAACGCTGCTGCAAGATGGAACCTGTCGCAGACACACCAGCATGAGCCGAAGCCATACCTTCGTGTGCGGCAGTTATCAAGGAAAGTCTGCGGTCCGCGTTGGGAATCAGCCGATCCCCAACACCCGGAATACTTACATAAGGATTCTGATCGGGACTTAAGAGATAAGAGTATTTGGAAGGGAAACCCCTTGGGTAATTAGCACCTTCCTTTGTTGCAACAATTGCTGCCAAAATATCTTTATCTATTTTAGTCATGGATCTTGTAACTGCTGCTACTGTACACGTTGCTACTGCTGATTTGGCAGCTTCATCTGCCAAACCGTTACCGACAGCGTGTGCGCCCACACGCTGGTGGCCAAGTGTGTGAACCACCTGTATGAGAGGCAATTTTTGTTGTCATTCTGCCACTCTAACCCAAAGCATTTTATGCTTTATTGTACTGCCTTTTGCGTTTCTGTAGTCATTTTGTGACCAAAAGAAGAGATTGTCATTGTAAGACTGAACACAGTAATAGGAATCGCATACAATAAGAGTGGTCACATTCGGATTAGCGAACTCAAGTGCGAGCACCAATGCGCGCAGCTCGGCCAATTGTGCAGTACTGTCTCCCAGTGCTTGAGTATGCACCACAGTTGATCTAAATTGTCCGTTCACAAAAGAACCTGCAACAATAGCACACGCTGATGAATAAGCATGCTTGGAACCCGTGGCCGGCTGTGCCGAGCCATCGGTATAGATAATACATTCGTATTCCTCAAGCGGTAGTAATGACAGAGGAGGAGGATGAACGAATTCATACTGCAAAAACTCCTGAGTCTGTAGAGATGAATCAAAGATAAAAGTGACATCCGGAGACGTCAAAGATGTTGCCCATTGTATCCAACGGGGGTGCAAAGCTTTAGAGTTTGGAACACTTGCTTTAGTCACTGCCTCTAGGGCAGGATAGGGTGTTACCACCAAAATGCTTTTTCACTGTGCCAGTGCGCGTTCCTTAAGAATCGCCATTTGCACTGCAGTTAAAACTTTCTCCACAGATGAGAAACGCATTTCTGCGGAAGTGTAAAGATGTGACTTGTATGCAATGGGTACTGTGTCACCTTCGTTAAAGGTTAAGTACGTGAAACCCACTGCCCCTGGAATGATTCTAATCACCAGGTTGGTGTGGTTGTCACGAGTCAACAAGTATTTAGACTCAAGTAAGTCTGTCTGCAAAGACTGTAGAATGGAGGTATGCTCCGGAAGCCAGCAGGACTTCGAAAAGTTAGGTTGTATCAAGGAATACAGTGGCTTGATACGCTGGGCATATTCGGGAATGTAAGTACGCCCGAAGTTCAGAAAACCCAGCAAAGACTGAAGTTTCTTCAGAGTAGTAGGAGGGCACAGGAGTGCACATTTCTCCAAGAAATGGGGAGCTAAACCCTTACCTTCATTGTTGAGCTCATAGCCCAAAAACAAAACGGTAAATTCAGCAATGTGAGACTTGGCAAAGTTAAACTTGTAGCCTTGAACCGCAAATTCTAGAATAATGCGGTCCACTCGAGAAAGATGCTGGAACAATTCGTCGTCCGTCAGATAAATATCATCGACATACGAACATGCATCCGGGTCTATGCCGTCTAACAAAGAGACAACACGGGCAGCGAATACTCCTGGACTGTTTTTGTAGCCCATAGGGAGCCGCCGGAATTTGAATAATTTACCACCGGAGGTAAAAGCGCTCCATTGGCTACTCTCCGGGGCTAAGTTATGCGTGTAGAATCCATTGGATAGGTCAAGTGTCGTTTTATATATTTTACGAACAAGACTGTCTACTAGCGCAGAACTATGTGTGTTTTGTACCGCAAAGGTCCGACAATGAGAGTTCAAATGCCGGTAATCCAAAACTAAGCGGTACGATCCATCAGGTTTAGAAACCGCGAAAAGGGGATTATTCATTGGTGACTCGCATGTTTCAATCACTCCCTGATATTCCAACTGAGTCAGAATTTCGGAAACGGGACCTTTGGCTTCCCGTTTGATGGGATATTGGGGTTGTGGCTGCGGCAGCGACCGTAAAGGTATTTCATGGGAGGGTGAATCCTCATCCCAACCCACGTGATTACGGTATAACGCCGGAGCCAAGGCTACAGCCCATTCCACTGCAAGTGCCTCCGCTTTGTCCTTGGGGACATGGCGAGAAAAGCTGGGAAGAATTACCTCCTCCCCTTTACGAGCAGCGAGTACGAATGGGGGCGGCCAATCCGCCTCCGCTAACAAAATGTCATATGAAGAGGTTAGATTTTCCCCAAAAATCCCTTTAATTACACGCTGTATGTCACCCTCAATTTGGATGACAATATTATATAGTCTGTCAGGGGGTGCCACTCGAGTGTCAGCTGTCTCGACAGTAATGAATGTTTCAGTTGCTGTCGCCTCCACATGAGGACGGAGTGCCTCTCGCACTATGGTAACTTCCGCAGCGCTGTCTAGGAGCGTCACTGCCCACGTCCAATTCAGGAGTCTCGTTCTCACCGTCTGTGGCATACTTCGCTGTTACAGCGGCAACTTTTTTCTTCTGAAACTGTGGGCGAGAACGTTGAAATTCTTCTGGTGTCCCTCTGACTTGTTGCCGAGGTTGGTCTCGTCCTGGCGGGGCCTCACGACCCCTACCTCTATCCGGGCGATCTCCTCCACCAGTTGGTAACGACGTTGGTGCCTGTAAAGAACGAGGAGAGCGCGAGTCAGGAACATGAAATCTCTCGGGAGATTTTATTCTCGCTCTATCGCGCAAATCATATGTGCGTTCAGAAGATTCCGAAACCGGGGATGCACTTCGTGATCCTGGCTTCTTCTGTTGCTTACCCTGTTTTTTCAATTGCCAGTTCTTTTTAGTAAAGAACGGTTTCTCATCTTTTTCAGATTGAGGTTTTGGTGGTGGTTGCGTAGGAGCTTGTGTTTTAGCAAAAGGTTTAACTCCTAGGCTATTGCGGCCTATAGTTTTATAAGCCTGTGCAATAATTTTCGGTAATTCGCGTGGCTTGTCCAATTCTGGGACTAAAGCCAAAGCATTAGCTACTTGAAAGTTAACTGCATCACCCTTGACATTGCCAAGAATTAGTTCAGCCACTACATCGAACACTCCCACCAGTCTCATCCCTAATTCCACGGCCGCTTCAGGGCCATGTTCATCCTGTACTCGTTTGATTACAGAGGGGAGAACTGTCATGGAAGGAGTGCCGAAAAACTTCGCATATACTGCTGCGAATACCCTACCCCAGTTGTTACAATCTGTCAACTCGGGAATTAAATCTTTTGGCAAACTAATCGTCAGAATCCTGTGTTTCTCCACAGGAGAAGTATTCGGAAAAACAGCCTCCAGCTGGTCAAATTTCTCTGCAAGCCAATAAGGTAAATCATCCTTATTTTGTGGGCGCTTGCCCATCACCGAATTAACCATGACGGGACTTATGGTTACGCCGCCAGGCCCAGCTGGATGTGCCGCAACTCCAGGCGGGGTTGCCCGTAACATACTGTACTAAAGCTCTACGACCGGCAGCGTCATGTAACGTGGATGTGGACTATACCCGGCCAAAACAGGCCAAGTGGCCCCGTCTATCGATAAGGGGCCTAATCTAACCGTGGTGACCGGTTGGGGGAGGGCGCCATCAAACCAAACACGGTGTTGCCATGCCGTGAGCGGTACTTCAACATTCCGATAAGGAATGTAATTGTTTGGAGCTGCGGTGACTGTATATTCATGGAACGTATGGTCAGTCCCATCCACCGCTTCAAAAGTGATCCACGAGTAAAATACTTCAAAATGGTAAGCAGGATCAGCTTGTACCACGAAGATCAGATCGACACCCGCGTCTGGCACTCCATATGCTGTCAAATGAGCTTTGAGCGCTGCGCGGCTATGTGCCGCAATTTCTACAGTCATTTTGGCTAAGAATAACCGACAACCTAATACAAGGCAGCACAATAATGGGTCTATATTAGCACCTTTTAATAACTTCAAGCTTGAAAGAACCTATAAAAACATCAATATAGGAGGTATCACCTTCACACCCGTTTCCGGAAACGTATGTGAAGGGTGCTGTGGACAAGCACAAGTACTACTCAAGCGTCTCGCAGATAAGCAGCCCCACGTTGGGCGCCATGTCGTAGGGATTCTGCACATATACAGAGCTATGCACAGGATAATAGGACCTCGGAGTATAGTGGTGAGCCAACCATAAACCGTAGTACCTACAACCCTAATCCGGCTAGCATTAGCGTCTCATTAGCAGCATAGCTACCAATGATTAGACAACCCAGAACACGGTATCTCTCTCTCAGGACTCGCAGGAGCAAGGACACCCTTTCGTTACTCACTCATACCTGTCCACAACTTGCGTAATAAGAGACACTGTATAGTTTAAAATGTTTATTTCAACTATCGTGCTCTGATATACAGTACACGTGTAAGTACTAACAGCGTAATGCATAAGAATAATATAATCAGCATAGTTACAATTCCATAGAATACAAACGGGGATAGCATTATATAAAGACAGTGGTTATAGGGCTAAATGACCTGTCCACCCTCCCCGTGCTAATAACTAGTTTATTATAAAAACAGAAGACCTCTGGGCATTGTCAGGCAGACCCCCATACCTCAATATCTAGATGCAGGGTTTACATCATCAGACAAGCACAGCTCTTCTCTCTGGAAAGGTTCTTCTCCAAGTGCCCCTGACACTGAAATCACAATATTAAATGCACACGAATTTCCCCAGTGCAGCTGCAATCAGTGTTATGTCTAAGCTCGAGGGACTGACCAGATCAGCAAGAACAAGTGACATCGCCTTCCGACCTTGTACATGATGTGCAGACATGACCCAGAGTTATCAGGAAGAAGGATAAAAAGGCACGCAGTTCGAAAATAGCAAAGTCTGGAAAACAAGGGCACAAAGTAACGTGCGCAAAGAGGCAGCATGGCAGCCAGGCCTAAGCTAACGTAGCAAAACAATCTATGAGTCCACAAACCACACGACACCCCCTGTTTCCGCTGTATCTAGTATTGATCGAAGCGCTTTGGTTTCGGTATCATCAGTCTCTTCTGTGTCTTCGTCCCCCACAGCCACTGCGACTGCCGGTCCTCCTGC
The DNA here is from genome assembly GCA_963921515.1 of Calotriton arnoldi. Classification (NCBI taxonomy): domain Eukaryota; kingdom Metazoa; phylum Chordata; class Amphibia; order Caudata; family Salamandridae; genus Calotriton; species Calotriton arnoldi. The sequence goes on along the minus strand of CAWUFW010013077.1, from coordinate 63,514 downwards.
TACCCCTGTTGTTACGATGTCACTTTCTCCTTCACAGACACCTATTACTCAGCCAATGTTGACCTTGATGCCCCCCTCTCCGACCAGTAGGTTGGCCTCTGTTTTACTCCTACCCCTTTGCTAGATGTCGAGACACCGGTGCGTGGTCAAGACGATGGAGCTTGGGCGGTTGCAAAAGAACGATTAGGACGGGGGTTGATTCGGTCTGATGTGGGAGATATGGAGAAGAATATGGTGGCCAATCAGGCTGCCCAGTGGGCCCGTAGTCCTATTTATGGTGTTGAGGATGTTTGGAGTGTGTTAAAGGATTATGAGCCATTTGTCCAGCAACATGCCCTTAAACATATGTCGGCCACTTTGATTGGACTATGGGAACAGTGTTTTAAAGGTGTTGCACCTCAGATTATTTACGATATTAGGGACAAAGTATACGCTGTGGGCATGGCTCCCAATGAGGTTTTTTCTAACGTTACTACACTGATTGGATATCATGGTAGATTGTATCACAAATCCCCAATGGTAATATCTCAGTTCCCAATGAGGGAAGTTCGTCCCGTTTTTCACCCGGAGATACCAGAGTTACGTGATCAACATGATCAAGTGACTAGAGCATGAGGAGAGACCCGTTTCCAAGAACAATGGGTTTATACTTCATGGAAGAGGAGTGAAGTCCTCGCAATTAAGGCTCAGTTGCCCGACCCCAGGAAAAATCCTACTGCTTACTATAAGGAACTGACAGAGGCTGCTGCATCGACGATAATGACGTTGGCAGATATTGAAATGTTTTTTGGCTTATTGGTACCAGTGGATGTCTGGCGACAGGTGCACACTCAGAACCATGCCCTAGAATTGGGTGGTACATGGGATGAGATTAAGGTGTGGGATAAGGAGAGGAAGCCTGGTGATAAGCCTAAGGCTGAGATCTTGGCTTTGCCAGATCGCATCATTACTTATATGCACTCTCTTATTCCACCCCGGAAGGTGGATTGGGAAAAGCTAGCCGCATGTCGTCAGAAGAAAGATGAGAGTGTGTCTGATTTTTTTACTCGGTTTCAAGGGGTGTTTTGGGATTTTAGTGGCCAGGATTTGTCCGTGGAACGGGGTATCCGATTGTTTGTCAACAGGTTTGTCACAAATTTGCTCCCGGAGATTGCAACCCAGTTGCAGGCTGCTGAGAGCACGCGGACTACTTCTACCCCTTCGGTAATATTGAGTATGGCTCAGTATTATGAACATAGAAAGAATGAGGAGAAGGAAAAGGTTGAAAAGAAAACAAAGGAGTTGAAGACTAAGGTACTGATGCAGCAGGCATCCAGGGGGCAGGGACGAGGTCGAGGCATTGGACCGGCCAGGCAGCTTCCTCGTACGAGTCGGAGTGCTGTGGGCCCCAATCAATGTGCGTATTGTAAAGAGGAAGGGCACTAGCGTAGCGAGTGTCCAGTTTTGCTACAAAAGGTTGCGGCTCCTAGGGGACGGGGAGAGAGAGGGCGAGGACTGGGAGCAGACACTCAGGATGGGGACCAGGCTACCGGAACGTCATCGAGCCGTACTGATCAGAATTACTTTGATGACGTTCGGGGTCGACAGTTTTATCATGATGATTATGATTTGGAGGATGTGACTGGGTCGTCTTATAGCTAGGACAGCCAAGGACAGGTTCAGATACCTGTAGATCAGCATGGACCTTATATTAGTGTGGATTTGCAGGGCTCGGAGAAGAAAGTTTTAGTGGATACAAGAGCAATGAATAGTTCTGTTGCGAGATCACTGGTCCCTGGGGCAGCCCTGTCTGGCCATAACAATGTTTTGGACGGTTTTTCCGGTATGCCGGTAGTAAGCCCCATCTCCAAACCCCTTGCCCTGACTATAGGTCCTTTTACCGTTGTTTCGCCGTTTTTATTAACATCAAATTGTGGAGAGAATCTGTTGGGATTAGATCTGTTAAAAAAGCTCCATGCTACTATTTACTGTTCCCCAGACGGCGTCCATTTAACAATGGGTCCGAGTGTGGTTAGTACCATACAATGCGTGTCTAAAGATGCCCCCCTCCCAGTTGAGTTTAAAGATGTTCCATCTAAACTATGGGCTACAGGTAATACAGATGTGGGACTTTTGCAAATACCTCTAATTTCTATTCAGGTTAAAGAAAATGCGATATTGCCTTGTATTCCTCAGTATAAAATTTTGCATGCAGGAGTACAGGCATTGTTACACATAATACAAGATTTGATTCAGTCAGGAGTTGTTGAAGAGACAGCGGCAAATGTGTGCAATAGCCCCATCCTTCCTGTCCTCAAGAGGCCACCTCTGGGTTCTCCTGATAATGTTGCTGATGTCTATCGTTTTGTGATTGATTTGCGCAAAGTTAATAAGATAGTAGTCCCTCAGTTCCCTGTGGTCCCTGACATTACTGCTCTTCTGACTATGATTCCTTCTTCTGCCAAATTCTTTTCTGTCATTGATTTGAAAAATGCTTTCTTTAGCATCCCTGTTCATCCCAATAGCAGGCACCTGTTCGGGTTCTCCCTGGCAGGTCATAGTTTTAGATTTTGTCGGGTTCCTCAGGGCTATCCTGAGAGTCCTAGTATATATAGCCAAGCTCTGAAGGGTCAATTGGACTCCCTTACCCTTCCTCCAGGTAATGTATTACTGCAGTATGTGGATGATCTTTTGATTGTGTCCGATACTGAAGAAGGATGTAAAGCAGCTACAGTCAAATTGTTGCTGCATTTGGCTCAACATGGACATAAAGTGTCCCTTTCCAAATTCCAATATTGTCGACAGGCGGTCACCTATTTAGGTCACCTACTGTCGATGGAGGGTCGGAAACTAACTCCTGAGCGTATTAACGCTATAATTAACATGCCTGTTCCAAGGACCCAAAGGGATGTGCGAGCCTTTATTGGTATCACTTCCTATTGTCGTCATTGGATACCCAATTTTGCTTTATTAACAAAGCCTCTGCTTTACCTAACAACTAAAGATGTGCATGAGCCTTTGCCTTGGACGCCTGAATGTCAACAAGCTTTTGAGCAATTGAAGGTTGCGCTTTGTTCGGCTCCTGTGCTTGGCACACCTGATTACAACAAGCCGTTCGTGTTGTATGTACACGAGTTGGCCGGTTGTGTGCTTTCTGTCTTAACACAGGCTTTTGGAGGTAAGCAGAGGCCGTGTGCGTATTTTTCTGCTGTGCTTGACCCCGTCGCGAAAGTTCTCCCGAGTTGTTTAAGAGCGACCGCGGCAGTGGCCGTCTCTATTCGACAATCGGCAGGGCTTGTTCTTGATACTGATCTCACGGTTATGGTACCCCATGCTGTGGATACGCTTTTGAACAGAACAAAGACACAGCACCTTACCAGTGCACGTCTGACTGGCTATGAGCTAACTCTTTTTGCACCACATATTACGATCAAACGCTGTGCCACTCTGACCTGCCACGTTACTACCCCTCCCTTCGGAGAGTGAGGAGATAGACATACATGATTGTATGTTTCGCACTGAAGAGGAGACGAAGGGACGGGTAGACTTGACTGACGTTCCCTTATCTGACCCCCAAGGGGAACTATACGTCGATGGCTCTTGTTTTAAATTACCAGATGGCACCACAACTGCTGCTTATGCGATCTCAACCCAGCGCACGATAGTTGAGACATCACGAGTTCCCTATCAGTCTGCCCAAGCTGCAGAGCTGGCAGCTCTAATTCGGGCATGTGAGTTGAGTCAGGGACTAGAGGTTAATATTTACACTGACAGCCAGTATGCTTTTGGAGTCGCTCATAATTTTGGGCGGCTCTGGAAAGAGAGGGGATTCCTTACCTCCCATGGTTCGAAGATTCAACACGGCCCTTTGATAAATAGACTTTTGTCGGCATTGACCCTGCCTAAGAAACTGGCAAAAGTGAAGTGTAGCGCTCACAAAGCAATTACTGATGATGTGGGGAGGGGAAATGCTTTTGCGGATCAAACAGCTAACGAGACGGCCCGATCTAAGATGAAAAAGATGTTTGTAACAGGTCCTGCTTGATGAGTGCCGGAAGTCACGATGTTTGAGGACACACTAGATAGTGTGAAAGAAATCCAGAGTGAGGCGACGGTTGAGGAATTAGCAATATGGCAAGAGAGTACAGCACAATTAGATGATGATGGGTGTTGGACAGATAAATCAGGGAAACAGAGATGGATGTTGCCAGATGCATATATTCTCCCTGTAGTTACTATGGCTCATGGACCAGCTCACATTAGCGCTAGGGGTATCTGCAAATTGCTCGATCCGGTGTGGCAGAATGATAATATTCCAAAGACGGCTGCCCATTTAGTAAAATATTGCATGGTGTGTATGTTGTGCAACCCAGGGAAGGGGACCCCTACACCTCCAGGTAATTTTGCACCCCCTTCTTTCCCTTTCGAAGTCCTGCAAATGGACTTCATTGAGATGGAAAGGGGGGAACAATTTGAAGTATGTGTTGGTGGTGGTTTGCGCATTCAGTAAATGGGTTGAGGCTTATCCTACCAAGGAAAATACAGCCCTAGCGACGGCGAAAGCTCTGTTGAAGGAGTTTTTCCCTCGCTTCGGTTTGCCCCGTTTGATTTGGAGTGACAACGCAGTCATTTTAATTCTAAAGTCATCCAGTTGGTGTGCGATGGCTTGCACATCAAGAAAACATTTCATGCTGCAAATCACCCCCAGTCAGCAGGTTTAGTTGAGTAGTACAATCTTACTCTCAAACTAAAGATAGCCAAAATTCAGGAGAGTACAGGATTGAAGTGGCCAGATGCTTTACCATTGGGTTTGTTGTCAACGAGAGTTACAGCCCATACAAGAACAGGGTTATCCCCCTATGAGATTGTCTTTGGTAGGCCCGCTAATGTCTGGGGAGTTCCAAGACCCGCCACTTTTCTGAGATAGAGTACCCCTTGTTGATAGACTATCTATATGAGTTAACTAAAAATTTGCGTTCTATTCATCAGCAGATTCAAGAGGCCTTGCCATCCGCTACAGAGGGACCCGGCCACGACGTTCGGCCTGGTGACTACGTTCTCATAAAGCACTTTCAGTGAAAAGGCAGCTTGGAGCCCCGTTGGAAGGGGCCTTATCAGATCCTCCTCGCCACCCGCACTGCTGTTAAAGTGGACGGTCGGAAAAATTGGATACACTGTACGCATACCAAGAAGGTGCCACTTCCCCTGCCATACGACCAGTGGAGGATCGACGGTAAAGGGGACTCTGAGATGGAAAAGGTTCCTCGTTTCATCCCTTTCTCCGATGCCAGAATAATGTGGGCACCTTCAGAGGAGGAGAGTGATGCAGTCCTAAATGAAGCAGTGCCACCTGAGGTTAAGGCCAGCCAAGAGCTCCAGTCAGCTGGCCCTTCTGTGTTTGAATCTGAATCAGTCCAAACAGCTGAAACTGAATGTTTGTTTCTTGATCCCTCTGTTCCTGGAGTTGTTAAGTACAATTTGAGTCCTCGACGAAGGAACAGTGCACCAAAGGAAAAGTCAGACTAGCAGGGATGGACTTCATGGATGAAGAATAGGGAAATGGAGTAGGGACAGAGAGATTGGTGCATTGTTCGAGACACTGGACAGGATAAGTTTGAGGTGTTTTCCCAGGAGGGAGAGAACCCTATCCTGAAAGAAGTGGATTTTCCTCAGCAAGGGCTGCAATTGTGTAGCTCCAACGAGAAGTGCTGGATAGCACCACCGTGGATGAACAATAGGAGCCTGCCAGCGAGGCTCACAGGAGAAGAAAAACAGACGCTGGAAAGAAGATTGTTTGTTTAGTTTTATAACGGATGGATTAATAGTACCTCTTCATTACGCTATCATGCATCTTTTTGGCAGGTCAATGATTGATGAAGAACAGCCATTAGGATTTGTTGTTTTGCCACGATCATCATGGGTGAAACAGCGGAGAGTGCAATGCCTTCTTTTTGCTATTCTGCTGATGATTATTCCATGTGGAGTTCTTTGGGCGTTAGAAAATGCAAGTAATTCGCCTATTTCTGACAATGATATCTCTTCCACACCGAGACGGAAAAGAATGCTTTCTAATAATGTTTTTCTAGATACTCATAGGAAATTTTTTGGTAATGGTGCCGCTTGTTATCCTACTGAATCTGTAACTAGCCTATGGACCGCTGACCCTCTGTCTTTGATAAATTATACATATTCTAAGCCAACAAATTTTGTTGAGGTAAAAGGGGAGTTTGGTTTTGGCTACCCGGGACCATGCTTGTATCATCGTCAACCCACTGCGACACGTAATTCTCGTTATGCAGCTGTGGATTATGATAGGCCGATATATGCCCACCCCGGGTTCTTCTTTCTCACAAATGGAACATACTCAAACGTTCATAATGGCACCACTGATGTAGCTCTTGGGATGGTGCTGCCCTTGGGGGTGCCTTGCAAATATGCTCACAGACAAATAAAATGGGTAAAGAGAACACTTACAAAGGAATTTTGCGAAGCAGTAACAGATATTGAGATCAATTGCTATAGTACTGGTCTTACTTTTGGATATATCCTGTCTGCCATTTTCACATTAGGGGGAATGGCTATGAGTAGGACTGAAAAGGCTCGGGAATATTTTGGCTGTAAATTATAGATATTGTCAAATACCACAGTAGCAGCATTGCGTGACATCACCATTCAATTAGAAAGTATGAGGATTTATTCTGAACAGACTAGATATGCAGTGGACTTTATTTTAGCAAATAATGGTGGTGCATGCGCAGTTATTGGCGATCAGTGTGTAGTGGGCATAACAAATATAGAAAAGAATATCACCAAGCATATCCTGGACATTATTGAGAATGTCAAAGGTATGGAATCAGGTAATTGGAGCTGGTCCCTTTTTGGAACATGGGGGTGGCTAATAGAGAAAGCGATATATTTCATTGGTATATTGATATGTTGTTGTGTTCTTATTCAATGTCTCCCAATGTGCTGCACATACTGTATCTCTGTATTGGTTCCGAAGAGAAAGATATCGATTCATGATACCAATGCTGCAATAATGTTACAGAAAGAAATAGATGACATCATGGCCATAGACGAGGGCGTCTTCGAAACGTCCTCCTTCTCTTGGAATATACTCCCACTATTGACAACATGAGATGTGCATAAAAGGCTATGTGCTTTATTATTCCTTTATGTTTCTGCTTTGATTTTCGATTGTAGATGGTTAGCTCATGCTAACAGGAGGGTTTGTTAATATTGGAAAGCCCTTCTGTCCGTATATTTTAGCATTCGCGCCACCATCTTGCAATCTGGACGCCATTTTGTATGATAATATAAACTGCTGCTTAGTTAGTTTCGAGAAATGGTCCTTGGTAAGTTTCGTTTCCCAAGGTTGAGCTTTTTCTTCTATAATTGCAAGTATCCTCGTTAGTGCATACCTTTCTTGTTAGATGGAGCCTTTCTCCCACTCGTCTGGTAGGGAGGATAGGCCAGGTGGCCTTGGGCAGTAGATAGCCTGTGCCCAGCTGCAGAAGCGAAACTTATGCTCTGTACCCCCATTGTATTATGACACCTGCTAGTGTTTTTCCATAGTAGGCGTGCCTTTGTGGACTTTGCAAACGTACATAATGTAATTGTATGCTTACGGGCTTTAGTCCCTCGACAGTCATCTCAGGAGGCTGGTCAGACTGGGCTCCACTGCAGTGTAATCTCAATAAATATCTGGTTTGTATTCAATACTGTCTGACCGACTCTTCATTTGTAGGAAGGCAGAGAAGGTGGTCGTGAGTGACCCGGGTGGCCCTTTTCGGGTCACTTCCTTCAAAGGGACACCTTCCTACACATAACCAATCCTCCCCTGCACTCAGACACCCTTGCACTCTGGTGCAAGGGTGCCTGCGTTGGCGCTAAGTTGTTAAACTTAGCGCCATCGAAGGGGGAAACGCAAGGCTGCACCACATTCTTGTAAATATGGTGCAGCCTTGCGTTTCAGAAGTGGCGGAGCGTGTCATTAAGCCCAGGAGGCTAACGACACGCTCCGCCACTTCCTTGTACATATCCCCCTAAGGGGCTTATTTACAAGCCCCTTCCGCCGCCGGTGCATCACTTTTAATATGGGAGAAAGTGACGCTCCGTCAGCGCTAGAGGCATGTAAATAAGCCCCTAAATCTTCACCTATGTACCACAAGTTACAAAGAGAGAATACAAGCGTTTTTTTACAGAGCTCGGAAATGCATCTAATATGAGGTACATGATGATATTACAAATGGCTTACTCTATGCACACTACACTTATAAAAATAAAAGTTTTTCGATATATAGTAAAGTGCAGTGGGGGAATAGAATCGCTTGTTCATGCCTTGCTTTATAAGGCGTAAAGGTGGGTATGAAAGAGTGGCAAGCAGGGGGCAGATGATTCTAGAGAAAGGAGGCAGCTGTGACTGGAGGAAAGTCAAGTGTAAAATAAGGTAATTGCGACTGGGGGAAAAAGCGCATGACAGGAGAAAAAAAACATGAGGTTCCGACTACATTTCTTTTTACAGTTATGTGAGTGCTAACACTGGCACAGCAGTATATTTCTTCACTGGAATAGGCAACTGGCTGCCCCATGTGAGATACTGCAGATTCCGTTCTAAGCAGCATCATTTTAGGTCCAATGCAACTTAATGGATTCAATAAACTGAATATGGCCAGTGGCATGTTATATGCCTCAGAGGCTCAGCACTTAGACTGGAACCCGTGACTCTCGATCACATGCACATCTGGAAACTTGGCAAGCCAGTGCTCTACACCTCCACGTACTGTGACTCGAGATGAGGGATGTCTGCAGCAGGCACTTTGACCCACTGATCTGCCTCATTGGAAAAATGTCCCCACAACATCTTTGCCTGCAGCTGAAGCTCACCTCCATCCTTGCCGCTCCCTTTCCGCCTTGGTTTATGACTCTAGAAGCAGTTAGTGCAGTGCTTAATTTGAGCCGGTGGTTTCCAGTGCTCGGCACTGGCACTTAATTGTAAACACCGGCGCTTGTGTCACTGTCTGCCACAAGGTGGCACTGTCTGGCCAATTTGAAGATAACCACAACAACAGTTAATTATTAATTTTATATACATTAAAATGGCTCTTACCTGCAACCAAAGCCATTCTTTGGGTGCCTGGAATAGTTTGAATTGTCACACTTGTGTGTGATGGTTAGTAGTTGTGTTGGTACTATCATTGGCAGCACAGCAGGGGCATTGTGTGGTGCAAGCTGCAGTGGACTCCTGATGAGATCCCTGGCACTTACTTCTTTACACATTAAGCACTGAGTCAGTGTGCACAACCATCACGAACTGTATGTCTAAAAAAAGCAGTACAGTTTGTTTTCAATTCTCAACTAAGAGTTAGTAAGTTGGAGGAGAGCTGTAACATATCTACTGCAGACATTTGTGTGCACACACCTTTTCACTTAATACTATGAGGGCCGCCTCTGCTTTTTATCCTTCCAAGACTGGTAAGATGAGTTCTACTGACTGAGGTAATAAAACAGTCACTTTATTGGATCGCACAGAATGAAGTCCGGGCTGCACATACACGTAAGCGCTAGGCCTCGGTGACATCAAACAGCATTGTACAAAAACAACTAAAAGGCAGACTCGGGGTTGGGAAATAAGAGCAAAAGTGCTGGGTAGAGGTTAGAATCCTTGGCACAAATTAGTGCATGTTCCAGGCATTTAATCTGATATAAGAGGGATGTTGTAAAATTATACTAAAAGTCATTGGACTCCCAGAATGGGGCCCTGCTGTGTTCACTTGTTCTCTGATCGCCTCCACTTCTTGCCCAGTACTAGTTTGATGTGCTTGGCTCAGGGGTCATTTTGCAAGCAGACCACTTTTAGGATTCAGGAAATTTTTGACTTGTTTCTAATGTTTTCTTCACACTTGTGCTTTGAAATGCTATATTTGGATTTACTTTTTTCAAAAATTTGTAGTAAATATGTGCTGTAAAATCCACCATTTTAAAATATTTTTTCAGCATTTTCTTGCGGAGGGAGAACCCGCACGCTCCTTTTGCACTTCGGGCTCGCTTGCTTTGCTCACTCGCTCATTATACTTGAGTATACATTTTTCGCCCATCACTTTGAAAACCCACCAGACGCCACTGAATATGTCTTGTCTTGCGATCTTTTATCCATGGAGGGGAGCCGCTGCTTTGGCTGAAGTGGATGCTGGGTTATGCTAGGTTTCGGTGAGAAATAGTAGGTCCAGCGAGAGGTCGTGCAGGAGGTTCCAGACTTCTATGGTGTGTTTGGCAGTTGAGCGGGTGTTGATGATTAGGCAGGTGAGGGTGGGGTGTGTGTTGTGTGAGATGTCAAGGGCCTGGTGCGGTTGTGTGTGTGGTGTGTTGAAGTGAGGGATGGTGGTGGGTCGGGCTTAGGGATGGGGCAGGAGAACCAGCACGTGGGGCAGGCGAATGCACTTTCTGTCCATGTGGGGGAGGTTTGTGCGCCGTGAGGGGATAGGCAACCAGGGTTGAGGTTGCAAAGTCTTCCAGCTAAGTAGCATCACAGGTGGCATTGGGTGGTTGGAGGACCAGGGGTCGTGGTTCTTGGAGAGGGTAGGGTGCAGGTGAACGCAGACAGGCTTGCCTTTGGCACCCCAACGCTGCGTCCACACAGCAGTCACCATTATGAAGGACTCAGGGAGGGGGGAAAGGGCGATGGGTGAGGCTAGTGCTTGTGAGGAGCAAAGGAGTTGGACGGGGTGGGAAAGCAGACCAGGGCAGGCAGGGGAGAAGGGAGCAAAAAAACGATCAGAAAAGACAGCAAAAGAGAAGAGAGCAACAGCGAAAAAGAGAAATGAGCAAAAGAGAAAATAGTGTATAAAGGGCAATGAAAAAGAGGTGTAAGAGGCTAGGGAGGCTGGGGTGAGGCAAAAAGGTGCAAAACGACAAAGAAAGAAGAGCAGAGGAAAAAAGAGAGACAGAAGGAGGCACAAAGTGGCACAGAAAGGGGACAGAGGGCACTTACAGGAAAAGGTACAGAATGGAGACAGCGGTGGGGGTGGGGCAGAAAACGTCAAAGGTCAGCAAGGACCCAGGAAGACAGTGGTGTGGAGGTACCAAGGCAACACCTGTCACAGATATAAGCAGAACAACTGTTGTTTATGAATACAAGATACATAAAAAAATACTAATACCTGCCTCCCCAGCAATCTGAACTGTGGCACTTGCAGGCGAGAGAGATGGTTAGTAGTTGTTCCGGTACCGTCATTCGCAGGGATGACGGGGCAAAGGGTAGTGCAAGCTGCAGTGGCCTCCTGGTCAGGGCCCTGGCACTTATTAATTTACAAATTAAGCACTGTGGGGCTGGTGCTCATGAGGTTTTTGACAGGGTGGAAAGTGGAGTAGGCAGGCAGCGGAGAAGAGAGGAAAAAACTAGCAGAGAATATATCAAAAGAGAAAAAGAGAGAGGGGCGCAAAAGAGAGCAAAAGATCAAAGAGGGCATGAAAAAAGAGACCGGGCCGCCAGATAGTTGGGCAAAAAAAAAGTACAAAAGTATCAGGGAAAGAAGGGCAGAGGGGGCAAAAGCTTAACAGAAAGGGGAAGAAAGGCAAAAAAGGCACTTGCAGGAAGACACACAGAAAGGAGAAAGAAACATGGAGGTCCGCAAGGGCCCAGGATTCACATTCAGAGGACCGAGACAGGGCAGGGGTTGGTGGGGGTTCAAAGCACACCAGGCAGTGAGGCGAGGGCTATGCTGCCTCCAGTCTGGTATACATTGCTAACAGAGGCAATCAGAGGCGGAGAAGCATCGCCCCCCTGCTGAAAGCCAGCAGAGAAAAACGAGAAAAATAAAATGATAATAAAACAATTTTATTATAATTTTATTTTCCTTCCTGCAGACTGCCAGCCGAGCTGAGGGAGGGGCGGGCCATCCATACTGCCACTGCACCTGCATCGCCAAGGAGAAGGAGTGGTGGGTACTACTAAGTGCACATGACAATTTGGCTAGCCATATTAGGCCAACCAAACCGTCATGCACACTTAGGGGCATATTCTCAAGGACTTATCGCCGATTTATCGGCACTTTAGCGCTGCAAAAGTGGCGATAGAATTATCGCCCTATTCTCAAACTGGTGCAAACTGCCGATATCGCCAGTTTACCAGCGATAGCTGCTGCAAAAAACATCGCCACGGATGAGTGCGACAACTAACGCTAATGATATGCAGAGTAGGCGTTCCCGTGCAAAAACACACGAAAACACCACTTCGCGATATTCTCAATGACCAGCCAGATCTGCGATGCGAACCAAGAACAGGCGATAAGGCACGTTAGCAGGAGGGATTTAACACCTGCCTTTTGCTGGTGTTAAGCAGGACGACTACCTGCAGTATGAAAGGGAGCCCAGCCCAGAGCCACATCTGAAGACCAACAGATGCCATGGAGCCAATGATCATGCAGCTCGGAGAACCAAGAGGGCAACAACACCCACCGCCACTAATCCCAGCCCTCCCCCCCCGGACCACCCTCCCGGATTACCACCTAGGCAGTGCAGGACAGCGGACGACCCTAAAACGCACCAGCCCCAGAGACTCAACGCCAGAGGAAGCCATTGGCCAACACAGGCTCAAAAGGACAACCATCCATCGCATCCTGACCCACATTGCCCACAGGCTGATGGTATCAACACAGCGGACAACCTACATCCCCCCGCAGACAAAGCTGCTGGCTGTGCTGCACCTGTTGGCCCCTGGTACCTTCCAACCAACAACTGACGGAGTCGGAGGAGTCTCACAGCCATCCCCATCAAACTCCCCCACATATGTCATGGATGCAGGTCCACAAAATCAGCAGCGGACCCTTGTATCCGCACCACACGATAGTTCCAATTCGTAGTGTACCTGCGCAACCAAACCCCAACGCCAGCCGTGCTAGACGCCTCCGTGCCCCAGACCCAAGATTGTAGTAATCGAAATGTGGGTGCGCCAGGTCATGAAGTCCAGTAGTCAACAGTAGTGTAAAAACAGAACTTTATTACAAATACACAAACAAACAAAACGAAAAGCTCAGCCAACGCGTTCCATTCCCAACGGGGAACTTCACCAGGGCAACGTGTCTTCAGAAACCTGTGGGAGAAATGGTGACAATGGTCAAAATTCCGTATAGTCACATGCCTAATCTGGTACAGTGTACTGCACTTGGACAAACCGGAATGCTCACAGGCATGACAAACCATGCATGAGAAGACCGTGACAGAAGTTCGTGTGGCCATAACCGTCGTAGGAATGAAGAGGAAGATAACGACCACACGAACTGCTATTACGGTCACATCATGCAGGATTCATCATACCTGAAAGCATCACGGTGTGTCAGCTCGATACCCCTGCCCCTCACTCCCCCCACACTGCGCAGGAACATCTTGAGACCACGCAAGGGAACTAAGCCATAGCTGGCGTCACGCACGTGTTGGGGGCAATTCACAGCACATGTGTATGACTTGTGCCCCTGCTGACACTGCACACAATCACCGCAACAGCAACCACACGCATGCCATCACTGTGCATACAAAAGTGGACCACTGTGGCCTGTCCACCAATGTCATCGCAAACTCCCCAGGCAGTGTGCATGATTCCCACATGTCCGCAAGTCCACCACCAACCAGCGCTTTGAGGATGGCCCCCATGGAAATGCACTGCCCATCAGCAAGTACCAACTGAACACACCACACAACTCAACTCCACAATCCCCCAACTCACAACTGTGGGAATGCACACATCACAAATCCACCACCAAAGTGACTACTGTGTGTGTGTCTCAGTCTCCGCCACAACCTGTCCATAGGCCTACACACACGTGGCCGACCACCTTCAACGGGCACATTCACACTGGAGACGAGGTGGCTACGTCCCAAACCAACCCGCGCACATCACGATCATCGCATGCAGGGTCGTGTCTGCCAGGGCGGCGTCCCCACCCAGCCACGAGGCCGCCGCCGTGACCGGTGGTGCCTGCGTGATCTTGTGCGCCTGCTGCACCCCAGCCCTGGTCCCCAGACCGGTCTGCCGCCCAGCGATGACTGGCCGCCCCTGCGCACCCAGGCCTCAATGCTCACCTGCCGCCACCGGCGTGTCTCCAAGAGGGCCCTCCACGTGCCGGTGCAACCTCCTCAGCCGGGCGCTGGTTTCCGCGCCACAGGCCCCCAGCGCACCCTGCGGCACCGCACCGTGGAGTCATGTGTGTGCTGACTGCTGCCTGCGCGTACACTGCGGTCCAGCAGGGCACACTGTTCAATTTGAGTCTTGATTCGCTGGACGCCGCATCGAGGCCAACGCATCATCGCAGTCTGCACACCCGCTCAGCTCTTCAGGTGCCACTAACCCTGTGCAACGCAAGTCATCATTACGTGGCGGTAGGCCCCTGCCAGCCGCAGTGCAGCGGGTGCCACTAACCCTGTGCACCGCAAGTCATCGTCCCTTGGCGGTAGGCCCGTGCCGGCCGCAGTGCATCGGGTGCCACCAACTCAGTGCACCGCAAGTCATCGTCCCGTGGCGGTAGGCCCGTGCTGGCTGCAGTGCATCGGGTGCCACCAACTCAGTGCACCGCAAGTCATCGTCCTGTGGCGGTAGGCCCATGCCGGCCGCAGTGCATTGGGTGCCACCAACTCAGTGCACTGCAAGTCATCGTCTCGTGGCGGTAGGCCCATGCCGGCCGCAGTGCATCGGGTGCCACTAATGCAGTGCGCCACAAGTCATGGACCCTTTATGATTGGGTCTCGTGGTGCGGACACCATCATGTCATCTCCGGCAGTGGGGAATGTGATGTGCTAGGCCCCTTTTATTGGCAGGGTCACATGTCCTGTAACGCCTGTGCTGGATGGGTGTGGTGTGGGTGTTAACCAGCCCTCAGGGAGTGACTGTGGCATGCTGACAACTAGACCAGTGATCAGCAGATCACTACAGGGAAGACCTGGGACATGTAGCTTTGTCGTCCCCCCCTCTGAGCGTAAGCGGAGTGGACTGGCCTAGTGTATGGCAGGCCAGCGTAGGGGTGGGAACAATGTTCCCGGGGCTCTGGGCGTGCTTCAGTTCTGGGCTGGACAAGGAAGTAACTGATGCTTGTGTCTCTGTTGTAGTGTCTACGCCACCTGGACCACAATCGGCAATGTTGCACCCTGTGACTCAAGTCCCACGACATGAGCAACATGGACGTAAGGGGGGATCACTGACCCTACATTCATCCATACTCTCATACTTGAATGATCAAAGACATGAAACATCTGTGCGATTCTGAATGTTAAATTCACATCCAGTGGAGTGTTGCAGCTGGAGCAGTACAGGGCCATGCAAACCCCACTTCACATTATTGGCCCGTGGAGGGCCAGCCAGAGTCCTTCAGGGAATGACAAGTACATCGGAAGAGGAAGAGTTCAGTCCGCAGTCTGATCACTGTGACATTGGTAACCAAACAGAAAATGGCAGTCCATGTCGAGGTCCAAGGTGAGTGTCGTAGAGTGTATCGGGGGACAGTGGAAGGTGATGATGCAAAGGGCAGAACCAAGCAGAAACAGGCCATATGGCGGAGATGAATGCTACTGCCTCCTCCTTACCAGTAAGGTTGATTCACCCACATCTTCGTCCTCTGATGTCACATGTGCCTCACATGTGGGTGGTGGTGGATTGCCTGCCGCACTGTGAGGCACTGACACATCAGGGGCGGAGATGTGGATGTAGAAGCAGCAGCAGCATTCATCTGCGCAAGGCCTTGAGGCAGCAATGCCATGACGATGTGCTGCAGGGCATGGAAGGTCCCAGCCACATCTCGCTGGTGTGCAGCCGTGGCAGCCATTCTTTCCGCCGTCATCCGCTCCATGTTCTCCATGAGCCCCCGCATGTGTCCCAACTCCCGGCTGACATCGCTGGAGCCACTCTGACTGGACAGTTGTTCTTGTCTCAGTATCATGACTCCAGCGATGTCGGCCATGGATCATTGGAGAGCATGGAGCGGACTGTGGGTGTGCGTTAGGGACTGTAAGTGGTCCCTGATGGGAATCAGACACCCATGTATGGCATCAAGTTTGGCTGCCATGAGTTCGAACCCCACCCGCACCTGATCAGCCATCTTCTCCTGGACCTCTAACACACGGCGTTGGAAGGCCATGTGTTGTTCGTGGGGGTCCTGGGAGACAGCCGGGGTGGTAGGTGCTTCCTGCTGTGTGGTCTGTGCAGGGGGTGGGGTCTCCTCGATGCAGCTGGGCTGCCCTGCTCCTGGAGGTGGGGTGCCGAAGCTGTCAATGAGGATTTGGAGGGCTTCAGTGTCGATGTTGGGGATGTCCTCATCACCTTCAGTGAAGAGTTGCTGGGGCTGCTCTGCAGGAGGTGTTGATGCTCCCTCTGCAATGTGAAGGGGAGATGCAGTGTTACATTGTGTTCACATGTATGTTGACGCATTGTACAAGTTCACATGCAGACTGCCTGACAATGTACATTGTGACTGTTTAGGAGGAGCTGCCTATTTGATGCGGGACAGGGGACATTTCGTCAACATCACGGATATGTGTTTGTACTTGTACATTGACATCTCACATTTCCATGCTATGCCAAATGTGCTTGGCCAGTTTCTACGCACAAGCAGCACCTGTTGTGTCCTCTGTCCTGTTGTAAACGTGTTGCAGTTTGTACCACATTGTTGTCGATGCTGATGTGCTCTGAATGTCATGTGGGTGTGCTGCATTTTGGGAGAGTCGCCCCTGCAGCTCTGATTTTGCTGCCACTTGTCCCTTTCAGGCGGTGTGCCTTTGACTTCTGTGCCCATACAGTACTGAGATGTTGCAGACTTGGGTGAATTTGGGTCTTGGTGGGAGTTGGGACTCTGGGGCATGGTTTGTCCGCAGATGTGTTGTTGACGTCAGGGGTTGTTTGTGCAGGTGGATGTGTCAGAGTGTGACCTGCTCCTTTACGGATGTGGTCCACACTCAGCCACCTCAGTGTGGTGGCGTGCACCATGTCATGATGATCGGACTGCAGCCATGCTAATCGTCATGCAGTGTCACTTGCATTGTCAGTGTGGCTCACAGACATGCCCTTTGCTGGGTTTGCACATGTGCATGGGTTGGTTGTGAGATTGGTGATGTGTGGGAAGGGCCCCCTCTGGGCACATAGTCGACTGGGGCCTACTTGCTGTTTCTAGGTGTGCAGCAGTGTGCCAAGGGGATCAGGAACATGATCCAGAGTCATTGTGGGTGTGCACTGTGCTGTACTTAATTGTGCATGTGTGCCATTGTGCCCATCTCCCCCCGTCCCCCCAGTCCCTGGTCGTTACTCACCCTGTTGCTGTTGTGTCAGGTCATGTTGAGCAGTGTCCGGTCCCCCAACTCCTGCCACAGTCTCCCCACTGATGACTGTGGACACCATTTCCTCCATCTCATCCAGCTCCTCCTGTGGCGCTGGACACCCACCTCCAGTCTGCATTGCTGCCTTCTGGTTGCTGGCGAGTTTCTGCTTGGTCTTGCGCTTCACATCATTCCAGCGCCTCTTGAGCTCTTCCATTGTCCTCCTCAGCACTCCGACTGTATTCACCTTGTCCAGGATGGACTGTCATGTTGCATTTTTTGTTGCCAATGATACAGTGGAGGTAACGAACAGTTGTTGATGGTGTTCTATCACCTCCGTGATCAGGATCCTGTTTTCCTGTGGACTGAACCGCGTCTTCCTCTTCTTCTTGTCCTTGCCCTTCCCTGTCCCCGAGGTCCCAGGCTGCTCCTCCGGAGGGCTTGTGGGGTTCTGGCTGTCCTCTGTACCTGCTCCGGCTGCCTCCATTGTGCTTCGCTGTAGTTTGGTTTTTGTTTGTGGTTTTTTTTCTGCTTTTGTAGTGATTTTTCCAAGCCTGACGTGTGTGATTTGCAGGCCTGGCGCTGCTTTTCGCTGATTGTCTTATCGCGGTTGGGCCCATCGCATCTTTTTTCGCGTTCGGATTTGGATTTTCATCGCCGTCCCGGTAATGTTATCGCGGACATTTGACGCGTTATCGGGAGACTATCGCATGTTACCGCCGTGTTGAGAATACGACATTAACACAGAGTTATTTTCCCACGATAGACGGCAATATGAAACCTTGCGTTAACCTATTTTGGCAATGTTTATCTCACGTTCTTGAGAATATCCCCCTTAGCCTTTCTCCAACCCTAGCTGCGTTGTACAGCCGCGTGGAGAACCAACACAAGCTCCCAGTCCCTTTCTGAGCGCTGAACCAGGGCGCCCAGACCAATCCCAGTATCCCAGAATATTATCCCAGAATAGTATTCCCAGCATGAGAGCAGTGCTGGGATTGGCATCTGGGCACCTGCGCAGTGTGCGGAAGTTCCTTATGTCTGGGAGGTGAAGATCGAGAGCAAGGCGGTGGCCCTGAGAGTGGCAGGTAAGTGCAATTTTATATATTTTTAATTTAGTCTTCCATTATGTTTGTTTTTGGTTTGTATTCCTCCACCCCACCACTTCGCAATACGAGGGGCCACTACTGCGATCAGCCAGCTAGCCTGTCCAGACAGCTGCCTGCTTCATACTTCAAGAAAGCTGTTGGAATCATGTCACTGGATGTGGATACAAAAAAGTCTGTAGCTGTTCCTACATTTACATGTTTGAGTTTCTCTGGCAGCAGCACTGTTCTCCTTTCCTTTCCATCATTAACTTTAGACTTCAGGGTGTAGTTGTCTGTTTGAAACAAGTGTGGGATTCCCAAGTCTACAGTAATCCACATATATTTTTAGGTCTCCCTTGAAAGCACATTCTTGAAGTAATGAGAAACAACCATTACATTGCAATGCCATAACAACGCATGGCATTACAATGCATATGATTTTACCACACATGCCTTTAGGGTGCTAAGGGTTATTTTAGGGTTCAGGGTGTTTGGGTTTTATGGTGACAAGAGTAATTTTAGGGTTCAGGGTGGGAATGGGTTTTGGGGTGCCAGGGGTAATTTTAGGGTTCAGGGTGTGTTTGGGTTTTGGGATGCCAGGAGTAATTTTAGGGTTCAGGGTGTGTTTGGGTTTTGGGGTGCTATTGTTGATTTTGGGGTTCAGGGTGGGTATGGGTTTTGGGGTGTGAGCGGTAATTTTAGGGTTCAGGGAGTGTTTGGGTTTTGGGGTTCCAGGGGTAATTTTAGGGTTCAGGGTGTGTTTGGGCTTTGGGGTGCCAGGGCTAATTTTAGGGTTCAGGGTGTGTTTGGGTTTTGGGGTTCAAGGGTTACTTTTGGGGTTCAGGGTGGGTATAGGTTTTAGGTTCAGGGTGGGTATGGGTTTTGGGGTGTCAGGGGTAATTTTAGGGTTTAGGGAGTGTTTGGGTTTTGGGGTGTCAGGGGTAATTTTAGGTTTCAGGGAGGGTTTGGATTTTGGGGTGTCAGGGGTAATTTTAGGATTCATGGTGTGTTTGGGCATTGGGGTGCCATGGGTAATTTTGGGGTGTAGGGGGTGTGGGTATTGGGGTAGTTAGGTAATTTTTTTAATTTAGGGGGGTATGGGTATTGGGGTAGTAAGGGCAATTTAAGGGTTTTTGGGGGGGTCAAAAAAAATATATATGTGTGTATATATATAATATATACACACATATATTACCTACTGGCGGTCGCCAGTAGGTAGTTATAGTTAGGACCTCATTTCTATTCAAAAAGCGTTTTTTGTTTTCCCAATAACTTTGGCGCCGGTTGACGAATCTTCGCGAAATTTTCAAAACTAGTGGCCCGCTCCGGTCAACTCCTGTCTTGAAAGTTTCAGGGTGATTCGTCAAGCGGGGGCCGAGAAAAAAGGGGGGTCCCAAAACACGTTTTCCCCATGTTAATTTCCATAGGAAACTTTAGACAAAGCTACAGCCCGAACTGCTGAACGGAATGACACCAAATTTGGCAAAAAGGTAGGTCTTGGTTCAGAGAGAGCCCTTTTTGTTAAATGGTGTAAATCCATCAAGTAGTTCCTGAGAAATTAAAAAAAGAAAACTTTCGATATCTGGGCGGAGCCTAACCACACATCTCCTCCCGAGCACGAGCTTGCCTCTGATTGGCTGCCAACACTTCAAACCAGGACGTGTTGGCAGCCATCTTGTGCCTCGGACGAGGGAGAAAGAAAAGGGCAAGAGAAAGATAAAAAAACACACAGAGCTGCGTTGCAGAGAGATGTAAAAAGGGGCATGGCCTCAGAACACCTCTCTGCAACGCAGCTCTGTGGCGTGTACTGGAGGTACCTGTTGGGCTAGTTGGCCCCCAGGGACCCTCAGGATTCAAGGGGACTGTGAGAAGTTGGCCTGGTATATGCTGTTCACTAGTTAAAGTGGACACCTTGCACCAGTACAATTCGACTCTTATGGTAGGTAGGTTTAAGACAACCTTTATAGAAAGCTATCCTAGTGGTAGCTGTGGAGAGCAGCCTTCAGGCTAAGTCTTGGAGGAATGTAAAGCAGCATGTTTTACCACACAATCTCTTGAATCACCAAATGAAAAGACACCACACAGGTATATATATCAAATATATATGTATTTATTACTAAACAACTCTCTACTAATCTCTTTATGAGATTAGAAGTCAGGAACATATGTACAAGTCAATGTTTTATCAAAATAAGTTAGCACAAGTAAATATCACAATCTTATCTTGGCTAGACCGTGGTCTAGAGCACATAGGATCGAGGGACCCCAAAGAACCACCCCAGGTAGTTGTAGGAGACCCACAGGGGATGGACGCGGTGTTCAGACACTGGTGCGAGTCCTGTACGAGTCTATGCGAGAGAACGCGATTGAGTTATCAATGTTACAGGTCCCTGGCGTGTTCGAGGCGAACACACCGATCGGTCAGTACGAGTCGAAGGACGCGGATACTGGTAGAGTTACAAGGGAGTTGGACGCGATGTGTCTAACACAGGCGCGAACCCTGTACGAGTCAGTGCGAGAATCGCACAGGGAAAATAGGAGTTTTAGGGCACTTCTAGGGTAGCTACAAGCAAGCCACTTACAGGGTAAGTAGTTCTAGGGCCCACACCCACAGGAGCACCGTAGTGCTGAAGTTACCTCACCCAGGGGAGCCGGGTGCATAGGTGTCCTTTGGTGTCGGGTCGCGGCGTCGTTCTCAATGGGAGCCAGTGAAGACTTGCTGCTTGCGACGACAGAAGAAGTGTCCGTTGGAATCCAAGCCTGGATTCGGAAGGAGGAAGACCTGAAAGCAGAGGAGACAGAGTTCAAAGTCACTTGGCAGTGACCCGGGGCAAGGAAGATGAATGCCCACCGTCGTCGGCAGGATTCAGGTCATTCACTGATGTCTTGACTCTTCGACCACGAGGTCCAGGAGGCGTCGAGGACGGCCAGGAGCTGGATTCAGCGTGTCCCACGAAGTCTGCAGCTGACTGCGGTGTCGGCGACCCGATTGGAGCCAACAAGCCTTCGTAGCAGCAAGTCTCGTGGAAGGGACGAAAAAGTCAATGGTGCAGACCAGCAAGGTCTGGGGGACTTACCCAGCGAGGGTATGTCAGGGCAGGCCTAGAGCAACCAGGGGAGCCCTTTGGTTTCGTAAAAAAGTCTTCTGGGGACCCACAAGCCGGCTGGCAAGGGATTGCAAAGACGTCTCTGGAGGATTCACTCAACAGGGGCCCACGGTCACTCGGGACGGTGTAGGCCTCTGATTTTGGGAGGGATCTCTGCTAGAGGCTGGGAACACACGTGGTCCAAAGCACAAGTTCGTAGAACGTCGTGAAGGGGTTGCACTCGACAATAGTGCACGGTACCCAGGGGCTACGGTTCCTCATCGCTCGTGTGGTCCACTTGCCTCAGCTTCACTGGGGACTCACGATAGCCTTGGAGAAGTCAGGAAATCCTCTTCCTGGGCTGCAGGGACTTCGGGCTCCGGCGGGAGCGGCGTAGTTTGCGACCGTTGTTGTAGTTTTTGGTGCCTGCCAAGCAGGGGAGTCACTCCTTGACTCCAAGGGAGATTCTTCAGTCTTCCAGAGGTAGTGGAACGTCGAAGGTCCAGGATTCTTCTTAAGAGCGTCGTCCAGGGGTATCTAGGTTGCAATGCACAGGTTCCCCCTCTTATACTAAAGAGAAGGGAGGGACTAGCTCTATGACCCCACCTATGGGAGGGTCAGGGAGTGGGTGGCTACACCCACTTCCCTTTGTCCAGTTTCGCGCCAGAGCAGGGGCAGGTAGCCCCTGAGCTGGTTTGAACTGGCATATGCACAGAGGAGCCTTCTGCTCCCCCAGTGCAGGACTTCAAAGCACTCTAGGAGTGCACCCACCCAGCCACAATACACTAAACCCTGTCTGGGAGGTGGTCACACCCCCTTGGGACAGGATACCTATTGTTGGGCCTCCTCCACTGCGAGTGTTGGTCATCAGCAGGAGGGCAGCCCAGTGTCTGTGACTGGTGGCATCTATTTTATGATGCCAGGGCTCTTCAGGATTCTACCGCGTTTCCACAGTAGGTACATGTCTATCCCTCTAGAAGGGTGGAATGCTACCCCCGCCGCCAGAACTGGTGGGGGGGGTAGTATTCCAAGATGTTTGACACCAAACACGACATGTTTCCGTGCAGCCATCCCAAAGTTAGCATTTAACGCAAGGTTATAATGCGCTTAAGAGTATATGGTCAGGCTGCACTACAAACAGCCTCAGAGAGGGGTCTCCGAATGCTGCAGAGGGGCTCTGCTCATGCAGGGGCACCCTCTCACATAGGAACCAAGCACTCTGCCTTCAGGATTGACAAGCCCTGCCATAGGAGTGACTTATAGGTTTATATGTGTGTATCTATGTAGTGATATAGGTAGCCTATATCACCGTAAGGGGTGCATGCACCACCTTACCCAGGCTGCAGTAGGAGACCTGTGGTGTCAGATTTAGTCTGCTTCCCAGGGGTGGCATAATACATGCTTCAGCCCCTGGTAGGCCTGTGAAGTACCTATGCCCTTGGTACCTAAGGTACCATATACTAGGGACTCATAAGGTACCACAGTATCCAATCACTAGTGCACCTAGAGTGCACTCCAAGTCGTTTAGAGAGAACAGAGAGGCTGGGGCCCTGATTGGCAGGGTCCCAGCCAGACTATAGCCAGAAACCAGTGTAAACATCAGAAAAAAGTGGGGGCAACATAAGAGGCAGATCCTACTCTCCTACAGGGACTTAATCCCCCAATTTACAACGCGCCAGGGGGCGCGTTTGCACAGTGGTGCAGGGAGGGGGCGGGCCTGATATAACAAGTGTACCTTTTTCTGTACCTTTCCTGCCTGTTTTTACATCTCACTTGTCTCTTTCTGCACTCGTCTTCCCTCTTTCTGTACCTTTCCTGCCTGTTTTTGCATCTCACTTGCCTCTTTCTGCACTTTTCTTGCTTCTTTCTAAACCTCTGTTGCTTCTTTCAGCAATTCTCTTGCCTCTTTGAGCACTTCTCTTGCCTGTTTCTGTACCTCTCTTGCCACTTTTTGCATCTCTGTTGGCTCTTTCTACACCTCACTTGCTCCTTTCTACACTTCTCTTGCCTCTTTCTGCACCCGTTGCTTCATTCTGCACTTTCCATGCTTCTTTCTGCACCTGTCTTGCTTCTTTCTGCACCCCTGGTGTCTCTTTATGTACCTATTTTGCCTCTTTCTGCACTTTTCTTGCCTTTTTCTGCAGTTCTCTTCCACCTTTCTGCACATCTGTTGCCTCTTTCTGCACCTCATTTGCTTCTTTCTGCACCCCTGTTGTCTGTTTCTGCACTCGTCTTCCCTCTTTCTGTACTTTTCCTGCCTGTTTTTGCATCTCACTTGCCTCTTTCTGCACTTTTCTTGCTTCTTTCTACACCTCTGTTGCTTCTTTCAGCAATTCTCTTGCCTCTTTGTGCACTTCTCTTACCTGTTTCTGCACCTCTCTTGCCTCTTTTTGCACCTCTGTTGGCTCTTTCTGCACCTCACTTGCTCCTTTCTACACTTCTCTTGCCTCTTTCTGCACCCCTGTTGCTTCATTCTGCACTTTCCATGCTTCTTTCTGCACCTGTCTTGCTTCTTTCTGCACCCCTGGTGTCTCTTTATGTACCTCTTTTGCCTCTTTCTGTACTTTTCTTGCTTTTTTCTGCAGTTCTCTTCCATCTTTCTGCACGTCTGTTGCCTCTTTCTGCACCTCATTTGCTTCTTTCTGCACCCCTGTTGTCTCTTTCTGCACTCGTCTTTCCTCTTTCTTTACCTTTCCTGCCTGTTTTTGCATATCACTTGCCTCTTTCTGCACTTTTCTTGCTTCTTTCTACACCTCTGTTGCTTCTTTCAGCAATTCTCTTGCCTCTTTGTGCACTTCTCTTGCCTGTTTCTGCACCTCTCTTGCCTCTTTTTGCAACTCTGTTGGCACTTTCTGCACCTCACTTGCTCCTTTCTACACTTCTCTTGCCTCTTTCTGCACCCCTGTTGCTTCATTCTGCACTTTCCATGCTTCTTTCTGCACCTGTCTTGCTTCTTTCTGCACCCCTGTTGTCTCTTTATGTACCTCTTTTGTCTCTTTCTGCACTTTTCTTGCCTTTTTCTGCAGTTCTCTTCCCTCTTTCTGCACGTCTGTTGCCTTTTTCTGCACCTCATTTGCTTCTTTCTGAACCCTTGTTGTCTCTTTCTGCACTCGTCTTCCCTCTTCCTGTACCTTTCCTGCCTGTTTTTACATCTCACTTGCCTCTTTCTGCACCTCTATTGCCTCTTTAAGCACCTCTCTTGCCTCTATCTGCATCCCTGTTGCTTCATTCTGCACTTTCCATGCTTCTTTCTGCACCTGTCTTGCTTCTTTCTGCACCCCTGTTGTCTCTTTATGTACCTCTTTTGCCTCTTTCTGCACTTTTCTTGACTTTTTCTGCAGTTCTCTTCCATCTTTCTGCACGTCTGTTGCCTCTTTCTGCACCTCTATTGTAGGAGAGTAGGATCTGCCTCTTATGTTGCCCCCACTTTTTTTCTGATGTTTACACTGGTTTCTGGCTATAGTCTGGCTGGGACCCTGCTAATCAGGGCCCCAGCCTCTCTGTTCTCTCTAAACGATTTGGAGTGCACTCTAGGTGCACTAGTGATTGGATACTGTGGCACCTTATGAGTCCCTAGTATATGGTACCTTAGGTACCAAGGGCATAGGTACTTCACAGGCCTACCAGGGGCTGCAGCATGTATTATGCCACCCCTGGGAAGCAGACTAAATCTGACACCACAGGCCTGCTACTGCAGCCTGAGTGAGAAGTGCTAGCACCCCTCACTGAGATATAGGTTCCCTATATCTCTCCTACACACACATATAACCCTATCAGTCACCCCTAAGGCAGGCCCTATCAATCCTGAGGGCAGGGTCCTTGGCTTCTATGTGAGGGGGTGCCTCTGCCTGAGCAGGGCCCCTCTGCAGCTCTCAGAGTCCATTCTCTGGTGCTGTTTGTGGATGCGGTTAAACCATATACTTTTAAGTGCATTATATCCTCGCGGTAAAATGCTAACTTTGGAATGGCTCGGATTCACTCCGCGACGGATGTGGAACCCTTGATCTCCGAACTCATCCCGGTTCAAGTAAGTACCCTGTGCCCGTGGCTCCTGAGTACATAGCACTGATTCCCTTGCCTAGCCTTGAACTACACCCTTCTCGTTGCAGAATAACCCTGGGGTGCCGTCGATTCCCTTCCTCATTAACCGGCTGATTTACATCCTCCTTGTAAGTATTCCCCAGCCTAGCACTGTCCCTTGAGCTCCCCTTGCCCGGGCACCTACTCACAAAACCCCCCTTTCTTTTTAGGATCTCTGATCCGATCCTCCATCCACCCGCCTTGGGACTTCAGCTTCGCGGGTTCCAATCGCGTGTTGACATTTTCCTTTCGCCTAATTGACTAGGTCTGTACTTTCTTATTGCGCTTAATTGTCCTGCATGCCGCAGATTAAGACACTCTCCTTCGTCGTGTACCGAGTTACCTTAATTTCGGACACTCCGCAGACGTATCCTTAGTCCTGGTCCCCTAATTAAGCATGCACTTATTAAATTGTTCCCTTCTTGCTTCTTTACCTGCCCTTCTGCGCCACCTTTACTAAGCAGTTTCAGGCAAATGTTAATTCTATTATTGTTGCCTTGATTAAATTAGTTAATCGTCCAGTAAGATCATAGTTTAAGCTCGCATCAATTGTGCTTCTGTTTTTAACACCTGTATCAGGACACTTGGTCACTCCGTTATTTCTCTCCTTTATAGATTCTAATTGCTCACACATCAGTCCTGATGATGATCTTTTAATCATTAAGATCGAAACGCCGTCGACCTTACAACCAAAAACTCCTTCATTGTAATTGAATAGTTTGGAGTTTTTAGCTTGTTGTCAATGCGATGTAATGTTTTAAATGTGAAAAGCACTTTCACTTCACGCACTTGCACTTTTTTGTGTGAGCACCAGAACTATTAAACGTTGAAAATTGAATGATACTCCATTTATGGTGTTAATAAATGTGATGTCATTCTGCACCCTGTGTCCTGGCATATATTGCTTAATGAGTCCTGTTTGGACTACTATTGAAAGTAATTGTTTTGATTAACTCTGCATTCATTTACAGTAGCCCAGGCTACACGAGGACTCTTGAAGCCTCCCTGAGACCACTGTTCTCCTTAACCAACTTTGGAATGGCTGCATCGAAACATGTCGTGTTTGGTGTCAAACACCTTGGAATACTACCCCCCCCGCCAGTCCTGGCGGCGGGGGTAGCATTCCACCCTTCTAGAGGGATAGACATGTACCTACTGTGGAAACGCGGTAGAATCCTGCAGAGCCCTGGCATCACAAAATGGATGCCACCAGTCACAGACACTGGGCTGCCCTCCTGCTGATGACAACACTCGCAGTGGAGGAAGCCCAACAATAGATATCCTGTCCCAAGGGGGTGTGACCACCTTCCAGACAGGGTTTAGTGTATTGGGGCTGGGTGGGTGCACTCTTAGAGTGCTTTGAAGTCCTGCACTGGGGAGCAGAAGGCTCCTCTGTGCATATGCCAGTTCAAACCGGCTCAGGGGCTACCTGTCCCTGCTCTGGCGCGAAACTGGACAAAGGGAAGTGGGTGTAGCCACCCACTCCCCTGACCCTCCCATAGGTAGGGTCATAGAGCTAGTCCCTCCCTTTCTTTTAGTATAAGAGGGGGAACCTGTGCATTGCACCCTAGATTTCCCTGGACGACGCTCTACAAGAAGAATCCAGGACCTTCGACGTTCCACTACCTTTGGAAGACGGAAGAATCTCCCTTGGAGTCAAGGAGTGACTCCCCTGCTTGGTAGGCACCAAAAACTACAAACGACGGTCGCAAACTACGCCGCTCCCGCCGGAGTCCGAAGTCCCTGCAGCCCAAGAAGTGGATTTTCTGACTTCTCGAAGGCCATCGTGAGTCCCCAGCAAAGCTGAGGCCAGTGGACCCCAAGAGTAACGAGGAACCGTGACCCCTGGGTACCGTGCACTATTGTCGAGTGCAACCCCTTCCCAACGTTCCACGAACTAGTGCTGTAGACCACGTGTGGTCCCAGCCTCCAGCAAGAATCCCTCCTAAGATCAGAGGCCTACCACGTCCCGAGTGACCGTGGGCCCCTGTGAGTGAATCCTCCCGAGGCGTCTTCGCGATCCCTTGCCAGCCGGCTTGTGGGTCCCCAGAAGACTTTCTAAAGAAACCAAAGGGCTCCCCTGGTTGCTCCAGGCCTGCCCTGACTTACCCTCGCTGGGTGAGTCCCACAGACCTTGCTGGTCTGCGTCATTGCCTCTTCACACTTTCCCCGAGACTTGCTGTTACCACGGCTTGTTGGCTCCGATCGAGTCGCCGACACCGCAGTAAGCTGCAGACATCGTGGGACACGCCGAATCCAGCTCCTGGTCATCGTCGACTCCTCCTGGACCTCGTGGCTGAAGAGTCAAGGCAACCGCGAATGACCTGAATCCTGCGACGACGGTGGGCATCCATCTTCCTTGCCCCGAGTCACTGCCAAGTGACTTTGAACACTGTCCCCTCTGCTTTCAGGTCTTCCATCTTCTGAATCCAGGCTTGGATTCCTCCGGACACTTCTCCTGTCGCCGCAAGCAGCAAGTCTTCACTGGCTCCCATTGAAAACGACGCCGCGACCCGACACCAAAGAACACCTATGCACCCGGCTCCCCTGGGTGAGGTAACTTCAGCACTACGGTGCTCCTGTGGGTGTGGGCCCTAGAACTACTTACCCTGTAAGTGACTTGCTTATAGCTTCCCTAGAAGTGTCCTAAAACTCTTACTTTCCAAGTGCGACTATCGCGCTGACTCGTACATGGTTCGCGTCTGTGTTAGACACACCGCGTCCAACTCCCTTGCAATCCTATCTGTAACCGTATCCTTCGACTCGGACTGAGTCCGATCGGTGTGTTCGCCTCGAACACGCAAGGGACCTTTAACATTGAAATCTCAATCGCGTCTGAGTGCATAGACTCGCACAGGACTCGCACCGGTGCCAGGTCACCCCGACCGTCCCCTGTGGGTCTCCTACAACTACCTGGGGTGGTTCTTGGGGGTCCCTCGATTCTAGATGCCCTAGACCTAGGTATAGCAAACTAAGATTGTGATATTCGATTGTGCTTAACTTATTCTGATAACATTTGACTTGTACATATGTTCCTGACTTCTAATCTCATAAAGAGATTAGTAGAGAGTGTTTATTAATAAATACATATATATTTGATATATATACCTGTGTGGTGTCTTTTCATTTGGTGATTCAAGAGATTGTGTGGTAAAACAAGCTGCTTTACATTCCTTCAAGACTTAGCCTGAAGGCTGCTCTCCACAGCTACCACTAGGATAGCTTTCTATAAAGGTTGTCTTAAACCTATCTACCATAAGAGTCGAATTGTTCTGGTGCAAGGTGTCCACTTTAATTAGTGAACAGCATATACCAGGCCAACTTCTCACATTGGTGGGCAGCGTGTGGGATTCCAGCTTGCTATTGTTTTACCAGAAAATCTCTATTTGAATTACTAACTGAAAACCACTATAGGTACTTAAGGTACATATAAAGTCAAGCTTAGTATCAATAAGTTCTACTGAACTTAGAGCTGTGTGCCAAGGGATAGCACACCCTTTCTACAGCTCAAGCTAGTATCAGTAGGCCACAAACTAGTGTAGGTAGTACAACACTGCACAACACTAGAATGTCCTTAAAGGGTGGAACCAGTGGATCCACTCAGCCTCAGTATTAGGACATGGCTTTCTCTGACTTGAGAGCCATGTGTGTTGAAAGACACCTGAGGCTAGGACATAGTCCCTCAACCCTACACCTGATAGATCTGCTGACAGCAGATGATCTTAGATTGGCTCTAGGAGCTAATGGATCTGAATCAGTGGGTGGGTCAATTACAGTATCTGGGTCAGATGATGAAAATCAGAATGAACAGGACTCTGTGATTGAAGGGCCAGGCCTCAAGGGGCCTGAAAAGGACACAGGAATTCTCCCTAAGAGAACTGACAGAGTGGAGGAGAGGCATAGGTCCCCTTCCAGGGAATCTGAGCACTCTTATCACTCTGGCAGAGAATTTGTCCACCAGAGGAACTCATACTTTCCCATAAGAGAGACCTCCTCTGAAAGAATGTGCAAACTGCTGCAGTATGAGGAAGCAAGAGTTGCCCTCAGAACCAAGCAGTTGGCACTGGATAGAGAAGCCCTGGAGATCCAGAGAGCTTCTAGAAGAGAGGGGTAAGAACCCCTTGGTGGCAGCAACAGTGTCCCTAGAGGCAGAGAATCTATTCCAGACCATAGGAACCTGAGCAAGGTTGTTCCTCCCTACCAGAGTGGGGACGATATCCACAAGTGGATAACTGCTATGGAGAGGGCCTGTAGAGTACAGCAGGTCCCCCAAAAGCAGTGGGCAGCAATATTGTGGCTCTCCTTTTCAGATAAAGGTAGAGACAAGCTCCTCACTGTTAGAGAAGAGGATGCTGATGATTATGAAGTCCTGAAGAGTGCACTGATAGATGGGTTTGGCTTAACCACTGAGCAGTACAGGTTGAAGTTCAGAGACACCCAGAAGGCACAGACTCAGGACTGGACTGACTTTGTTGATTGTGCAACCAAGGCTCTGGAGGGTTGGCTAGTTGGCAGTAGGGTTACTGATTTCAAGGGATTGTACAATCTGATGATGAGAGAACAGATCCTTAATAATTGCCAGAACCAGTTGTTGCATCAGTACCTGGTGGACCCGAATCTGACCTCTCCCCAAGAATTGGGAAAGAAGGCAGACAAATGGGTCAGAACCAGGGTGAGGCAGAAACCCCAGAACCAAGGGGGTGACACCAAGAAGCAAGATCCTAAGGGCTCTGAGAAAGGTGGGGATAAGTCAAAAGACCAGAAGTCTTCACAAGGGCCCCAAAAATCTGCATCTGGTGGGGAGTCACAATCCAACAAGGGAAAAGGCCAAAAGAAGCCCTGGTGCAAATTCTGTAAACAGAAAGGGCACTGGACTTCTGACTGTAACAAGTCCAAAGACCAAACCACCACCACTCCTGCCCCTAAGGCAACTGTTCCCCCTAGTTCAGCTACTGGTGGAGGTGGTACACAGAATAAGGGTGTAGTAGGGTTGACCCTGGGTTCTGAAGTGGACTCTGACCTAGTCAGAGTGCCCACTCAGGCAATGCTGATTTGTGAGGGAGACCTTAATATGTCCTTCCTAGTGAGTCCCAGTAATCTGGGCAAATACAAACAGCAGCCTGTAATAAATGGCAAACAGGGTTTGGCATTTAGGGACACAGGTGCTAGTGTCACCATGGTGGCAGAGGATCTTGTGGACCCTGGACAGATCATCCTGGGCGAAATGTACCAGGTGACCAATGCAAGCAATGTCAGGACCAACCATAGTCTGGCAGTTGTGAATTTCTCCTGGGGAGGGGTAACTGGCCTCAATAAGGTTGTAGTCAGTGCAGACCTCCCTGTCGAATGTCTAATGGGCAATGATCTAGAGACTTCAGCCTGGTCTGAAGTAGAGTTATGGACTCATGCTGAGATGTTGGGCATCCCTGCAGAGGTATTTGCTGTGACCAGGTCACAAGCAAGAATGCATGACACTGAACCAGCTCTGGATCCTGGAACAATGGACCAGATGCTTCCCAAGAGGAGGAGCAGTAGGGTAAAGGCAGTGCCTTCCCCTCTGTCTCAGATCACAGATTCACCCCAGAGGGAGGTGAAGCAGATCCTGAAGAAGGAACTGCCCCAGAGGGACTTGAGCCTGATCAGGTTGAGTTCTTGGGGGCAGGGGGCCCTTCTAGGGAAGATCTGAGTGAGGAGCAACAGTGCTGCCCCTCTCTTGAACCCCTCAGACAGCAGGCTGCTGCTGAGGCTGCTGGGAGTGCTAGTGGGTCCCATAAAGTTTATTGGGATGAGGGACTCCTATATTCTGAGAGTAGAGACCCAGCCCCTGGAGCCACCAGGAGGATGGTAATACCTCAGACGTTTAGGGGGTTCCTCTTGACCCTAGCACATGACAGCCCTTTAGCAGGACACTTGGGCCAAAACAAGACCTGGGACAGGCTTGTTCCACATTTTCATTGGCCACATATGTCAGAGGACACAAAGGAGTTTTGTCGCTCCTGTGTCACATGCCAAGCCAGTGGTAAGGCAGGTGGCACAACAAAGGCCCCCTGATACCACTACCTGTGGTGGGGGTACCCTTTGAAAGGGTAGGGATTGACATTGTTGGTCCCCTTGACCCTCAAACTGCATCTGGGCACAGGTTTATCCTGGTGGTAGTGGATCATGCCACCAGGTACCCAGAAGCAATTCCTCTGAGGACCACCACAGCCCCTGTGGTGGCAAGAGCCCTCATTGGAGTCTTCTCCAGAGTGGGTTTCCCAAAGGAGGTCATTTCTGACAGAGGTGCCAACTTCATGTCAGGATATCTGAAAGCAATGTGGAAGGAGTGTGGTGTAACTTATAAGTTCACCACCCCTATCACCCACAATGCAATGGTTTAGTTGAATGCTTCAACAAAACCTTGAAAGGAATGATTAAAGGACTCCCAGAGAAGCTTAGGCGGAAATGGGACCTTCTTCTTCCTTGCCTGTTGTTTGCATACAGAGAGGTTCCACAGAAGGGGTTGGTTACAGCCCATTTGAGCTTCTGTTTGGGCATCCTGTGAGAGGTCCACTGTGTTTGGTAAAAGAGGGCTGGGAGTTACCTCTCAAGCCCCCAAACAAGATGTGATGGACTATGTACTTGGTCTCCGCTCCCGGATGGCAGAGTACATGAAAAGGCAACCAAAAACCTGGAGGCCAGCCAAGAATTACAGAACAGCTTGGCATGACCAAAAGGCTGTACTGACTGTATACCAGCCAGGACAGACAGTGTGGGTGTTGGAGCCTGTGGCCCCAGCAGCCCTCCAGGACAAGTGGAGTGGCCCCCATACAATAGTTGAACAGAAGGGAGAAGTCACCTACCTGGTGAATCTTGGAACTCCCAGGAGCCCCCTGAGGGTGCTCCATGTCAACAGATTAAAGCCATATGTTGACAGGGCTGACATGGGCTTGCTCATGGCAACTGATGAGGAACAGGAGGAGGAGAGTGACCCTCTCCCTGACCTGCTCTCTCAGAACCCTGATGATGGGTCAGTAGATGGTGTTGCTTTGGCAAGCAGCCTCACTGACCATCAGCAAACTGAGTGCAGACAAGTTCTGCAACAGTATAGACATATGTTTAGCCTGACCCCTAGTCAGACTTCCTGGTGCACCCATGAGGTGGACACTGGAGACAGTCTGCCTGTCAAGAATAAAATCTACAGGCAACCTGACCATGTCAGGGACTGTATCAGGACTGAAGTCCAGAAAATGTTGGAGCTAGGTGTAATTGAGCCTTCAGATAGCCCTTGGGCTAGCCCAGTAGTCCTGGTACCCAAGCCTCATACCCAGGGTGGTAAGAAAGAAATGAGGTTTTGTGTAGACTACAGAGGCCTCAATGCAGTCACTAGGACTGATGCCTATCCCATACCAAGGGCAGATGAGCTGATTGATACTTTGGCCTCAGCCAAGTATCTAAGCACGTTTGACCTGACAGCTGGCTACTGGCAGATCAGGTTAGCTGATGATGCAAAAGCCAAAACAGCATTTTCGACCCCTGGTGGGCACTACCACTTCGTGGTGATGCCCTTTGGATTGAAAAATGCACCTGCCACTTTTCAGAGGTTGGTGAATAAAGTTCTGACAGGGATGGAAACTTATTGCTCAGCTTATCTAGATGATATTGCTGTCTTTAGTTCCTCCTGGCAGGATCACCTGGTCCACCTCAGGAATGTTTTGGAGGCCCTGCAGAAAGCAGGCCTCACTATCAAGGCCACTAAGTGCCAGATAGGGCAGAGTCAGGTTGTGTACCTGGGCCACCTTGTAGGTGGAGGCCAGGTTCAGCCTTTACAGAGCAAAATCCAAACCATAATGGAATGGGTTGCTCCAACCACCCAGACACAGGTGAGAGCCTTCTTAGGCCTGTCTGGGTACTATAGGAGGTTTGTCAAGGGATATGGATCTATAGTGACCCCCTTGAATGATCTGACCTCAAAGAAAATGC
Source organism: Calotriton arnoldi (assembly GCA_963921515.1). Taxonomy (NCBI): domain Eukaryota; kingdom Metazoa; phylum Chordata; class Amphibia; order Caudata; family Salamandridae; genus Calotriton; species Calotriton arnoldi. The sequence continues at coordinate 30,030 of CAWUFW010013077.1, read as the reverse complement.
CAAAAAGGTTCAGTGGACAGCTAGCTGTCAGAAGGCATTTGAAGACCTAAAGCAGGCCATGTGCACTGCCCCCATCTTACAGAGTCCAGACTACACCAAAAAGTTCATTGTCCAAACAGATGCTTCTGAGCTGGGTGTGGGAGCTGTACTGTCTCAACTGAATGATGAAGGTCAAGACCAGCCAGTAGCTTTTATTAGCAGAAGGCTGACCCCTAGAGAGAAACGTTGGTCAGCTATAGAGAGGGAGGCCTTTGCTGTGGTATGGGCCCTGAAGAAGCTGAGGCCATACTTGTTTGGTACTCACTTCATAGTTCAGACCGACCACAAGCCCCTCCTATGGCTTAAACAAATGAAAGGAGAAAACCCAAAACTTTTGAGGTGGTCCATTTCCCTACAGGGGATGGACTATACAGTGGAACATAGACCTGGGACCCAACATGCCAATGCAGATGGACTCTCAAGGTATTTCCACTTTGAACACGAAGACTCAACTGGTCAAGGTTAGTTTAGTGTCCCTGCGTTTGGGGAGGGGTTGTGTAGGAGAGTAGGATCTGCCTCTTATGTTGCCCCCACTTTTTTTCTGATGTTTACACTGGTTTCTGGCTATAGTCTGGCTGGGACCCTGCTAATCAGGGCCCCAGCCTCTCTGTTCTCTCTAAACGATTTGGAGTGCACTCTAGGTGCACTAGTGATTGGATACTGTGGCACCTTATGAGTCCCTAGTATATGGTACCTTAGGTACCAAGGGCATAGGTACTTCACAGGCCTACCAGGGGCTGCAGCATGTATTATGCCACCCCTGGGAAGCAGACTAAATCTGACACCACAGGCCTGCTACTGCAGCCTGAGTGAGGAAGTGCTAGCACCCCTCACTGAGATATAGGTTCCCTATATCTCTCCTACACACACATATAACCCTATCAGTCACCCCTAAGGCAGGCCCTATCAATCCTGAGGGCAGGGTGCTTGGCTTCTATGTGAGGGGGTGCCTCTGCCTGAGCAGGGCCCCTCTGCAGCTCTCAGAGTCCATTCTCTGGTGCTGTTTGTGGATGCGGTTAAACCATATACTTTTAAGTGCATTATATCCTCGCGGTAAAATGCTAACTTTGGAATGGCTGCATCGAAACATGTCGTGTTTGGTGTCAAACACCTTGGAATACTACCCCCCGCCAGTCCTGGCGGCGGGGGTAGCATTCCACCCTTCTAGAGGGATAGACATGTACCTACTGTGGAAACGCGGTAGAATCCTGCAGAGCCCTGGCATCACAAAATGGATGCCACCAGTCACAGACACTGGGCTGCCCTCCTGCTGATGACCAACACTCGCAGTGGAGGAAGCCCAACAATAGATATCCTGTCCCAAGGGGTGTGACCACCTTCCAGACAGGGTTTAGTGTATTGGGGCTGGGTGGGTGCACTCTTAGAGTGCTTTGAAGTCCTGCACTGGGGGAGCAGAAGGCTCCTCTGTGCATATGCCAGTTCAAACCGGCTCAGGGGCTACCTGTCCCTGCTCTGGCGCGAAACTGGACAAAGGGAAGTGGGTGTAGCCACCCACTCCCCTGACCCTCCCATAGGTAGGGTCATAGAGCTACTCCCTCCCTTTCTTTTAGTATAAGAGGGGGAACCTGTGCATTGCACCCTAGATTTCCCTGGACGACGCTCTACAAGAAGAATCCCGGACCTTCGATGTTCCACTACCTTTGGAAGACGGAAGAATCTCGCTTGGAGTCAAGGAGTGACTCCCCTGCTTGGCAGGCACCAAAAACTACAAACGACGGTCGCAAACTATGCCGCTCCCGCCGGAGTCCGAAGTCCCTGCAGCCCAAGAAGTAGATTTCCTGACTTCTCAAAGGCCATCGTGAGTACCCAGTGAAGCTGAGGCCAGTGGACCCCAAGAGTAACGAGGAACCGCGACCCCTGGGTACCGTGCACTATTGTCGAGTGCAACCCTTTCACAACGTTCCACGAACTTGTGCTTTGGGCCACGTGTGGTCCCAGCCTCCAGCAGGAATCCCTTCTAAGATCAGAGGCCTACCACGTCCCGAGTGGCCGTGGGCCCCTGTGAGTGAATCCATCCGAGGCGTCTTCGCGATCCCTTGCCAGCCGGCTTGTGGGTCCCCAGAAAACTTTCTAAAGAAACCAAAGGGCTCCCCTGGTTGCTCCAGGCCTGCCCTGACTTACCCTCGCTGGGTGAGTCCCACAGACCTTGCTGATCTGCGCCATTGCCTCTTCACACTTTCCCCAAGACTTGCTGTTACCAAGGCTTGTTGGCTCCGATCGAGTCGCCGACACTGCAGTAAGCTGCAGACATTGTGGGTCACGCCGAATCCAGCTCCTGGTCGTCGTCGACGCCTCCTGGACCTCGTGGCTGAAGAGTCAAGGCAACCGCGAACAACCTGAATCCTGCGACGACGGTGGGCATCCATCTTCCTTGCCCCGAGTCACTGCCAAGTGACTTTGAACACTGTCCCCTCTGCTTTCAGGTCTTCCATCTTCTGAATCCAGGCTTGGATTCCTCCGGACACTTCTCCTGTCGCCGCAAGCAGCAAGTCTTCACTGGCTCCCATTGAAAACGACGCCGCGACCCGACACCAAAGAACACCTATGCACCCGGCTCCCCTGGGTGAGGTAACTTCAGCACTACGGTGCTCCTGTGGGTGTGGGCCCTAGAACTACTTACCCTGTAAGTGACTTGCTTGTAGCTTCCCTAGAAGTGTCCTAAAACTCTTACTTTCCAAGTGCGACTATCGCGCTGACTCGTACATGGTTCGTGTCTGTGTTAGACACACCGCGTCCAACTCCCTTGCAATCCTATCTGTAACCGTATGCTTCGACTCGGACTGAGTCCGATCGGTGTGTTCGCCTCGAACACGCAAGGGACCTTTAACATTGAAATCTCAATCGCGTCTGAGTGCATAGACTCGCACAGGACTCGCACCGGTGCCAGGTCACCGCGTCCGTCCCCTGTGGGTCTCCTACAACTACCTGGGGTGGTTCTTGGGGGTCCCTCGATTCTAGATGCCCTAGACCTAGGTCTAGCAAACTAAGATTGTGATATTCGATTGTGCTTAACTTATTTTGATAACATTTGACTTGTACATATGTTCCTGACTTCTAATCTCATAAAGAGATTAGTAGAGAGTGTTTATTAATAAATACATATATATTTGATATATATACCTGTGTGGTGTCTTTTCATTTGGTGATTCAAGAGATTGTGTGGTAAAACAAGCTGCTTTACATTCCTTCAAGACTTAGCCTGAAGGCTGCTCTCCACAGCTACCACTAGGATAGCTTTCTATAAAGGTTGTCTTAAACCTATCTACCATAAGAGTCGAATTGTTCTGGTGCAAGGTGTCCACTTTAATTAGTGAACAGCATTTACCAGGCCAACTTCTCACATCTATTGCCTCTTTCTGCAGTTCTTTTGCCTTCTTCTGCGCTTCGCTTGCCTCTTTCTGTAACTCTCTCGCCTCTTTGTGCACCTCTCTTGCCTCTTTCTGCATCCATGTTGCTTCATTCTGCACTTTCCATGCTTCTTTCTGCACCTGTCTTGCTTCTTTCTGCACCCCTGGTGTCTCTTAATGTACCTCTTTTGCCTGTTTCTGCACTTTTCTTGCCTTTTTCTGCACCTCTCTTCCCTCTTTCTGCACGTCTGTTGCCTCTTTCTGTACCTCATTTGCTTCTATCTGCACCCCTGTTGTCTCTTTCTGCACTCGTCTTCCCTCTTTCTGTACCTTTCCTGCCTGTTTTTGCATCTCACTTACCTCTTTCTGCACCTCTATTGCCTCTTTCTGCAGTTCTCTTGCCTCCTTCTGTACTTCACTTGCCTCTTTCTGTAACTCTCTCGCCTCTTTGTGCACCTCTCTTGCCTCTTTCTGCATCCCTGTTGCTTCATTCTGCACTTTCCATGCTTCTTTCTGCACCTGTCTTGCTTCTTTCTGCACCCCTGTTCTCTCTTTATGTACCTCTTTTGCCACTTTCTGCACTTTTCTTGCCTTTTTCTGAAGTTCTCTTCCATCTTTCTGCACGTATGTTGCCTCTTTCTGCACCTCATTTGCATCTTTCTGCACCCCTGTTGTCTCTTTCTGTACTCGTCTACCCTCTTTCTCTACCTTTCCTGCCTGTTTTTGCATCTCTCTTGCCTCTTTCTACATATTTCTTGCTTCTTTCTACACCTCTGTTGCTTCTTTCAGCAATCCTCTTGCCTCTTTGTGCACTTGTCTTGCCTGTTTATGCACCTCTCTTGCCTCTTTTCGCACCTCTGTTGGCTCTTTCTGCACCTCACTTGCTCCTTTCTACACTTCTCTTGCCTCTTTCTGTACCCCTTTTGCTTCATGCTGCACTTTCTATGCTTCTTTCTGCACCTGTCTTGCTTCTTTCTGCACCCCTGGTGTCTTTTTATGTACCTCTTTTGCCTCTTTCTGCACTTTTCTTGCCTTTTTCTGCACCTCTCTTCCCTCTTTCTGCATGTCTGTTGCCTCTTTCTGCACCTCATTTGCTTCTTTTTGCTCCCCTGTTGTCTCTTTCTGCACTCGTCTTTCCTCTTTCTGTACCTTTCCTGCCTGTTTTTGCATCTCACTTGCCTCTTTCTGCACCTCTATTGCCTCTTTCTGCAGTTCTCTTGCCTCCTTCTGCACTTCACTTGCCTCTTTCTGTAACTCTCTCGCCTCTTTGTGCACCTCTCTTGCCTCTTTGTGCATCCCTGTTGCTTCATTCTGCACTTTCCATGCTTCTTTCTGCACCTGTCTTGCTTCTTTCTGCACCCATGTTGTCTCTTTAGATACCTCTTTTGCCTCTTTCTTCAATTTTCTTGCCTTTTTCTGCAGTTATCTTCCATCTTTCTGCACGTCTGTTGTCTCTTTCTGCACCTCATTTGCTTCTTTCTGTACCCCTGTTGTCTCTTTCTGCACTCGTCTTCCCTCTTTCTGTACCTTTCCTGCCTGTTTTTGTATCTCACTTGCCTCTTTCTGCACTTTTCTTGCTTCTTTCTACACCTCTGTTGCTACTTTCAGCAATTCTCTTGCCTCTTTGTGCACTTCCCTTGCCTGTTTCTGCACCTCTCTTGCCTCTTTTTGCACCTCTGTTGGCTCTTTCTGCACCTCACTTGCTCCTTTCTACACTTCTCTTGCCTCTTTCTGCACCCATGTTGCTTCATTCTGTACTTTCCATGCTTCTTTCTGCACCTGTCTTGCTTCTTTCTGCACCCATGTTGTCTCTTTATGTACCTCTTTTGCCTCTTTCTGCACTTCACTTGCTTTTTTTTTGCACCTCTCTTGCTTCTTTCGGCACCTCTGTTGCTTCTTTCTGCACTTCTCTTGCCTCCTTCTGCACCTCTTAGTTAGAGGTAGTTTTAATCCCCCTGCCCTATTATGTACCAGGGCCTTACAGGTGGAGGTCATGCCAATAACAGGGGTAGCCCAACCCATAGTGTACCCTAGTGTATGTAGGTGTTTTCACTGTATTCTAAGTGTCTTTCAGCATAGCACTGGCTCCGGGCCTGCCTAGTCAGAGTCAGTTACCACCAGTACCCGTCAGCAAAAAGTTGGGGGCACAGGATGACTTTTCATTAAGGCCTCTTTCTGCTCCTCTGTTGGTTCTTTGTGCACATCTCTTGCTTCTTTCTGCACCTTTCTTCGTCTTTCTGGACTTCTGTTGCCTCTTTCTGCATTTCTCTTGCTTCTTTGTGCGCCTTTCTTCTTCTTTCTGCACATGTCCTACCTCTGTAGGCATAGTTAGAAATTAGCATTTACAAAACCTTTGAAATTTACTGAAAAAACCACAGGTTTCAGGGACGTTATAGTTAGAAATTAGCATTTAAAAAACCTTTGAAATTCACTGAAAAAACCATAGGTTTCAGGGACGTTATAGTTAGAAATTAGCATTTAAAAAACCTTAGAAATTCACTGAAAAAACCACAGGTTTCAGGGACGTTATAGTTAGTTGGACATTTCACTCATACAAAACCAGAAAAAATTCGGCCGTTATAGTTAGTTCAGCTAACAATAACTCGCGCCCCCGCAATGCACTGCTGATGACGTCACATATTACATCATTCATGACATGGTCAGTGACATCACTGATGACATCACTGATGAAATCTCAAATGACATCACTGATGACATCACTGATGACATCATCCACGTGATAATCTGTTGCACCTCCTCACACCCTAATATAACCTTTGATACACCCACTCTAAAATGCAGACTACCATTTTCGAAACCATAGACACACCAATACCAGTTACTACATACCCACTCACTGATTCCTAGGTCTACACACATGTCCACTCATTCATCCATACAGTTACTCATACATGCAGTCACTCATCAATACATCACTATCATATGCACTCATACACCTATACAGACACTCACACACCACCACTCACCCATAGAGTTACTCACACACCTAGTCAGTCATGCAAAGAATCAATCATACTCCCATTTACTCATCTATACAGTTATACACACACCACTTCACTTATTCATACAGCTACTAACACATACTTACTCTGTTCTACAATCACTGACACAAGCACACACTCATCCATACAGCCACTCTCACAATCACTCACTCTCACATATAGTCATTTATATACTCCAACACTCACATATACTGCCTTTCACATATGTAGTTACTCACACATGTACCATTGAGACATCCATTCACTCACCAACACACCCATACACACACTCACCCACCCATACAGCCCTTCACAGATGCACTCTTGAACCCATACACCCAGTGAATCACCTACTCACATATCTATGCACAGAGTCACACACCCCCCCACCCACCCACAGAGACACTCAGCCACCCATACAGATTCTCAGACAACTAATCAATAACCCATATAGACACTCATTTAGCTACTCACCAACCCATGCAGCCGCTTACACACCAACTGACAGACTAATACAGACATTCACACAGTTTAGTCACTAACCCATGCATTCAGTAAGACGATTAATCACTCACTTATACAGTCAGTCACGCACCTACTAAATCATCCATTCAGACACTTATACACCCACTCATTCTTCAATACACCTTGGCATATATATATATATAAAACTTTACAGAAACACATAGTCACTGGATGATGTCATCAGTGATGTCATCAGTGATGTCACTGACCATGTCATGAATGATGTAATATGTGACGTCATCAGCAGTGCATTGCGGGGGCGCGAGTTATAGTTAGCTGAACTAACTATAACGGCGGAATTTCTCTGGTTTTGTACGAGTGAAATGTCCAACTAACTATAACGTCCCTGAAACCTGTGGTTTTTTCAGTGAATTTCTAAGGTTTTTAAATGCTAATTTCTAACTATAACGTCCCTGAAACCTATGGTTTTTCAGTGAATTTCAAAGGTTTTTATTAAATGCTAATTTCAAACTATAACGTCCCTGAAACCTGTGGTTTTTCAGTGAATTTCAAAGGTTTTGTAAATTCTAATTTCAAACTATAACGTCCCTGAAACCTGTGGTTTTTCAGTGAATTTCAAAGGTTTTCTAAATGCTAATTTCTAACTATGCCTACAGAGGTAGGAAATGTGCAGAAAGAGGAAGAAAGGCGCAGATAGAAGCAAGAGAAATGCAGAAAGAGGCAACAGAAGTCCAGAAAGACGAAGAAAGGTACAGAAAGAAGCAAGAGATGTGCACAAAGAACCAACAGAGGAGCAGAAAGAGGCCTTAATGCAAAGTCATTCTGTGCCCCGAACTTTTTGCTGACGGGTACTGGTGGTATCTGACTCTGACTAGGCAGGCCCAGAGCCAGTGCTATGCTGAAAGACACTTAGAATACAGTGAAAACACCTACATACACTAGGGTACACTATGGGTTGGGCTACCCCTGTGATATGGCATGACCTCCCCTGTAAGGCTCAACTACATAATAGGGCAGGGGGATTAAAACTACATCTAACTAAGAGGTGCAGAAGGAGGCAAGAGAAGTGCAGAAAGAAGCAACAGAGGTGCTGAAAGAGGCAAGAGAGGTGCAAAAAAAGCAAGTGAAGTGCAGAAAGAGGCAAAAGAGGTACATAAAGAGACAACAGGGGTGCAGAAAGAAGCAAGACAGGTGCTGAAAGAAGCATGGAAAGTGCAGAATGAAGCAACAGGGGTGCAGAAAGAGGAAAGAGAAGTGTAGAAAGGAGCAAGTGAGGTGCAGAAAGAGCCAACAGAGGTGCAAAAGAGGCAAGAGAGGTGCAGAAACAGGCAAGAGAAGTGCACAAAGAGGCAAGAGAATTGCTGAAAGAAGCAACAGAGGTGTAGAAAGAAGCAAGAAAAGTGCAGGAAGAGGCAAGTGAGATGCAAAAACAGGCAGGAAAGGTACAGAAAGAGGGAAGACAGAGTGCAGAAAGAGACAACAGGGGTGCAGAAAGAAGCAAATGAGGTGCAGAAAGAGGCAACAGACGTGCAGAAAGATGGAAGAGAACTGCAGAAAAAGGCAAGAAAAGTGCAGAAAGAGGCAAAAGAGGTACATAAAGAGACAACAGGGTGCAGAAAGAAGCAAGACAGGTGTAGAAAGAAGAATGAAAAGTGCAGAATGAAGCAACGGGTGCAGAAAGAGGCAAGAGAGGTGCACAAAGAGGTGAGAGAGTTACAGAAAGAGGCAAGTGAAGTGCAGAAGGAGGCAAGAGATCTGCAGAAAGAGGAAATAGAGGTGCAGAAAGAGGCAAGTGAGATGTAAAAACAGGCATGAAAGGTACAGAAAGAGGGAAGACGAGTGCAGAAAGAGACAACAAGGGTGCAGAAAGAAGCAAATGAGGTGCAGAAAGAGGCAACAGACGTGCAGAAAGAGGGAAAAGAACTGCAGAAAAGGGCAAGAAAAGTGCAGAAAGAGACAAAGAGAGGTGCACAAAGAGGCGAGAGCGTTACAGAAAGAGGCAAGTGAAGTGCAGAAGGAGGTAAGAGAACTGCAGAAAGAAGCAACAGAGGTGTAGAAAGAAGCAAGAAAAGTGCAGAAAGAGGCAAGTGAGATGCAAAAACAGGCAGGAAAGGTACAGAAAGAGGTAAGACGAGTGCAGAAAGAGACAACAGGGGTGCAGAAAGAAGCAAATGTGGTGCAGAAAGAGGCAACAGACATGCAGAAAGAGGGAAGAGAGGTGCAGAAAAAGGCAAGAAAAGTGCAGAAAGAGGCAAAAGAGGTACATAAAGAGACACCAGGGGTGCAGAAAGAAGCAAGACAGGTGCAGAAAGAAGCATGGAAAGTGCAGAATGAAGCAACAGTGGTGCAGAAAGAGGCAAGAGAAGTGTAGAAAGGAGCAAGTGAGGTGCAGAAAGAGCGAACAGAGGTGCAAAAAGAGGCAAGAGAGGTGCAGAAACAGGCAAGAAAGTACACAAAGAGGCAAGAGAATTGCTGAAAGAAGCAACAGAGGTGTAGAAAGAAGCAAGAAAAGTGCAGAAAGAGGCAAGTGAGATGCAAAAACAGGCAGGCCAGGTACAGAAAGAGGGAAGACGAGTGCAGAAAGAGACAACAGGGGTGCAGAAAGAAGCAAATGAGGTGCAGAAAGAGGCAACAGACGTGCAGAAAGATGGAAGAGAACTGCAGAAAAAGGCAAGAAAAGTGCAGAAAGAGGCAAAAAAGGTACATAAAGAGACACCAGGTGTGAGAAGTTGGCCTGGTATATGCTGTCCACTAATTATAGTGGGCACCTTGCACCAGTCCAAACAACCCCTTATTGGAGATAGGTTAAAGACAACCTTTATTGAAAGCTATCCTAGTGGTAGCTATGGAGAGCAGCCTTCAGGCTAAGTCTTGAAGGAATGTAAAGCAGCTTGTTTTACCAGTCTATAATCTCTTGAGTGACCAAATGAAGAGGACCACACCAGGTATATATTCAAAATATATGTATTTATTGCTAAACACACCCCTCTAGTCTCTTTATGAGGCTAGAGTTCAAATACATAAGTTATAAGTTAGTTATCAACAGTAATAGCACAAATACACGTTTGAGCCCTAGGGGCGTACCAAACCATATACCAATAAAGTGGTATAAGAACCACGACTGAGCTAGACACAAGGCCTAGAGCCTGTAGAAGTGCTTGGCCCTCAAGGAACCACCCAAGGTAGTGACACAGGGGACCCACGGGGGACGCGTGCAGTGTGAGAACACAGCCGCGAGCCGCCGTTGACTTCTATGTGGAATGTCGCGGTTGGAGTTTTAAAGAAAAGGGACACTTAGAGGAGGACTTGGAGCAAACCCCTTTAGAACTAGGTTTTCTAGAGTCTATACCCACGGGAGCACCGGAGTACTCGAGTTACCTCACCCAGGAAGCCGGGTGCATAGGTGTCTTTCGGGGTCGGGTTTCGTCGTCGTTTTCAATGGCGATCTGCTGCAAAGTGCTGCTGGCGGCCAAGTCGAAAGTGTTCGGGTGGATCCAAAGGTGGATCAAAGATCTGAAGAACCTGAAAGCAGAGGGGACAGAGTCTGGGTCACTAGCCAGTGACCAGGAAGGCGATGAGCGGATGCCCACCGATGTTGGGTGCTTCAGGTAGGTTAACGGTCGTCTTGACTCTTCAGCCACGAGGTCCAGGAGGCGTCGATGATGACCAGGAGCTGGATTCGAGCTGTTCCACGATGTCTGTCGATTGCAGGGGTGTCGGCGACCGGATTGGATCCAACAAGCCTTGGCAACGGCAAGTCTCTTGGAAATAGAAGAAGGACGTTGATGCAGACCAGCAAGGTCTGGGGGACTCACCCAGCAAGGGTAAGTCAGGGCACGTCTGCAGCAACCAGGGAAGCCCAAGCAGAAGACGATTGGCCTTCGGGAGGGCCCACTAGCCAACGGACTAGCGACCGCGAAGGAGCCTCGAGTGGACGCACTTAGAGCTGGCTCACGGGACACTCGTGGAGTGGAGGCCAGTGATCTTCGGTGCAGTTGGTGCTGGAGGCGGGGACTACTCGGAGCCCAAAGCACATCTTCGTGGGAGTCCAGGAAGAGGATGCACTTGCAAATGCACTCGGTGTCCAGGGGTCACGGTTCCACATTACCCACGCCAGCTATGGGCCTCAGCTTTGCTGGGGACTCAGGGCAGCCTCGGGGAAGTTTGGAAATCCACCTCTGGTGATGCAAAAACTTCGGCGTCCGGTGGGAGCTTCAGCGATGCAGACCAGACAATTTCTTCGTTGGTGCCTGCCAAGCAGGGGAGTCACTCCTTGACCCCAAGGGAGATTCTTCAGTCCTCTAATCTTAAAGTAGAACGTCGAAGGTCCAGGATTCTGTATCAGAGTTTCGTCCAGGTAAATCTAAAGTCCTAAGGACTCGGGTCCCATACTTATACTAAGTTAGGGGGTTGGACATACTCTGGGGACCCACCTATGGGAGGGTCAGGGAAGAGGGGTGGTTACACCCATTCCCTTTGTCCAGTTTTGCGCCAGAGCAGGGGCTGGAAGCCCCTGAACCAGTTTGAACTGGGGTATGCACAGGGACACCAAGTGTGCCCCCAGTGCAGGACTTCAAAGCACCAGAGAGTGCTCCCGCCCAGCCCCAATACACATTATCCTGTCTGGGGAGGTGGTTACACCTCCCTGGGACAGGAAACCTATTGTCCAGGCCTCCCCTGCCGGAGTTTTAGTCAGCAGCAGGAGGCCAGACCCGTGTCTGTGGCAGCGGCATCCATTTTGTGATGCCAGGGCTTGGAAAGAAATTACCGGGCAGGCCGGTGTGTACATGTCTCTCCCTCTAGAAGGGTGGAATGCTACCCCCGCCGCCAGAACTGGGCGGGGGGTAGTATTCCAAGATGTTTGACACCAAACACGACATGTTTCCGTGCAGCCATCCCAAAGTTAGCATTTAACGCGAAGTTATAATGCGCTTAAGAGTATATGGTCAGGCTGCACTACAAACGGCATCAGAGAAGGGTCTCCGAACGCTGCAGAGGGGCTCTGCTCATGCAGGGGTACCCTCTCACATAGGAACCAAGCACTCTGTCTTCAGGATTGACAAGGCCTGCCATAGGAGTGACTTATAGGTTTATATGTGTGTAAGGGGTGCATGCACCACCTTACCCAGGCTGCAGTAGCAGACCTGTGGTGTCCTTTTGGCTGGCCTTCCAGGGGTGGCACAATACATGCTTCAGCCCCTGGCAGGCCTCTGAGGTACCTATGCCCTGGGTACATAGTATACCATATACTAGGGACTTACAAGGGCACTCCAGATTCCAATCAGAGATGTGCCTAAGGCACATGGAAACCATTTTAGAGAGGAAGCAGCTAGGCTGGGGTTCTGATTAGCAGGGCCCCAGCCAGACTAAAGTCGAAAAACAGTGAAGCATCAGCAAAAAGTGGGGGTACCCATGTGAAGCAGATCCTACTCTCCTACACAACCCCCCCCCCCCAACGTAGGGACATTAAACTAACCTTGTCCAGTTAAGTCTTCATGTTCTAAGTGGAAGTACCTAGAGAGTCCATCTGCATTGGCATGGCTACTCCCAGGTCTATGTTCCACTGTGAAGTCCATCCCCTGTAGGGAAATGGACCACCTAAGCAGTTTGGGGTTTTCACCCTTCATTTGTTTTAGCCATAAGAGGGGCTTATGGTCTGTTTGAACAAGGAAGTGAGTACCAAACAAGTATGGCCTCAACTTCTTCAGAGCCCAGACCACAGCAAAGGCCTTCCTCTCAATGGCTGACCAACGTTTCTCTCTAGGGGTCAGCCTTCTGCTAATAAAAGCTACTGGCTGATCCTGACCTTCATCATTCAATTGTGAACGTACAGTCCCTACCCCCAATTCAGATGCATCTGTTTGGACAATGAACTTCTTGGAGTAATCAGGACTCTGTAGAATGGGAGCAGTGCACATGGCCTGCTTTAGGTCATCAAATGCCTTTTGACAGCTAACTGTCCACTGAACCTTTTGGGCATTTTCTTGGAAGTTAAGTCATTCAGGGGTGTCACTATTGATCCATACCCCTTGACAAATCTCCTATAGTACCCAGTCAGGCCTAAAAAGGCTCTCACCTGAGTCTGGGTAGTTGGAGCAGTCCAGTCCATGATGGTCTGGATCTTGCTCTGCAGTGGTTGAACCTGGCCTCCACCCACAAGGTGGCCCAGGTACACAACCTGACTCTGCCCTATCTGGCACTTTGTGGCCTTGATAGTCAGGCCTGCTTTCTGCAGGGCCTGCAAAACATTTCTGAGGTGGACCAGGTGATCCTCCCAGGTGGAGCTAAAGACAGCAATATCATCTAGATATGCTGCACTATAGGCTTCCAGACCTGTAAGGACTGTATTCACCAACCTCTGAAAAGTGGCAGGTGCATTCTTCAGACCAAAGGGCATTACCACAAATTGATAATGCCCACTAGGGGTTGAGAATGCTGTCTTTGGCTTTGCATCATCAGCTAGTCTGATCTGCCAGTAGCCAGCTGTCAGGTCAAATGTGCTTAGATACTTGGCTGAGGCCAAAGTGTCTATTAGCTCATCTGCCCTAGGTATTGGATGGGCATCAGTCCTAGTGACTGCATTGAGACCCCTGTAGTCCACACAAAACCTCATCTTTTTTCCCACCACTGGTGTGAGGTTTTGGCACAAGGACCACTGGACTAGCCCAAGGGCTATCTGAGGGTTCAATAACTCCCAAATCCAACATTTTCTGGACTTCTGTCCTGATACAGTCCCTGACATGGTCAGGTTGCCTATAAATCTTATTTTTAATAGGCAGACTGTCCCCAGTGTCCACTTCATGAGTGCACCAGGTGGTCTGACTGGGTGTCAGAGAGAATATGTGCCTGAACTGGTTGAGCACCTGTCTGCAATCAGTTTGCTGCTGGGCAGTGAGGCTGCCTGCCAAGGCTACACCATCCACTGACCCATCATCAGGGTTCTGTGAGAGCAGGTCAGGGAGTGGGTCACTCTCTTCCTCCTGTCCCTCATCAGTAGCCATGAGCAAGCCCATGTCTGCCCTGTCCACATATGGTTTTAATCTGTTGACATGGAGAACCCTGTGGGGACTCCTGGGTGTTCCTAGGTCTACTAAGTAGGTAACCTCACCCTTCTGTTCAACAATGGTATGGGGTCCACTCCATTTGTCTTGGAGAGCTGCTGGGGCCACTGGCTCCAACACCCACACCTTCTGTCCTGGCTGGTAAACAGTCAGTACAGCCTTTTGGTCATGCCAGGCTTTTGAAGTTCCTGGCTAGCCTCAAGGTTTTTAGTTGCCTTTTTCATGTCCTCAGCCATCCTGGAGCGGAGACCAAGTACATAGTCCACTATGTCTTGCTTTGGGGGCTTGAGAGGTAACTCCCATCCTTCCTTCACCAAGCACAATGGACCCCTGACAGGGTGACCAAACAAAAGTTCAAAAGGGCTGTAGCCAACCCCTTTTGAGGCACCTCCCTGTATGCAAATAAAAGGCAGGGCAAGAGTATGTCCCATCTTCGCCTAAGCTTCTCTGGGAGCCCTTTAATCATGCCCTTCAAGGTTTTGTTGAATCTCTCAACTAAACCATTGCATTGTGGGTGATAGGGTGTGGTGAACTTGTAAGTCACTCCACACTACTTCCACATTGCTTTCAAGTATCCAGACATAAAGTTAGCATCCCTGTCTGATACAACCTCCTTAGGGAAGCCCACTCTTGAGAAAATTCCCAGGAGGGCCCTTGCCACCACAGGTGCTGTAGTGGTCCTAAGGGGAATAGCCTCTGGGTACCTGGTGGCATGATCCACTACCACCAGGATAAACCTGTGCCCAGATGCTGTTTGGGGATCCATGGGACCAACAATGTCAATCCCCACCCTTTCAAATGGAACCCCCACCACAGGTAGCGGTATCAGGGGGCCTTTGTAGTGCCACCTGCCTTGCCACTGGCCTGGCAGGTTACACAGGAGCGACAAAACTCCTTGGTGTCTTCAGACATGTGGGGCCAGTGAAAGTGAGGGACAATTCTGTCCCAAGTCTTGTTCTGGCCCAGGTGACCTGCTAAGGGAATGTCATGGGCTAGGGTCAATAGGAAGCCCCTGAACTTCAGAGGTATAACCAACCTCCTGGTGGCACCAGGCTTGGGGTCTCTACACTCTGAGTACAAGAGTCCATCATCCCAATACACAGTATGGGGACCACTAGCTTTCCCAGCAGCCTCAGAAGCAGCTTGCTGTCTGAGGGGTTCAAGAGAGGGGCAGCTCAGCTGCTCCTGGCTCAGATCTGCCCTGGAAGGGCCCCCTGTCCCTAAGAACTCAACCTGATCAGGCTCAAGCTCCTCTGGGACAGTTCCTTCCTCAGGACTGAGATCATCTCCCTGAAGAGACTGATCTTCCTTCTGAGCCAAGGGGGAAGGCACTGCCTTTACCCTACTACTCCTCTTCTTGGAGGGCACTTGGTCCATTATTCCAGAATCCAAGGCCTGTTCAGTGTTAGACATTTTGGCCTGTGACCTGGTCCCAGCAAACACATCTGCAGGGATGCCCAGCATTTCTGCATGGGTCCTGAGCTCCACTTCTGCCCAAGCTGAAGTTTCTAGATCATTGCCAAGCAAGCATTCAACTGGTAGGTCTGCACTTACCACAACCTTCTTAAGGCCAGTTACCCCTCCCCAGGAGAAGTTAACAACTGCCAGAGTATGGTCTGTTCTGACATTGCTAGCATTGGTCACTTGGTACATTTCACCAAGTATAATCTGCCCAGGATCCACAAGGTCTTGTGTCACCATGGTGACACTCGCCCCTGTGTCCCTAAATGCCAAAGCCTTTTTTCCATTAATTAAGGGCTGTTGCCTGTACTTGCCCAGATTACTGGGACTCACAGAGGAGGTCACATCCATGCCTCCATCACAGACTAGGACAGCCTGAGTGAGTTCTCTGACTAGGTCAGAGCTCATCTCCTTACCCAGGGTCAACCCTACTAAACCCTTGGCTTGTGTACTCCCACCACCAACTGTAACTGCACTAGGGGGAACAGGTGCCTTAGGGGCATTGGTGGGGGCTGGAATAGAGTCTTTGGACTTGGTGCAATCACTGGTCCAGTGTGTCTTTTGCTTACAGACTTTGCACCATGGTTTCTTTTGGCCTTTCCCTTTGTTAGACTGTGAATCCCCACCTGAAGAAAATTTTTGGGGGCCTTGTGAAGACTTCTGGTCTTTACCCTTCTCCCCACCCTTATCAGAGTTCTTAGAATCTTGCTTCTTTGGGTCACCACCTTGGTTCTGTACCTTCTGCCTCACCCTGGTTCTGACCCATTTGTCTGCCTTCTTTCCCAATTCTTGGCGAGAGGTCAGATCAGAGTCCAACAGGTACTGATGCAACAGCTGATTTTGACAGTTATTAAGAATCTGCTCCCTCATGATAAGATTGTACAATCCTGTGAAGTCACACACCTTACTGCCCATCAACCAACCTTCCAGAGCCTTAGCAGAACAATCCACATAGTCTACCCAGTCTTGAGTCTGTGCTTTTGGGTATCTCTGAACTTTAACCTGTATTGTTCAGTTGTTAGGCCAAACCCATCAATCAGAGCACTCTTCAAGACTTTGTAATTGTCAGCATCCTCTTCTCTTACAGTGAGGAGCTTGTCTCTACCTTTGTCTGCAAAGGAGAGCCACAAGATTGCTGCCCACTGCTCCTGAGGGACCCTCTGTACTTTACAGGCTCTCTCCAGTGCAGTTATCCATTTGTGGATGTCATCCCCACTCTGGTAGGGAGGGACAATCTTGCTCAGGTTTCTATGGTCATAAGACCTTTCCCTATCTCTGGGGAAATTGCTGCCACCATGGGACTCTAGTCCCATCTTTTTTCTTTGCTTTTCAAGCTTTAGGGACTCCCTGTCTATAGCCAACTGCTCTCTTCTGAGCTTCAACTGAGCTTCTCCATATCTGAGCAGTCTCTCTTTCCTTTCATGAGAGGATTCCCTCCTATGAGAGGAAACCGAGGTCCCTATTGAGGTGTCAGAGTAGTTAGACTCCTGAGAAGGAGATCTAGGCCTTCTGGGCACACTCACAATTCTTCCTGGGGGGACAAAGGGGAGGTCATTCTGATCCTCCTCCTCCTCCACAGGAGGAATTGGGTTTTCCAGGTCAAGGTCATTTTCACCTTCCTGGCCAGTTTCATAGGGGGGGCCCTGGGTTTCTTCACCCCTGACCCTTTCCTCATTTTCTGCCCCACCCTCTCTGCCTACCCCTTCAGACCCTAGGGGTCTGCTGAGATCATCTGACAGTAGCACCTCTCTGAGGTGTTGGGTGCTGGCACTTTTGCCTGGCTTCAGCTTCCTAGTACTGCATAATGCTCTCAATTCCAAGAATGGGAGATTATCATACTTGGAGGGAAGAAGCCCACTGGCTTCTGGCAAGGACTCACTGGGTCCTGGCTTTGAAGACATTACTAGTGAGGTGTGGTGTATGCACTACCTACTCTAGCGTGGCCTACTAAACTCTCTTGAGTTGTAGAAAGGGTGTGCTATCCCTTAACACACAACTCTAAGTTCAGTAGAACTTACTGTATCCTAAGCTTGTTTTATATGTACCTAAGGTACCCTTAGTGGTTTTCAGTTGATCAATTCAATTGAGATTATCTGGTAAAACAATAGCGAGCTGGAATCCCACACGCTGCCACCAATGTGAGAAGTTGGCCTGGTATATGCTGTCCACTAATTATAGTGGGCACCTTGCACCAGTCCAAACAACCCCTTATTGGAGATAGGTTAAAGACAACCTTTATTTAAAGCTATCCTAGTGGTAGCTATGGAGAGCAGCCTTCAGGCTAAGTCTTGAAGGAATGTAAAGCAGCTTGTTTTACCAGTCTATAATCTCTTGGGTGACCAAATGAAAGAGGACCTAGCAGGTATATATTCAAAATATATGTATTTATTGCTAAACACACCCCTCTAGTCTCTTTATGAGGCTAGAGTTCGAAGTACATAAGTTATAAGTTAGTTATCAACAGTAATAGCACAAATACACGTTTGAGCCCTAGGGGCGTACCAAACCATATACCAATAAAGTGGTATAAGAACCACGACTGAGCTAGACACAAGCCCTAGAGCCTGTAGAAGTGCTTGGACCACAAGGAACCACCCAAGGTAGTGACACAGGGGACCCACGGGGGACGCGTGCAGTGTGAGAACACAGCCGCGAATCGCCGTTGACTTCTATGGGGAAAGTCGCGGTTGGAATTTTAAAGAAAAGGGACACTTAGAGGACTTTGAGCAAACCCCTTTAGAACTGGGTTGTTCTAGAGTCTATACCCACGGGAGCACCGGAGTACTCGAGTTACCTCACCCAGGGAAGCAGGGTGCATAGGTGTCTTTCGGGGTCGGGTTTCGTCGTCGTTTTCAATGGCGATCTGCTGCAAAGTGCTGCTGGCGGCCAAGTCGAAAGTGTAAGGGTGGATCCAAAGGTGGATCGAAGATCTGAAGAACCTGAAAGCAGAGGGGACAGAGTCTGGGTCACTAGCCAGTGACCAGGAAGGCGATGAGCAGATGCCCACCGATGTCGGGTGCTTCAGGTAGGTTGATGGTCGTCTTGACTCTTCAGCCATGAGGTCCAGGAGGCGTCGACGATGACCAGGAGCTGGATTCGCGCTGTGCCACGATGTCTGTCGATTGCAGGGGTGTCGGCGACCGGATTGGACCCAACAATCCTTGGCAACGGCAAGTCTCTTGGAAATAGAAGAAGGACGTTGATGCAGACCAGCAAGGTCTGGGGGAATCACCCAGCGAGGGTAAGTCAGGGCACGTCTGGATCAACCAGGGAAGCCCAAGCAGAAGACGATTGGCCTTCGGGAGGGCCCACTAGCCAACGGACTAGCGACCGCGAAGGAGCCTCTAGTGGACGCACTTAGAGCTGGCTCACGGGACACTCGAGGAGTGGAGGCCAGTGATCTTCGGTGCAGTCGGTGCTGGAGGCGGGGGCTACTCGGAGCCCAAAGCACAACTTCATGGGAGTCCAGGAAGAGGATGCACTTGCAAATGCGCTCGGTGTCCAGGGGTCACGGTTGCACGTTACCCACGCCAGCTACGGGCCTCAGCTTTGCTGGGGACTCAGGGCAGCCTCGGAGAAGTCTGGAAATCCACCTCTGGTGATGCAAAGACTTCGGCGTCCGGCGGGAGCTTCAGCGATGCAGACCGGACAATTGCTTCGTTGGTGCCTGCCAAGCAGGGGAGTCACTCCTTGACCCCAAGGGAGATTCTTCAGTCCTCTAATCTTAAAGTAGAGCGTCGAAGGTCCAGGATTCTGTATCAGAGTTTCATCCAGGTAAATCTAAAGTCCTAAGGACTGGGGTCCCATACTTATACTAAGTTAGGGGTTGGACATACTCTGGGGACCCACCTATGGGAGGGTCAGGGAAGAGGGGTGGTTACACCCATTCCCTTTGTCCAGTTTCGCGCCAGAGCAGGGGCTGGAAGCCCCTGAACCAGTTTGAACTGGGGTATGCACAGGGACACCAAGTGTGCCCCCAGTGCAGGACTTCAAAGCACCAGAGAGTGCTCCCGCCCAGCCCCAAAACACATTATCCTGTCTGGGGAGGTGGTTACACCTCCCTGGGACAGGAAACCTATTGTCCAGGCCTCCCCTGCCGGAGTTTCAGTCAGCAGCAGGAGGCCAGACCCGTGTCTGTGGCAGCAGCATCCATTTTGTGATGCCTGGGCTTGGAAAGAAGTTACCGGGCAGGCCGGTGTGTACATGTCTCTCCCTCTAGAAGGGTGGAATGCTACCCCTGCCGCCAGAACTGGCGGGGGGTAGTATTCCAAGATGTTTGACACCAAACACGACATGTTTCCGTGCAGCCATCCCAAAGTTAGCATTTAACGCGAGGTTATAATGCGCTTAAGAGTATATGGTCAGGCTGCACTACAAACAGCATCAGAGAAGGGTCTCCGAACGCTGCAGAGGGGCTCTGCTCATGCAGGGGCACTCTCTCACATAGGAACCAAGCACTCTGCCTTCAGGATTGACAAGGCCTGCCATAGGAGTGACTTATAGGTTTATATGTGTGTATGTATGTAGTGATATAGGTAACCTATATCACAGTAAGGGGTGCATGCACCACCTTACCCAGGCTGCAGTAACAGACCTGTGGTGTCCTTTTGGCTGGCCTTCCAGGGGTGGCACAATACATGCTTCAGCCCCTGGCAGGCCTCTGAGGTACCTATGCCCTGGGTACATAGTATACCATAACCTAGGGACTTACAAGGGCACTCCAGATTCCAATCAGAGATGTGCCTAAGGCACATGGAAACCATTTTAGAGAGGAAGCAGCTAGGCTGGGGTTCTGATTAGCAGGGCCCCAGCCGGACTAAAGTCGAAAAACAGTGAAGCATCAGCAAAAAGTGGGGGTACACATGTGAAGCAGATCCTACTCTCCTTCAAAGAGTGTCATGCCACATATTTGAGCACTCCTGAATATAGCTATAGAGGCATGCGTCTAAGTGCTCATGAAGAGTGCCATGCCACGCATTTGAGCACTCCTGACTATAGCTATAGAGGCGTGCGTCTAAGTGCTCATGAAGAGTGCCATGTCACGTATTTGAGCACTCCTGAATATAGCTATAGAGGCGTGCGTATAAGTGCTCATGAAGAGTGTCATGCCACGTATGTGAGCACTCCTGAATATAGCTATAGAGGCATGCATCTAAGTGCTCATGAAGAGTGTCATGCCATGTATATGAGCACACCTGAATATAGCTATAGAGGCATGCATCTAAGTGCTCATGAAGAGTGCCATGCCACGTATTTGAGCACTCCTGGATATAGCGATGGAGGCGTGTATTTAAGTGCTCATCGAGAGTGTCATGCCACGTATTTGAGCACTCCTGGATATAGCTATGGAGGCGTGCATCTAAGTGTTCATGAAGAGTGTCATGCCATGTATTTGAGCACTCCTGAATATAGCTATAGAGGCATGCATCTAAGTGCTCATGAAAAGTGTCATGTCCCTGTGTTTGAGCACTCCTGGATATAGCTATAGAGGCATGCATCTAAGTGCTCATGAAGAGTGTCATGCCATGTATTTGAGCACTCCTGAATATTGCTATAGAGGCCTGCATCTAAGTGCTCATGAAGAGTGTCATGCCATGTATTTGAGCACTCGAGAACTCCTGAATATAGCTATAGAGGCGTGCATCTAAGTGCTCATGAAGAGTGTCATGCCATGTATTTGAGCAGTCCTGAATTAGGCTAAAGAGGCGTGCATCTAAGTGCTCATGAAGAGTGTCATGCCATGTATTTGAGCACTCCTGAATATAGCTATAGAGGTGTGCGTCTAAGTGCTCATGAAGAGTGTCATGCCATGTATTTGAGCACTCGTGGATATAGCTATAGAGGCGTGCGCTCTAAGTGCTCATGAAGAGTGTCATACCATGTATTTGAGAACTCCTGGATATAGCTATAGAGGCGTGCGTCTAAGTGATCATGAAGAGTGTCATGCCTTGTATTTTGAGCACTCCTGAACATAGCTATAGAGGCGTGCGCCTAAGTGCTCATGAAGAGTGTCATGTGCCATACATTTGAGCACTCCTGGATATAGCTATAGAGGCGTGCATCTAAGTGTTCATGAAGAGTGTCATGCCATGTATTTGAGCACTCCTGGATATAGCTATAGAGGCGTGCGCCTAAGTGCTCATGAAGAGTGTCATGCCATGTATTTATTTTATTTTATTTATTTTAAAGGTTTTATATAGCAGCTGGCTGGACCCGAGGGTATCAGAGCGCTTTACATGGGTATTAAATGCAATATAACAAAAATTACAATGAGGTAGTATTCAAAACCAATACAAACAGTAAAGAACAGCTCAAATTTTACACTATCTAATTACATAAATTGCAATGGGCTCCAGCAAGTCCTGAGAGATTAGGTTGGCGTGGGAGGGAAAGGAAGGAGAAGAGGGAGGTAGGGTATAGGAATGGAGAGAGGCTGAGGAGGGGGGGAGGTTAAGGCCATATCATACCGCTTACATGGGTATTAGTTGCAATGTAATAGAATTACAATAGAGGTAGTACTCAAAACCAATACAGCCAGTAAGAAACAGCTCACATTTTACACGCATCTAATTGTATATATTGCAATTGGCTACAGCAAGTCCTGAGAGATTAGGTTAGCGTGGGAGGGAAATGATGGAGAGGGGGGTAGGGTATAGGAATGGGGAGAGGCTGAGGAGGGGGGAGGTTAAGAGCAAAACCAAGTGGGACGAAGCAGGTCCTGTGGGAAAGGTTAGTGGGAGAAGTTAGGTGGGCGAAGGAAGATGTGAGAGGGGGAGGAGAGAGGGAGTCAGGGATCAAAAAAAGGGGGGAGGATCTTAAACAGTAGGAGGTCAGGGTGGGATGAGTGCCCGGGGGAGGGATTAAGGACCCCAGTATTTGTTGAGAAGGAGGAGTTTGAGGTCTTTTTTGAAGCTGACGTAAGAGGGGTTACAACGAAGTTCTTTGGGGAGGGAGTTCCAGATGTTAGGCGCATTTCCGGTAAAGGTGCGCGATTGTGTGGATTTCTTGTTTAACAGAGGAGGGACAAGAGCGAGAGTGTTGGAGCTCCTCAATGTTCTGGAGCAGCCAGCTTTGTGAAGATTTATCTGAGAGGTACTGCGGGGAGCGTTGGTGCAGGGCTTTGTGCGTAATGCAAGCTGTCTTGTAGGAAGTTCTTCCTTCGACGGGAAGCCAATTGAGGGCTTTAAGGGCAGGGGAGATGTGATCGAACCGTTTGAAGTCGGTTGTGAGCCTAGCAGCCATGTTCAGAACAGATTTGATTGGGAGCTAGGTGGACTTTAGGGGTTCCAGAGAGGATGGCGTTACCATAGTCAATTTTCGACAAGACCAGCGATTGGACGTACTAATTTAAAGTCATCTGCAGGAATGAAGGGTTTTATTTTCATGAGGTGATGGAGAGTGAAGAGAGCGCTTTTGGCCGAACTTTTTATGTGGGGGATAAGAGTAAGGTTCTGGTCAATGTTAAATCCGAGGGATTTAACTGAGTTTGATATAGTGAGAGAGCAGTTGGGTGCTGTTAGGTCAGAGATCCAGGATAGAATGGGGAGCGAGTTGTTCTTAGGGGAGAAAAGAATGATTTCAGTCTTTTTTGGATTGAGTTTGAGGTGGTTGTAGTGGAACCAGGATTGAATCTTATTCAAGGCATCATTGAGGTGAAGAATGTCCGAGCGGGATTGAATCTTATAGTAAAGTTGGGTGTCATCTGCGTATAGGTGGTAATTGATTCCCGCTTGCTTAAGGATAAGGGTGAGGGGTTCCATGAAGAGGTTGAATAGAGAGGGGGAGAGTATAGAGCCCTGGGGGACCCCTAGGGAGACGGGCATAGGTTTGGAAAGGCAGTCGCAAATTTTAATTTGCTGGGTTCTATGTTGGAAAAGGAGGTGAACCATTTGAGGACTGAACCGTTGAGGCCAAAAGCGATCTTTAAGTGTGTTAAGTAGAGTAGAGTGGTTAACAGTGTCGAAAGCAGCGGAGAGATCAAGGAGAATGAGAAGGGAGGACTCTCCTTTGTCGAGGGAGTGATGGATGTCATCAATTATATTTAGCATGGCATGCTTCCGTACTGACAGCCCTTTCTGAAGCCTGATTGGAAAGAGTCTAAAAGATTGAATGAATCAATGTGTCTATCTAGTTGGAGCAGGGCGCATTTTTCAAGGGCTTTTGAGAGAAGAGGAAGGTTAGAGATAGGACGAAGGTTATGTAGGTCATTAGGGTCACCAGCAGGATTTTTGAGGATGGGAGTGATTTGTCCCAGTTGGAGGGAAGCAGGGACACAACCGGAGGTAAAGGATGAGTTGATGATAGAGGTCCAATAGGGGGCAATGATATGTTTTAGATCTTGGACAAGGTTGGAAGGGAGAGGGTCTTTGGTGTGAGATGATGGTTTAAGTCTGGTAATGACGTTAAGAACATCAAGTTCAGTGACTGGATGGAAGTTGTGCCAAGAAGCATTATTTTTTTGCTCGAGTATGGTGGGGATGGGTTCAAGAATAGGGACGATAGGAGGAAGCGATGAGGGTCATGAAGAGGCGTTGAGAGTGAAGGAGAATTGGAGTGAAATGTCCAGGGAGGGAAATTGGCTAAGAGGGAGGGGAGTTAAGAGGCGAAGGAGTTGATCAATTTTGGAGATTTTTTCTGAGAAGTAGTAGGCAATTTCTTCGCATCTCTCATTGGTGGCAATCACCTTGGGGGTGCAGAGGAGGTTTGGTTTTGGTTTTCATGTATTTGAGCTACTCCTGGATATAGCTATAGAGGCGTGCGTCTAAGTGCTCATGAAGAGTGTCATGCCATGTATTTGAACACTCCTGGATATAGCTTATAAAGGCGTGCGTCTAAGTGCTCAGTGTGGAGAAGTTGGCCTGGTATATGCTGTCCACTAATTATAGTGGGCACCTTGCACCAGTCCAAACAACCCCTTATTGGAGATATGTTAAAGACAACCTTTATTGAAAGCTATCCTAGTGGTAGCTATGGAGAGCAGCCTTCAGGCTAAGTCTTGAAGGAATGTAAAGCAGCTTGTTTTACCAGTCTATAATCTCTTGAGTGACCAAATGAAAGAGGACCACACAAGGTATATATTCAAAATATAGTGTATTTATTGCTGAAAACACCCCTCTAGTCTCTTTATGAGGCTAGAGTTCAAGTACATAAGTTATAAGTTAGTTATCAACAGTAATAGCACAAATAGCAAGTTTGAGCCCTAGGGGCGTACCAAACCATATACCAATAAAGTGGTATAAGAACCACGACTGAGCTAGACACAAGGCCTAGAGCCTGTAGAAGTGCTTGACCCTCAAGGAACCACCCAAGGTAGTGAAACAGGGGACCCACGGGGGACGCGTGCAGTGTGAGAACACAGCCGCGAGCCGCCGTTGACTTCTATGGGGAATGTCGCGGTTGGAGTTTTAAAGAAAGGGACACTTAGAGGAGGACTTGGAGCAAACCCCTTTAGAACTAGGTTGTTCTAGAGTCTATACCCATGGGAGCACCGGGGTACTCGAGTTACCTCACCCAGGGAAGCCGGGTGCATGGGTGTCTTTCGGGTCGGGTTTCGTCTGTCATTTTCAATGGCGATCTGCTGCACAGTGCTGCTGGCAGCCAAGTCGAAAGTGTTCGGGTGGATCGAAAGGTGGAACGAAGATCTGAAGAACCTGAAAGCAGAGGGGACAGAGTCTGGGTCACTAGCCAGTGACCAGGAAGGCGATGAGCGGATGCCCACCGGCATGTCGGGTGCTTCAGGTAGGCTGACAGTGTGTCTTGACTCTTCAGCCACGAGGTCCAGGGAGGCGCTCGACGACAACCAGAGCTGGATTCGAGCTGTCCCACGACGTCTGCCGATTGCAGGGGTGCTGACGACCAGATTGGACCCAACAAGCTCTTGGCAACGGCAAGTCTTGTGGAATAGAACGAAGGACGGTGGTGCAGACCAGCAACGGTCTGAGGGACTCACCCAGCTGAGGGTAAGTCAGGGCATGTCTGGAGCAACCTGGGAAGCCCAAGCAGAAGAAGAGTTGCCTTCGGGAGGGCTCACTAGCCAACGGACTAGCGACCGCGAAGGAGCCTCGAGTGGACGCACTCTGGAGCTGGCTCACAGGACACTCGTGGAGTGGAGGCCAGTGATCTTCAGTGCAGTCGGTGCTGGAGTCAGGGGCTACTTGGAGCCTAAAGCATAACTCGGGGAGACCCAGAAGAGGATGCACATGCAAAAAGCACTCAATGTCCAGGGGTCACGGTTCCACGCCACCCAAGACAGCTACGGGCCTCAGCTTTGCTGGGGACTCAGGGCAGCCTCGAGGAAGTTTGGAATCTACTCTCTGGTGTTGCAAAGACTTCGGCGTGCCTGGCGGGAGCTCCAGCGATGCAGACCGGTCAATTGCTTCTTAGGTGCCTGCCAGCAGGGGAGTCACTCCTGACCTCAAGGGAGATTCTTCAGTCCTCTAATCTTAAAGTAGAGCGTCGAAGGTCACAGGATTCTGTATCAGAGTTTCGTCCAGATAAATCCAAAAGTCCTATGACTGGGGTCCCATACTTATACCAAGTTAGGGGGTTGGACGTACTCTGGGGACCCACCTATGGGAGGGTCAGGGCAGAGGGGTGGTTACACCCTTTCCCTTTGTCCAGTTTCTGGCCAGAGCAGGGGCTGGAAGCCCCTGAGCCTGTTTGAACTGGGGGTCATGCACAGGGGACACCAAATGTGCCCCCAGTGCAGGACTTCAAAGCACCAGAGAATGCTCCCGCCCAGCCCAATACACATTATCCTGTCTGGGAGGGTTACACCTCCCTGGGACAGGAAACCTGTTGTCCAGGCCTCCCCTGCTGGAGTTTCAGTCAGCAGCAGGAGGCCAGACCCGTGAGTCTGTGGCAGCGGCATCCATTTTGTGATGCCAGGGCTCTGGAAGAAGTTACCGGCATGCCGGTGGGTACATGTCTCTCCTCTAGAAGGTGTGGAATGCTACCCCCGCCGCCAGAACTGGCGGGGGTAGTATTCCAAGATGTTTGACACCAAACACGACATAGCTTTGGTGCAGCCAGTCCAAAGTTAGCATTGTACCGCGAGGATAGTAATGCACTGGAGAGTATATGGTCAGGTTGCACTACAAACAGCATCAGAGAAGGGCCTCCGAATGCTGCAGAGGGGCTCTGCTCTCATGCGAGGGGCACCCTCTCACATAAGAACCAAGCACTCTGCCTTCAGTGGATTGGATAAGGCCTGCCATAGACTGACTTATAGGTTTATATGTGTGTACATATGTAGTGATATAGGTAACCCATATCACAGTAAGGGGTGCATGCATCACCTACCCAGTCTGCAAGTAGCAGACCTGTGGTGTCATTTTGGATGGCTTCCAGGGTGGCACAATACATGCTGCAGCCCCTGGTAGGTCTCTGAGGTACCTATGCCCTGGGCACATAGTATACCATATCACTAGGGACTTATAAGGGCACTCCAGATTCCAATCAGAGATGTGCATAGGCACATGGAAACCATTTTAGAGAGGAAGCAGCTAGGCTGGGGTTCTGATTAGCAGGCCCCAGCCAGACTAAAGTCGAAACAGTGAAGCATCAGCAAAAAGTGGGGGTACCCATGGTGAAGCAGATCCTACTCTCCTACACTCAGGAAGAGTGTCATGCCATGTATTTGAGCACTCCCTGAATATAGCTATAGAGGCATGCGTCTAAGTGCTCATGAAGGGTGCCATGCCACGTATTTGAGCACTCCTGGATATAGCTATAGAGGCGTGCATCTAAGTGCTCATGAAGAGTGTCATGCCACGTATTTGAGCACTCCTGGATATAGCTATAGAGGCGTGCCTCTAGTGTTCATGAAGAGTGTCATGTCACGTATTTGAGCACTCCTGAATATAGTTATAGAGGCGTGAGTCTAAGTGCTCATGAAGATTGCCATGCCACGTATTTGAGCACTCCTGAATATAGCTATAGAGTGCGTGCGTCTAAGTGCTCATGAAGAATGCCATGCCAATGTATTTGAGCACTCCTGAATATAGCTATAGAGGCGTGCATCTAAGTGCTCATGAAGAGTGTCATGCCATGTATATAGAGCACACCTGAATATAGCTATGAGGCGTTGCATCTAAGTGCTCATGAAGAGTGCCATGCCACGTATTTGACCACTCCTGGATATAGCGATGGAGGCGTGCATTTAGCGCGCTCATCGAGAGTGTCATGCCATGTATTTGAGCACTCCTGGATATAGCTATGGAGGCGTGCATCTAAGTGTTCATGAAGAGTGTCATGCCACCGTATTTGAGCACTTCTGGAATATAGCTATAGAGGCGTGCATCTAAGTGCTCATGAATAGTGCCATGCCACGTATTTGAGCACTCCTGAATATAGCTATAGAGGCGTGCATCTAATTTATTTATAAGTTTTATATAGCGCTAGCTAGACCTGTGAGTGTCAGAGCGCTTTACATACACAAAGGAAAAGAAAAAGGAATTACAAACATCGCTGTACATGAGGATGCATAGAAAACAAAAGGAAAGACATCTAAGTGCTCATGAAGAGTGTCATGCCACGTATTTGAGCAATCCTGCAATATAGCTATAGAGGAGTGCATCTAAGTGCTCATGAAGAGTGTCATGCCACATATTTGAGCACTCCTGAATATAGCTATAGAGCGTGTCATCTAAGTGCTCATGAATAGTGGCATGCCATGTATTTGAGCACTCGAACACTCCTGAATATAGCTATAGAGGCGGCATCCTAAGTGCTCAGGAAGAGTGTCATGCTGTGCATTTGAGCACTCCTGAATATAGCTTTAGAGGCGTGCATCTAAGTGCTTATGAAGAGTGTCATGCCATGTGTTGGACCTGTCAGCCCCCGGGTGGTCTTACCCGCTTTTTCTCTTTGCGCCTCATTTTTGCCACTGCCTTTGTTGGACCTAGTCTCTGGGCGCCTTACCACTGCCAAACAGTGCTGAGGCGCAGGTCGCTCTCTCTCTAATAAGATGGCTGCCACAGGCCTGCTACTGCAGGAGTGGCCATTGCACACGCACATACTAGTAGTCAGGATCAGGCTGGGACATAATGTTACTGCATCCATGCCGGCCGCCCCTGGGCTCCTAGACAGATCATGAGGGAAGCTTCTAGAACCTTCCAGCCCAGGGAGGAGTTATGTTTTGCCGCCTTCAGAGGGTCACCTGACCTAGGGTATACAGAGGTTTGGAGGGAATCTAGTTAGTCAGTTGGCACCACTGGACCTGGGGGAACCTCTGCCGGAGTACAGGCTGTTGGACCTAGGGGAGACCACACTACTGGTACTGACTGGGCTGAGGCACTGCTGTGTAAGATAGATGAGGAACACCTCCACCTGCTGACCTTGCCCAGCGTGAGGGGACCCAGGAACTACCTCCAGTGTGGCCTGCAGGGCACCTATCTGCCTCTGTGCCCACCAACTCAGCCCCTTCCCCTCAAGTAACTGCAATTGAATTAACTGCAACTCAAACACCTACATCTAAGCCTGAGGCTCATGAGGTCTGCAGCCGCAACCCTGCAGCCTCGGAAGAACAGGTGCTGCCTGGGGATCACCAGGCAAAGCGCTGAGCCCCTGCTCTGTCCAGAAGCGCTGTATGCCGCCCCCTAGCGCTGTGCCCTGTAACCCAAACGCGCCGTGACCGGTAAGCGTCTGTGCCCCCTGAGCGCTGTGGTGCCAAGAAGCGCTGTGAACTGTGCGCTGGGCGCCACCCCGGGAGACGCCAGTGTGCCAAGAAGCGCTGTGCCAAAATCACCCGCCGCGGCCCCGCGCTCAAGAGAGAGAAGAAGCGCTGTGCCACAATCACTGCCGCGCCCCCGCGGCTTTGGGTGCAGCCGAAGCGCGCCGGCCCAGAAACTCACCGCCGCGTGCCCCTGTGCTCCCTGTAAAAGAGAAGCGCTGGGCCAGACCACCGCCGCGGCCCAGGGCGCCGCGGGAGAGGAGCTCGGAATTGCACGCCAGGCCGCGTTGGGCCTCCCACGCAGTCCTCCGTCGGCTAAGCAACAGGAGCGCCGGCCGCGTCCTAGGCCGCGCCCCCGGGAGCCGCGCTTAGGATTGGCTCCTGCTGTCTGCCTTCCCCAGAGGCCCGAGCTCGAGCTGTTAGTCGCGGGGCTCCGCTGCACACGGAGCCCCCTACGTGCTCTGTATGTTCTGGCCGCCCCCCTCCTCCGCATTGAGGCCTACAACCCCTACCGCCACATCAGGCCACTCCTCCGCCTCTCCCCGGTCGAAGCCCCACGCGCAGTCAGGAGCGGGCTGGACCCCGGGGAAAGGCGGGCCATGCCGTCAAGTGTCCGGCCTGCCACCAGCACCGGGACTGTGAGGTGAGCCCCGGGAGAGCCCTGGGAGGGGGAGTACACGCATCGCGAAGGCCTCACCTTGGAAGAGTCCTCCCGCATATCGCCCCCTGAGTGCATTGGGAGGAGCAGTCGCCCTCATTCTGCCGCCTGATTGACTGACTCCTCTGTGCACGCCAGGCTGGGCCCCGTGAGAAAGCTTAGGCCTGCCCACCTGCTAAAGGAGGACATTGCGAGGGGAATGTCGCCAGTGATACATACCTACCGGCTGCTGAGGTCACCTTTGAATTGAGAATGTACCTGTGATGTAATGCATGTTTAACCG